>QVRM01007063.1:0-335869 GCA_003439945.1 Dermanyssus gallinae | reverse complement strand
TTAATAGAAATGACGTAAATATAAGTACCCTACGTTGTAGCAGTAAACGTATGCTATGATATATGTGTTGAAATCTGTTTTAAAATGTTTATTAGGGCAGAAAGCGACCAGAGAAGGATGAACCTGCCATAAACGTTCATACCTCACAACTGTAATAACTGAAGTATATAATATACTCATACGTAGACGTCCAACCGTTTGCTCTCGCCTAACGCCTGCTTGCATGTTGATATACTTTATTTATTTTTATTCGATTCAAGCAATGCCGTGTGTGCTTTAGCGTCGTGAAGTTGATCCGTATCGTCTTTCTAGCTTGAACGTAGAACAGATGAACAACTTATCTTGCACGCAGCCGTTCTGTTCGGTCCTCGTTGCAAATATCTTAGATCAGACCGATCATTATCGGTAACTGTTTGTAAGACCGGAAATTTCTTTATTAGCAATTGTAACATGTATGGTTTATTCTAGGCAAACTCATCAGGTTTTGCCTTCCCGCCGCAGGTAGGTTCGATTCGCATTGTTTCGCTTTCTAGTTCGACTTGAATTAAAACACAAATTATTTAAGGCGATTTGAATTGAAACACAAATTAGTTAAAGGCGAGAGGGAATGCACGTCTATTCGTGCACACTGACCGTAGATACAGTACAGATCTATCTGGCACATACAGGTAGTTCAATAAGTTCTTAGAATGAAAACCGAGAATTTTCCAAATCATGTTTTTAAATTTTCTTATTCGATATACTCCCCGAGAAGCTCAATACACTTTTCCCACCGAGATTTCAGAGCTTTCATACCTCTTGAGTAGAATTCCGCGTCGTTAGACTGAAAATAGGCATTGACAGCAGCCTTAACCTCTTCATTGCTGGAAAAACGCTTTCCAACGAGACTATGCTTCAAATGTCCGAAGAGGAAATAATCAGAGTGGGCCAGGTCTGGAGAATAGGAGGGTTGTTCAATAAGTTCGAACCTCAGTTGGGCCAGTTTTTGCCGATGCTTGCCGGGACTTGTGTGCAGGAGCATTGCCCTGGTGAAACGGGACAACCTTCTTCTGCAAAGCGGGCCGTTTCAACGATGAGTTCTTGCTAACGGCAGTCCAACAGTCTTACATAATATTCTCCTGTGATCGTTTTACAGCTCTCAAGGTAGTCGACCAGCATTATTCTACGTTGGTCTTAAAAAAACTGTAGCCATCACCTTTCCGGTCAATGCCGTTGTCCGCAACCCTCTTCGGAGGTCCTTCATCAGGTGCACACCATTGGCAAGATGCTTCTTGGGTCTCGGGAGTGTAGTGATGAACCCGGCTTTCATCGACGGTCATGAATCTGCAAACCAAAAAATCCGACAGATTGTTCGACATCTTGGCCAAATTTCGCTCTAAAGGCCAAAACAGGCGCGTCTTTTTGGCCTTGGTTGAGCAAATGCGGCAGCCATTTTGCTCTAAGCTCTTTCATCTTCAAGTTTTCGTGTAGGATAAAATGCACACTGCTTAAACTAATCCCTAATGCCTCCGCTATTTCCTTAATGTTCATTCGCTTATCTGTGCCAAGAATTTTTCGCACTTTCTCTACGTTTTCCTCATCAGTTGCCGTTTTTTTGGCCTCCTGGACGTAGTTCATCCTCGGTGCTCCTGCGACCATCTTTTTAACAACATTAATTCAGTTGGCAAAACATGGCGCAGAGTCACTGTACGTCTCGTCTAACTTAATTTTTACTTGGGTCGCATTCCAACCTTTGAAATAAAAATGCTTGATAACCACTCGAAACTCTTTTTTCTCCATTTTTAAAAATCACGCCCGATACGTTGCACGGGAAAAGCTATCAAACGAAATCGCAACGGCCAATCACCATAATATATTGAGTGCTAGCAGTCGAAAAAGTTGCAGTTCCTATTAGCGGTGGAAGCGTGCCAAAATTCGAATTCTAAAAAGCTCATTCTAAGAACTTATTGAACTACCTGTATTTGTGTCCAGACTATACTATACCCCTTTTCCCCAACCTCACAATAAAAAAAAGACTATACTATACCCTATACGTGTACGTCGACAGATAGTCTGGTTGTTGTTGTTGGTTTTGTTGTCTGTTGTTTCGTTTTGTTTACTTGTTTATCTTCTTGTGTTCTGGTTTGTGAGAGAGAGAGGGTTGAGACCTACGTCGTATGAAAACGCCTGTCTGTATGAGGACCAACGTTGCTAACGAGTGAGGACTACTTTGACAGCGTCTTCAGCAACAAAGCCGGCTATGCTAATGGCGGATCGGCGGTTACGACGAGATCGACACAACCGCTGCGCTACGATGACATCATGCATGCGTCATATGCGAACGAAGCTGTTGCATATCAGAGAGAGTCTGCTTATCTGGTCTGTCTTTATGTGTATGTGTGTGTGACTGTCTGTCTGTCCGTCTGTGTATATGAGCGTATCTGTGTGTGCGTGTTTGTGCCTCTTCGTCGTTCGCGCTATCATGGCAATTTTGGCCAATTATTCAATTGTTTGCTTCGTTCGCCTTCTATTGTTTTTTTTTCTGCTCTCGTTCGTTCTCTTCCTACTCGTGCCCTTCCCCGTCAGCTTGCGCTTCCTTCTGCCGTTCGTTTCATCTTCTCGCTGTGTTTGTTGATGCCTGCTCCTTCTCGACGGTTACGTAGTTTGTGGCAACCTTCTCTCTCGGCGTCTCGTCGCATTGACGATAGTCAAGATGTTTGCAACTGACTGGCTCTCTGGATGGCTGGCTGGCTGAATTGCTGGGCTCTCTGAGCTAGCAGCGATTGCTAGCAGTCACACCTACCAATTTTGCTTTTTTGTTACGCGTTGTTCCTTGCGTCTTACGTTTGCAGGTGCGTGGGGTCTGTCGATTGCGTTCCATGCTCGTTGATGTATCGACCATGCGTTTTGCGTTTTTGGAGTCTTCAACAACAACAGCAACAACAACGGCAACAACAGCAATAGCAACGGCAACAACAACAACAGCAAACAACAACAACATTCATAACACCGTCCCCGAAAACAACACCAGCTGTGGCTGACGATTGAAAGTCTGGCGCCGCTAGCAGAAAACCTACCAACGCAATCATGTCTTCTTCTTCGCTAAATGAACGACGAGATGGGGTCGATCATCACTGACTGCTGTCTGACTATGCACCGTCGTCTGGTGGAATTTCCACACCGCAACAACAACAACAACACTATTAACAATTGTAACAGCAACAACGATACAACAGCGGCGCTCGCGTGTATGCTGAGCTGACGAAGAGGTACTGGAGAACAAAAATACCGTTTACATTTTATGAGCGCACACTTCAAATTCCTAATGACAAATATTGATTTGTTGAGGGTCATGGTCTTTTATCTGGCATTCGAGAGATTGACTAGGCACGCGGTGATTCCTTTTTGATAAAGTGGCGTAGGACTATGTAGAGTCGAGGTTAGATTTCAGATTAATCGTTAGTAATAGGACATTGACTTTAGCGAATGGTAGGCCGAAAGGGGCATAACAAATGAGAAAAATGATGCACTGTCGTGGTCATGACAATGCATCGGCGTCTAGCAGAACGGTGCAGACAACAGAGGCTAATGAGCTCCTTCATGAGAAAGGGACTGTCTTTGTTTGAGCCTGTTACGCTAAAAAACATTTGCTGTTTTTAACGTGTTTTGTTTTTCTCCTCGTCCGTCTCTCTAAAAACTGTTTCTTTTTATCTCAAATAAATTATCGTGAGGTGAAGGTTCTGTGAGTTGTGAGTAACAAGGCTGCTGCGAAGAAATGCCCTTGCACCTGCCAATAATCAGATGCTATATGCGCCATATATTTATACTATTATGATTTATTTCGTATTCTATTTCTTATTCTTATCGCTGGTGATAACGATGAGACCCATGAATGTGTGGTTTATTTATCAGTAACCTTAGTGACAGATACCATGATCTCTTCTGCCATGAGGAGGCGTTCGCCTTTTATACACGGAGTGATAACAGCTGAGACAATCTGTTTCGCTACTATTTCTCATTGCTGCTAATCTGTTCGCTGCATACCTGACAAACTTGTTATTAGTATGATTTGTGTGACAGCACATGGTAGCTGTATTTCGTATCGACAACTAAAGCAATCGGGGTGAATCCATTAGTGACCAACTTTATTACTTAAAATTTGCTTTGCAACTATTGTGACTACGCGGAGCTATGTCGGGATACTTCGATTCATACGAATTGTAAGTGAACGCCGTGAAACATGTTAAGGAAACGATAGAAAATAATGGGAGAAGAAACGGGATGGAGGGAGAGAGAGAGAGAGACGTCGAGCGCGGAACGAAATCTTATTCACGGCGATCAGTGGGCCGGCCATACTTACGTTTGTTTATGATGGCCGCCACGAAGTAGCAAGCCATGTGCTCAGCCCAGATCATGTCCGGTTTCCATCAAGGAGGCAACAGTCGCTGCAGGACACGCCACACTCTGGCGGCACGACCGCCTTCCCCGCCTCAACTTGAGGTCGAGGAAGATTTATTCTATGAGGACGTCGCGACACAGTGTGGCCATTTATGGATTTATTACGGCCATGACGCACGGCTCAGATTCCGTGGTCTGGGCGTTTTCCGATCAGTCGTCATGGCGGGCTAGCGAAACAACAACAATCACATTCCCATACCAATACTGTTGCCGTTGTCGACGTCACTGTCAACAACAACAGCAGCAATAGCAACAACAAGAAGGTCAAGAAAAGCAACGACAACAGCAGCAACAACAACAACAACAACAACAACAACAATACCGACAACAACAATATGACGCCCGCCAGAACCGCCCTCTCTTCCATCACGCGCTATCGATCCGGCCCGCAGCGTACCAGCTGTAGACGCTAATGAACAATGATAATGAAGCATCGCCACCACCACCATCACGTTCTTATTCTACGAGTAAATCAGTCAGAGAGAGGTATTGACGCCCGCCAGACATTGACAGGGTGCTTGCGGTCTTTTTAGGCTGGATCACCTCACGTCGCCGCTCTCAGCCTTGGGCGGCAGCGTGGGCGATTCAGAACTCACCCTGATGTGTTCCTCCACATTAAAGCCGCAAGGGTTTCAATGATGATGATGATGATCATGCGCATTGCTTAATGAAAACGCGGTGATGCTGTAATGATAGTGGCATGACAACGACAAAGGTTCATCAACGCAGCCTCATCATCATCGCCGCAATTCTTACGAGGATCGCCACCCGATAGCGATCGCTGGCTCTTTTCTCCCTCTCTCTATGTGGATCTTCCCTATTTTGCTCTGTATCTTGTGATCTCTAGCTTGCTCTTATTTCACATGTTCTACGCTTTTACTCTTTCCGTTGTTGTTGTTGTTTTGATGTTGCAGCGGACAAGTAAGTTAACTGTTGCGTGTGCAGTGGATAGTACCCTGTTTAACTATATAATATTAGCCAATGTATTTCTTTTCTAACGGCCAGTTTAATCACGTCCGTGACTATGTATCCCGCTTTATACTGTTCGTTTCAGGGTCGTTCCCACTCGGGCAATTGGATCAATGGACCAGGCGTCAGAGCATGCTGAGCCTGCAGTAAGGGAGGAGTGACGAACTATTCCACCGGTGGCGCCAATATGGACAACTGCAGGTTGAAGCCTGAGGTGGCAGGTAAAACAATGCAAGGCTGAATTTACCTGAACGTTGACCAACTCTTACTTTGACATACACACATTGCATGAGGGGCAACCTTGCTT
Organism: Dermanyssus gallinae; assembly: GCA_003439945.1. NCBI lineage: Eukaryota > Metazoa > Arthropoda > Arachnida > Mesostigmata > Dermanyssidae > Dermanyssus > Dermanyssus gallinae. The sequence continues at coordinate 330,156 of QVRM01007063.1, read as the reverse complement.
GCAGACAGATTTATATTCTACCTACCTTAAAATAAGTAGTGATTTCAGTAAAATTCATAAAATCGAATATATGGTCTCTCATGGATCAATACGAATTTCAACTTTATTCAACTAAATAACAACTATAATTATCGCATTTTTACCAATGATTTATTGCACCATTTGTATGGTATGTAGCATATCATGATAGTAAACGCATATGTTTATAGTAATAAAGTATCATCGAGGTAACTGCGTAGCAGGAACAGCTTTCTGACAGGTGTCGAAACGGTAGACTGAACACGGCTGGTCGAATAAACGCCACATCAGGATCGTGGGCGTCATTTCTTTGGCAGAGCTTACTGCAGAAGCCATTGAGTAAAATGCGCTAACAAGATGCCTGTTGGGTTGTAGTGGTTTCTGCCAGTTACACATGACCATTACTGGCAATCCTAAAGTTTCATTAAAACAACTCAAACAGTCCACGGAAGATAGGATTAAAAGTTTCGATGTAATGCCAAAGTAATACCGAGCCTGGGGGGGGGGGGTGGGGGGTGGGGAGGAATCTGGGTTTAGTGGGTTTGCGGGTCTCACACTAGTCACGCAGGCTGCTAGTGGCGCATGTGCATCATGCATTCCCGAAACCTCCCAGAACAAACAAAAAAGGATTAAAAGCTATATTTTATCTTGTAGTGTAGGAGCTCAGACAGGTGCTAGGGTCGCGCGCTTGACTTCGAAGTGGGAAGACCTGCTTTTACTAATCTAGAGGTTAAGTTAGAACCTTCTGTAGGTTATTAGGCGGATACTTTGTTAAGTAGTTGTTAATGAGCACCAAAAAATTGTCGTGGTGGTGTATGCAGATGATGTCGTTCTTTCATATTGCGACCTAAGTGCCATCAAGCGCACTATCCCTATGCCAGTTATATATATATATATATACATATACTTGTTTTGATCTAATTTTTTTCTTTGCGTTTGATTCGTCGAGAGCGGACGTGTTGTCTACTCGCTCTTCCAAATTGGTCGCATTTAGCAAGTTTGAGTGTGATCCTTTTCAGAGATATTGTCGGTGCGACTCAGTTTTCAGTACTGTGCATCATAGACCCTGTAATGTGCTTTATAGGCCCCGAAGTATACCCAATAAATGAGGCTTCAGCAGCGCATAGGGCAATTCGTGTCCGTTTTGATAACGAACAAATATACCCCGACGATGTATACCAAAACTCCTTGTGAAACGAGCTTAACATGCCAACCAAGCACTGGCGTCAAGCGGAAGAAGATAACCTTGCCGCCAAAAGGCGAAGCCGAAATTCAGGAGAAGACATCAGATGATGTATTTGTGAGTGTGACACCTTAAAGGGGAAGAGAACCCATACAAGAGAACAACGGAACTTTGAGAAAATTAAGAACAACTTATCGACGGTATCGGTGGGTGCGTTCAAAGTTGTCATTAGAAGAAGAGAAACGTTGGAATGTACCGAAACAGAATTCCGAGGGTTATTTGCTAACAATAAACGAACACACTTTTGCCTTGGCATCCACGTTTAAAATATTATTTATTTGATTAACACATGGGCTGGGTAATTGTGTTTATGTTACATTGGAGTGTTTTGACACAACCATCAATCTAGCGTTTTGCCAGTTCTGCTATGAACCGAACTGCCGGACATACTGCGGTGTGGTGTTAATCACATTTGCTTGAACATTGTTCGTCCTGTAATTCATGATGATAACGTGATGAAATTCGTGGGCTGCAAAGGCCGTAGGTAAATGCCGATGCCTTCCACCGCTAGCCTTCCACCTAGTGCTCCTCATTGCTGCTGTCCCATAAATCCATATTTGAACCTCACATTCAACAGGTGGACACCCTATTTCTAATAAAAATAACTGTAATAAGAGAAATAGGGTGTTCCAAGTCCAAGACATCCGGGACAGAAAATCGATCATAGAGCGTGGAGAAAGTCGATATATGCTGTGGACATATGGGGTCTGCCGTACCAGATTGTCAACTAAGCTTTGGAGAACTCCCTTGAGGCTCTAATCGGTCATGCTGCTAAAGACAATCTCTGCTTTCGTTAGAGACCACTTCTAGAGGGAAAATGAGGGGCCCAGCTGCCCTGGAGGATATACACGAGAAGAGTGTAGATGGGCTGAAGAAGAGGTGGCGCCAGAAAAGTCCTGACTTCGACGGTATGCCCCCAGGGGTAGCCAAGCTATTCGTTACGCGGTGCCGGAAGGTCTTCTAGACTGTGACCAACGGACTGCTTGGGGAAAGGAGGTTTCCCAGGCTTTGGTAGCCTTATTCTCATCTCAAATCCCTGAAATAGGACAAGTTCCTCGGCTTATTGACCCATTTGCTTTTCCGACACCCTGAAGAAGATCTTGGAGCAATGAAATCGAAACGAGAGAAGTTTTATCAGATGTTAAGTATGGTTCCCGGAAAGGAAAATCTACCGTAGGACCCCCTGATAAGGTCCTGGAACGAGCGGATCGCAAGAGTGCAAAGACTCCTAAAGCGAGGGCATTTGTGGTTCTGATCCTCTTGCATGCTAAAAGTGCCTTTAATGCAATGAACTGAAAACTAGTGCTATACGCGCTGAAGAGAAAGAAATTACTTACGTACATCTGCCAAATGACTTCATCTAACCTGGGTGAACGAAGTCTAGTTGCAGAGGGGCACGAATACAGGGTTACTACCGGGGTCCCACAGAGTTCGATTTTAGAACCCGTCCTCTGCAACTTGGCTGACGGGGTACTGAACATCAACAACTACCTAGGAGGGGCAGAGCTGTTAGTCTACGCGGATGAGTTGGTCCTTATGGTCACGGCGCGGCCGAAACGCCTCTACAGGAGAAAACCAACGAAGTTTTATTGATGGTGATGGAGTGCATGGATCGCACTTACCTGACGCAAAGTGTATCTACCTTATGATGATGGGCCTCCCGCTAGAAATTATGAAAGAAGCGGAGTACACCGTTGTGATATTTGACACGGGGTTAACTGGAGCGGCACATGTAAAACATGTCACGGCAAAGGCCCAGTGCCAAGTCCCATTAGACAAAAGACTGAGGGGGTATCAGTGGGAAACGAAGGCAACTAGCTTTGGCTGCCGAAGCAGCGGCTTTCTACGCGGCGCCCGTTTGGACGGACATGGCATTACAGACGGGAAGAAATAGGAGGGCACTAAGGTCGGCGCAACAAACATTAGCAATTAGGGTTCGCCGGGCGTGCCGGACAGTTTCGACCGAAGCCCTATTGGTCCTAGAGAATATACTGCCATGAGACCCGCTAGCGAGAAAAATAAGCCAGAAAATTTTAGAGAAAAGCCTGGATCCCACCGGGGCCAGGAGTGACCCAATCGTGGCTTGGTAGGGAGACAAATAAGCAAAAAAAATCTAGAGGAAAACCTGGATCCCACCGGGGCCAGGAGTGGCCCAATCGCGGCTTGGTAGAAGTGGGCGCAGGTAACGCCACAGGCAATCAGGGGGAGCTGGACCAACAGGTCAGACGAATCGGACCTCAAAACTTGATATGACTGCCAATACGAAAAGTTAACTTACTGCGCAGCTTAGGTTCTGCTCAGTCACGGTCAGTGCTAACGCTGCATTGCTAAGTTAAAAAAAGGTCACCAGTTACACCTCTGTTAGATTGAATTTGGGAAGGCGGACGGTGTACAAGACTGTTCTACACTGCGAGTCTCTCTGGAAGGCAAGGTGCACGGGCTCCACGGCCCTTAGGGGCCGCCCCACAGAGGATGGTGGGGTGGTTATCTGAGAGGTGGTTATCTACATGATGATCTCGACGGCAGCGTGGAAGGAGGCGGCGAACCTGCCTCTGGGTCCATTTTGACGCTCAAAATATCCAAAGAAGTAATAACTTTGGAGAAATGCCAAGTATTACCGCGCCCGGGAAGATGGTGAGGTTTCCGGGTTTATTGGGTTTGTGAGGTCTACTCTAGTCACGCAGGCTGCTAGTGACGTATGTGCATCATGCATTCCCAAAACCTTCCAGAAAAAAATATCTCTTAGAAGACCAGCTGCCATTTCACAAGCAAACCGTTTGCAGAAACATCTTCCCCATTTCACAAACAAATGTCTCTAATAGCAGCAATTCAATATCAACAAGTCTAAAGGCTAGAGTAGAAACGACTGCAATTGGACCAATACCTTAATTATTTAATCAAGCACCTGGATTTTTAGTAATCTATTTTCTCATGACATTACACGCACACTACTACTCTTTAAAAAATTCCAGAGTTTGTCTCGACACGCGTCTCATGCACTCATCCATCTTTGCCTTTCCTAACCACTATTACAACGATTTCGTTCAAGACCTAACCACAACTGCTAGTCGCATTACCGTTGTTGGTATACCCTGCTCATTAGAGTGAGATTAGAGCGTGGGTTGCGTTATTTTATACCGCTCTTTGTTGACTTTGTTGTTCTGCAACCAAAAGGTACTTTGCCTTTTTTAGGACGATTATTTAGACCTATACAGTTTAGTATCCAGATATTGATATTAATTTTTACTAGTCAACAAATTGGCTCGCCTTTTCGCGGAAGCAAACTTCAGTATCTACATTAGGTCTATTTATTTATCTAACACTTTTATGCTTTGTTTGCTTAGCGTCTCTGTGGTAAATTAAATTGCGCAAAATATATGTTAGTTTAGACCCAGATAAACTCTAGTTGAGACTTTTTTTCATAGGGGTTCCCTAAGGTAATTTTGCTCTCAGGGCAGCCTCAGATGATTCCATAGGAATGCAACATGTTTTTAATGCACAGCCATGTTGGTGTAACGTCCAACTTTATGAGCGGAAGGTGTTTTTAGCGTCTAAGAGGACCATCATTCAGTTTGTCCTAAGACGGCCACGCTTTCAAGGGCACGAAGCATTTACAAGCCTTTTAGGTTCTGGGTTGAGAACAAGTCCTTTTTAATTTCTTGTTGCTCCTTGATTTGCTTGTCTTCCACAAGAAGAGTTTTCGCGATTCTTCCCATTTTTTTCATATCAGGAGTACAAGCCTTTATATATTCGCACATCCAATAGTACGTCACCAGGGTCAAACGATTTGTTGCTAGGTATTCATCAGTCTCGGCGTCTCTACGCTGCTAAGATGTTTGCGTTGCGAATAGCTAATTAACTATCTTCCTTTTCATGTCCCTTCGTCCCTAATTCTAGGGACGAATTTTATATATCACTAAAATTCCTATACGACATTTGTACGATATCTGCTGTATACCGGTTCTTTGAATTTCGCCATTGATTTCTTGTATGAGCTGATCTCGTGGCTTGCTTGCATGATTTTTTAAGTTTGCCAAAATATTCTGCTCTTAAAATCTTTCAATCCCTCAGTAGCCCCTTTGGGCATTGTTTGCATATCCTAATTTTGCACCTTAGAAGAAAACCAAAGTACCGTATTAATATAGGTAATAAAAGCTGTGTGTTGGCTTCACTCTGCTGTTGACTGCCACACTATTGCTCTTCGGATGGTGCAGGCTTGTACTAGGTTTAAGTGTGTAGCTAATTTTCCTGCTCACTCAGAAGGGCTTCAGAGCTCATATAGAACGACAGCTAGCAGCTATATAATGTTACTCTTAATACCTTTCTTTTACCCTGCAATCAGAGCAATCCGATTTAGACGGGGAATGCGAGGCAGTACGCTCCGTGTCACTTCTGGCCGCAAGGGGCACGGAGACATTTACTTAGCACAGAACGAGATGAGCATATTGATTAGTAGGTCCTCCTACCTTGAGAAGTTCTAATGGTTTAAAAGAGAGCATGGAGACGTCACCTACTACCTTAGGCGAGCATTAGCACAGCGCACGCGCTTCGAAAAATACCTACATAGGATAAATAAGGCACCGGACGCTAAGTGCGTAATGAGTAATCCTCTGTCCCGCATTTGAGGACGTGCGACAGGACTCATCGGAAATGACGTCTTCGGATATGACGGTAACAGATTTAGTCATCGCTCGAGGGTGAGTGCAAATATGGAGCAGCGTATTTGGCTGGTGCACAGGTGGCATAATGAGAAGAAAAACTAAACTGGAGACACAACAAGCTGAAACGACGAGCCGCCGACGAGATGGAGTAGCGGATGAAGACCAAGATAAGAAGGAACCAATCATAAACGGAGCATAGAGAAAGATCTCAATTTTTAGCAAAGTAAAATGAACGTAGTTCCGATAATAATGATCGTAACATATATTCAATTGAACACATTCTACGTCTCTTAAGTGAGGCAATTTTACTTAATAATGATACTATACGGCACTGCATTCGTTGCAAACCCTGCATCTAATTTGGCATCAATTTTTGTTGCGGTTGAGCCTTAAAAAATCTTTAATCACAATACTGTACTCGTTCTGCTCCATTGCCACTAGAGGGTCTGCCATGTTACAGTTAGGCAAACTGCAACAAACGCACTTTGAAACCAATCCGTGTGATACCTATTTTTCTTACTTCCGAAATGTTAGATAGTCTCTCTCCAGTTCTGTGCTCGGCATAAGCCTTTTGAAATTTTAGATAGACAATGTTACGAATTGTTTGATCCACATAGTATATATATATATATATATATATATACTGTGAACGTAAGGTCAACTCTTATGTCCGGTCTTGAGCTCTCCTCTACTCTTGGGAGATAGCGTAGTCATGTAGTACAATACAAGGCAAATCGTACGCATTGTCAACTGATATACTGTTGAGGTGAGATACTGTTGGCGGGCAGGTGTGGCGGAGATGTCCTGCAACTCTCACGTCATTACGGCCATCAAGTCGCTGAATCGATTTCGACATGACGCACAAAAGAAGTAGAGGTCAGGGACTTGCTTTTGTGTAACCCGGTTAAGCTCCAAATAAAATGTGATGTATAGAATAGTCAACATACCAACCTTATCACTAAAACGCGCTGAATGATGTCGGCCCTTGACGTCACCTGTACAATTTACCGCCATCGCGTGCGTTAGTATCGCAATTGTAGTCGTCGTCCTTGTTGTTGTCGTTGTCGTCGTCGTCGTCGTCAAAATGATTCTCGTGCACAATGCTACCTGAGCGTCTAAACGCTAATTTGTGTTTCTAATCTGAACCCACTTAGGACGGAACCTGCTTGCTAGCTCTCGAAAGTGGGCTACGAGCTTGTCGTAGATGGCTAATTAATAACCTTGTGCCATTGCCAAGGCAGATCTAGATAAGAATAAAGAATTGCTTCCGGTGAATGGTGGTGGAGATGTCGTATCAAGACGTGGAATTCATTCACTCATGGAGACCGGACGCAGAGGGTCGCGGGCAGGCGGAGAGGCAGAGTGAGTGAGGCGTTGAAGTAAGACGGGAAAGAAGCGTAGAAGAACGTAGAAGCCAGCTTACAGAGAGCATTCGACACAATGAAACACGCATGGTGAAAAGGAAACAGGTAGCAATGAGGTAAGATTAGGAGAAGAAGCGAGCGAGCGAAAAGAGTGAATCAACCAACCATTCAGCAGCGTAAACAGCAGCCGATCCCGCAGGCAGGTCATTTATCGTCCATAAAGCACTATGGCAAACAACAACAACGGCGACGATAACAACAACAACAACGACGACGACCACGACGACGGTAACGACAACAACAACAATAACAACAACAACAACAACAACAATAGCGTGTCACTTGAGACGGGGCCTGGCCGTGCGAACTTCTCAGGAGGCGTTCGTTGACGCGTCGCAGCAAGACGGGAGCGGCGTTAGACGTCTCATCTGTCTCACTACGTCTGTTGACGGTGCTGCCGCTGCTGCTGCTGCTATTGCGTCGTTGTTGCTGTGCCTCAGCCATTTGTTGCCATTTGTCGATGATCGATGACATCTCCAGATTAAGAAAGAGAAAGTTATCGAGCTGATCGAGCCCGCCAAAGGGCTGCAGAGATAGGGTGAGCTGGAAAAAGAACGAAAGAAGGGAGACAACGGGAAAGAAAGATAATAAGAAAGCATGACAGAGAGGGAAAGGGGGGGGGGGGGGCGGCGCGAGACAGGCGCGAGGACGTTCGAGCTACTGTTATGAGCCATACAAACAATGAAGTCGCTGTATCCATCGTATTGGTTAAGTATTGCTGCAACAACCGTCAACGCCATTATGAGCATTAGCCGTCGTCGTCGTCGTCATCACCACCATCGTTGTCAATTGCTCGTCGATTCTCCTAGGAATTGACAGAGTCGATCGTTCGCTTGCAGTGCACACTAATTGAGTTGGCCATCAAACCCCCCCCCGCTATGCGCCTCCTTTATCCTCTGCCCCCCTACCGGCCCTTGCTCACTAGCACACCAATAGAGGGAGGTTGAGCGAATTGATAATATACGACTGCGTACGTAACTGGTCAAGACTATTGAGTGTTGCTGCTACTGCTGCTGCTGCTACTGTTGTTGCTATGGCTGCTAATGTTGTCGTTGTTTCTACCGTTATCCTATCATTATTGTCATTGGCGCTGCTGAGCGTTGTTGTTGCTACAGTTAGTTTGTTGCCGTTGTTGTTGCTATTAAGTTTGCTATTTTTGGTGTTGTTGTTGTTGTTGTTTCTGTTGTTGATGTTATGCTCGGTGTTGTACCTGCATGTAGCATCGCCATGCTTAGCTCCACCGTCACAAACAGTCGTCGAAAGACGAAAAATGAACGCACGCCTGTTTGTGTCAACTTGCATCCGGCGTTTAAATCGCGCAGCAAATTTCCACAAATCCTACGATCTCCCTATCCAAGACATGCATAGATAGACACATAGACACATCGATAGATAGATAGATATCTAGCTAAAGGCACACAGACATGCAGACAGATATATGAAAATGGTGGATTAACCCTGCAGTGAGTAGCTTAACGTCCTTTCCACGATATAATGGCGGCCCTTCGTCTGCTCGGACGTCTTTGGACGGACTAACCAACCGCTCGACGACCCCCGACGGACTGACTGAGGTATACCACGGACAAAAGAGAGGATGTTTCGCCAGTGTTGTCAAGGGCAGCTGGGCATTAGTCACCGACGAACTCCAAGATGCTGACGATGCTGATTGTGGTCGTGGTGGTAGAGATGATGATGATGATGACGATGACGCTTCTCGGCCTTTTGGCTAAGATCAAAGTGACAGGTGAACAGCGATTTCGGCCCGCTACAGACGCGACCGACCCCGGGAACGCCGCACTGCCAAATGCCGCGCTGCTGTCGCAAAGCATGGTTCCTTCGTCACACCGATAAAAACAAGTAGTGGTCATAGGCAGTTAATAAGTGTGAGCAGCGTTGTAGGTACTTAGCCGCTCGTCACGTTCCGTCATCATCCTGCCAGCGAATATACGGGTCGGTCTCGGTCGGTATTATTACGAGGCTCTACAACTTGGGAACGACTGTTGCGTTGCAAACTAAACGCACTGATTAAACGAAACCGGTCAATGATGTGTGAGCTGTCGTGACAAAAGCGGGAACAACAAGAACAACAACAACAACTTTAAGAGCAATACCAGTTAGAGAAACAGCGACAGCAACGGCAACGACATCTACAACAAAAATAAACACAGTAACAAAAAGAGAACAACAACAACAACAGCAATAATAACAACATCATAACCATCATTACTAGCAGCAACAACTAGATCATTAACATGATCATTATCAACAACAACAGGTGAATTCACACATCGGTTTAACGAACGTTAGGTGGCAACCCTCGCCTGCCGCAGATCACAACTGCAGGCAGACGCATGTTGCACGTTGTTGTACCATGTTGTCATGTTGAGTGGCTAAGAGTGGAGAGATTGGATATTGAAGATTGCTGGACTGCACTACCAGTTAGCGTAGCAGGAACGACAGTATAGGCGTCCGGCCAAGCTGTGAGTCAACAACGGCTGAACACCGAGTGGCCAAGACAAGGGTTCAGCAATCAATCCATTCGATTCTATTTCTCGTGAGCGATCGGTCGTCTGCGAAGAGATACTTGGGGTTGTGCGTGTGCGCTGTTCATGAGGTGAGAGAATGGGTTGGAGGCTGTACGTAAGTACGTGACGTGATCGGAGCGTATAGGGGTAGGTAGCGTATCCGAACGCATATCCGATACGCCAGTTTGCCCTTTCTCTCTTTGTTCGTTCGTTCGTTCGTTCGTGATGGCCGTCAATCTGCCGTACGTAGACTGCCCGCGCCCGTGGGCCGCCCTATCTCTTGTGTAGTTGTTATCCGCCCATAGATTGTGTGTTTATAGACTGTCTGTATGTATGTTTGTATGGGTCTCTGTATGTATGTCTGTCTACTCTGTCTGTATGTCTGTCTGTTTACTATCATTGGGTCTGGCCCTGGCTGAGCCTGTCTATGTCGATGTGTATGCAGCGTAAAGGTATCGGCGCGTTGTTCGTTGTTAGCGTCGGCGTAAGCTGCGAGGCTGCCAGCCTTTTCAAGCTACGCGCTCTATAGACAGACAGTAGACAGACAGACAGACAGACAGCCAGCTATACAGCTACTACATACAACTCTACCGCATGTGCGGGATAGGGTCGAGGGGCGCTGTCGGCGTCGACACAATCGCCGTATCTCTCGTTTGCCTGTCCGTCTGGTTTTGCCGTCCGTCGTTATTGCTTTGTTTCGATCGTTCTGTCCTTCTCGCCCACCTACCTCTTGCTCCCTCCGTTCTTTCCCGCGACATTGCAGAGCCCCCTCCCGGTTGGCAGGCAGGGCAGGCGCGTGGATGGGTAGACAGACGTGTTTGCATCTGGTGCGTATAGCTCCAATCGACGGAACACCTTCACCCTCAGCAGCATCAACATCATCATCATCCTCATCATCGCCATCATCCTCATCATCACCATCCTCCTCATCATCGCCATCATCCTCATCCTCACCATCAGTACCGTCATCGTCGTCGTCGTCGTCGTCGTCATCATCATAATCATCAGCGTACATAGGTAGACACATTGATAGAGTAGACTAGAGATACAGGTAGCAACTAGATTGGTGTGGATAAAAAAACGCGCGCATAGAGAAAGGCAGAACAGGAGAGAAACTTGCAAACGCCAAACGCCGGACCACGCGCGACTAAGCGGTCACGGTCACGCTTGACCGCCGGAGCAGGGCAGCAATACAAGACGGCGATGACAGTGGCGACCACGACGGCGTCGACAACAACAACAGCAGCAGCTGCAACAGCAACAACAACAAGAGCAACAACAACAACAGCGGCAACAACAACAACAGCGGCAATAGGAAGAGCCGCATCGCCAGTCGAGAGCAGATCAGCAGTAAATTAACCGTTGCTGTCAGTGTTGTCCGTACCGCCGTTGTGTTATGCATTTGCATAAACGGACAGACTCAGCAGCAGGTGGGACGCGGTGTGGGCGCTGCGTTGACGCAGCAAGTGTGGTTGAAGTTGCTGGCTGTCGTTCAATCAGCGAATTGACGCGGTGAATGTGCTAAGGCCCTAGTAGAGAAACAGCAAAAAAGAAGAAAAATCTAAGGTGGAAAGACACAAAGAAGAGGAAATCGAGAATTCACCGGCGGAGAAGAACAAGAGGAAAAAGAAGAGGAAACGGATAAAATTAAGAAGAAAACATTTGAACAAAAGGCGTCACGATATCTGGTACTGTTGTTGTTGTTGTCGCTGCTGCTGCTGTTGGCATTGTTGTTCTTGTTGTTGCTATCGTCGTCGTGGCCGTCTTTGTTTCGCTTACGACCGGTCGTGACCCCTGCCGCAAACACTGTGCTCTGAGGTAAATTCACAACATATATATATATATATATATATATATATATATATATATATATATAATATTATCTATATATATATATATATATATATATATATATATATATATATATATATATATATATTGTCTGCGTACATAAATGATATACCGTATATAAATATATCATCACATTTTCGTTACTCATATTGAGTATGCAGATAACATTGATACTTTCCGGCATCAACGATGCTATTGGTATTATATTTATGATTTATATAACTTCGCTATGTTAGCACTTTGGAGTGGACAATTGTCTCCGCACGAACGTGTGATTACTGGTTCTCCAACCCAGAGTTAGCCCAGTTCAACAATGTGCCCCGAACAGACGCTGCATTTCCTCGTTGGATGTCGAGCGACAGCCTCTGACGCAAGAATTCGGATGCTCTCGAGTCTCCTGTCGAAATACATATTAAGGCTTCTGCCTGCGCGTTGAATCAGTTTGAGCGTAAGGGAGCCTGCAGATCCCATAGTCTCGAACGCCAACGGACAAAATTCGGGCGGATAATCCACACTGGAATATTTTCTGCATTTGTTAGCCTCAGCTGACATTGATATTTATAATGTTCTCAGCTGCTCTCGATATGTCATTCAAGAGGCAGTGCAGTGCTCTCTTCGTAAGAACAAGGGAGGCAGAAGCTATATATATATATATATATATATATATATATATATATACATATTACAGATTTATATAGAAAATATTGTGATGATTTATTAATCATTTACAATACGTTTGCACACTCGGCAGTGCTCGCCTTAAATATATATATATATATTACAGATTTATACGAAACTTTTGGTGACAATATTTTTGGTAAGATACGTAGATAAACTTGATCTTCGCAGAAAAAGCAGAAATGATAGCAGTACACATGTGTACATCTTGTTGTACAGCCGTCATAGTTTAGCCTTGTAAGCAGCGAAACGTTTTCACAATAGGAAAAAATAATGAAATCATGCGCAAATAGTCATCATTAAACATCTAATGTACTATATTAATAGCAAAAAAAAACTCACGATAAGCGGGTAGGCCAGAGAGTAAGAACATCGTCTTTGTGGTCGCCTACTGAAGAAGATTCCAGAATAGGATTCCTGAAAAATAAGCACTTAGCACGAACGCAAAACAAAATCATGTACGCTGGCACTATCCAGTGGCACCATCCACACATTTGTATAGTAATGGTGATCACTTCGACCTATAAATATGTCCAAAGCTCGGTTTTCGAAATACGTACGATCAAGTACAACCTAATGAATAGCGTAATTATATTTATTATTATTATTATTATTATTATTATTATTATTATTATTATTATTATTATTATTATTATTATTATTATTATTATATCACGTTAAGAGAGTGGCTTTCTTATCCCAATGCTTTAGTTTGCCGTATGATTGACGCCTTAATATCGACCGGTGCGCGTCAAGTGTTCTTTTTAACCTTGTCAGATTAGTGAGATAAACGCTGGGACATTCTGTGGTCCCAAAGTGAGTTCATGTTAATACTGTGGAACGCATCAAAAAAGAGAACTGACAATCACGTGTGTGGATCCTGCCGCTTATGTGAACGCAGTAATGAGCCGCATAGACCACTGCCTGAATCCTAGCCTTCATCATTTACTCAATGCTTAAGCAATTTTTCTACTACGCGTCGCCTTAGTATTAGCCCGCAAACCGTACGAAGCCATTACTCCTCCGGGAATCGGTGGGATTTGCTTCGTAACGCCCCACGACATGATGGCTCGTACCCCATGACGCCCAATATGCATGCAACATACCACTGTGTATAGCCAGTGACAACATGTGTCCTGAAAACGAACTATCTGGCCGCAGTAGAGAGATAGTTGAGATATACGTATGATCATGGCCGCTAGCCATCGACACCCGTATGTGCAATATCTGGTGTGATAGCTGTAAAAAACACATGCGTATTTGTTGTGGAAAGGCTGAACGTCTAAAAATAGTTACTAAATTTCTCATATCTGTTTATGAGCGTCTTAATACGCTGTTTCGCCTCGCTGTTCGTCTAACGTAGTTTCAGCCAGCTTCATGTGACAGACTTTACGTTGGCTATACTCACGTCATAAGACACTGAGATTATGCCTTAAAAAATTGAAAGTACTACTATTTAAGATTTGCAGAACTGGCTGCTATTATGAGTTTCTCAGCAAGTCCTTTTCAGTGCCACCTGAAGAGGTAGGCCCCTAATTGCATTCATTGATATGTACAAGGTAAACAGGGATTACACAAGCAGCGACAACAGCTTTAATCTTTCTCTTACGTCCTAAGTAGGGACTTAGCCTCCTTACGTCAAAGAGCAGGGGTTGCGTTAGCACCATATTTAGAAGGTTCTAAGCACAGCACTGCTAATGCATAGGTCATTTGGCATACTCAAACATTATCACACTTGCTGTAGTACTTGAGCGCTATTTATTTTCCCTTCGACTACTTGCTAACAATACTTTGAGACTATCGATTAGGGTATCATACTCCAACACAGTCGAAAGCCTTTATACGTTTTAGGCGTACATAGGCGTGAAGACGCGCATGCTATATGCAATGCACATATATATATATATATATATATATATATATATATATATATATATATATATGAGGGTAATCATCTTCACATACAGGGTCATTCATATTGTTGTGCACGCATTTCGAGGTTTGATAGAACTCGGCAAGAAAATAAGTTTTCCCTATGGAGGGAAGACGTGGAAACGTCTTGTTTAGGAGAGAGAGTGAAGTTTATAAAAATAGTTTTTCTGCCTTTTTTTCCTACATAGTTGTGCGAAATCTCTGTTTGCGGGAGAACCAGTCAACGCAGGAAGAAACCGATTACACCGGCGTGCTCGGAGGAAAATTCTGCACAACGGAAGACACTTCACTAGCTTGCGTAGCAAAAAGCTAATACCCAGATTAAGGAAAGTCATGAAAAGTCGATATTTTACGTTAACGCATTTTCATGAAAAATCGTAATTTTTTTCCATTGCGACCAAAAATGTACGTCCGAAAGACCACTCTCACACAGTAGCAAATTTAATGCCCATCATTTTCGTATCAAGGTGATGGTGCTGCGTTACGTAGTTGTCAAGTCACTAAGCTTTTTCGATAGCCATATCGAAAGCGAAGGCATGCATATTTCCATAGGGCGTATGAGAAAGTTAGGTACATATTTTGAGGTTTGGTAGAACTCAACAAGAGAATACATTTTCCTAGTGAAAGGAGGGGGCGGAAACGTCTTGGCAAATTTTTACGGTTCTGAACGTGAAAACTTGCACGTAAAACATAACAACTATGACTGTGGTCTCGCTTTCTTTGTGCCTATTAAGCCAAGGCAGCAGGCGTCCCACACGGTACTCCCAGGTTGCTAAAGCCCGGGGCATTAACCGTGTAGCCCGGGGACCGTGTGCAGAACACTTTCCCCGTATTAACGAAATAGCCTTAACAGCCCTCGAATGGGCCACGACAGGATGACAATATAAATTCGTTGCCACCCAACCGATATCGTATGCCTTGCCTCCCGCGCCAACAAAAGTGACCTCGGGAAAGTTACTTTAGGGAGTTTACACCGTCTGACTAACTTACATGTGGGCCAGTGAAGGTCCCCGCAGCGCGTGGTAGTCACGCACCAGCGGACCAAGGCCGGTAAGAGAGTCATAGTTACTCCCACAATCATACAATACCATTAACGAAGTAGTCTAGGTTGAAGGGGTACGGCTTGAGGGTAGAAGGACAGTAATGGGAGGCAGGAGGATGACGGAGAAGAGAGAGGACCGGAACGATTTCCCGCTAAGAGAACGACGCATGTGTGTGTCCGTCGCGGAGGAGACTAGAAGCGGCGTCTTGCATATATATATATATATATATATATATATACGAGAATATAGCAGCGCTTTGTATATATATATATATACAAGTAGAGAGAGAGAGAGAGAGAGAGAGAGAGAGAGACGGGGGGCAACGAGACGCATCGTATAGAGTGGACGGGCGGAGCGAGAGGTTACTTTGCTTAGAACATAGTTGCAAACTACGACCAAGCATTAACACACATTACACGTAGTTTCACACATTCGCAGACACACAGACGTCAACTTATTGCCAGAGAGAGATACCTTCACAAGCATACACAGGTATGGCTACATTCAGATATATTTAGATAAACTAAGAAAGCGAGTTGTTGTTATTATTATTATTATTATTATTATTATTATTATTATTATTATTATTATTATTATTATTATTCGGGTTTACAATTGTGAGGTATGAACGTTTAAACCAGGTTCATGACGCTCTGCTCATTTCCTCAATTTATGGCGCCTATGATAGAAAGCCACGTTCCCCCTACAGACGGCCAAAGACATAATCTGTCTCAAGAACATGGCCTCGCGTCGATCACCCGTAATATCTTCTATACGCTTTCCAATATCCTTCAGGATTTTCGCCGTTCCTGTGCTAATGGGCTCTCACATATCTATCTGTCTAGCTTGGCCAAATAGCGGTGAGTCAAAAACACAAGGAAGGTAAACAATGGTGACGGCGAGATACAATACGAACAAGACGACAAGAAGGCAACGACAAAAATAACAGCGGAGCTCGCGCACTCAGCAGAGTAGCAGTAGAACTAGTGGTTGTAGTAGCATTGGTAGTAGTAGTAGTAGTCATAATACTATTTGTGTGGTTGACATCGACGGGCCGTTTTTACTCATGATATAGAGCAGTCCCAGCGAAAACTCGAACATCGTAGAGCTAACTCGAACACCTAAATGTTATAAGTAGGGTATGGAGTGGTCAGTTTGGAAGCTGCTTCGACGCCATTGGTAGTCTCTGCTGGAGATTGAAAATTATGCTGCTTCGACAAGCAGGCTTCGGCTAACACTTACAGAAGAGGCGCAGTGGTGCTGGACGGACTGGCTTTAGCGACGGGCGATACGGTTGTCCTTAACAGGAATACGGACCCTACCTTCGACCGCAGATGAATGGCACATTGGCCTGACAAGCAACAAGACGTTTAAGGTCTTAGACTGGACCGCACTACTTGAGAAAGTAAGATGAGAAATTAAAAACTTAAATTATTTGAATATGACGTCGGGACAACCATTGCCTAACTGACCCTAAGCCGGACTCCGGAATAGAACGTTTAGGATACAAAAACGCTGTTAACAAACATCTTAGACTCAAGACGAATATTTAATAGGGAATCCAGAGAGCGGCGAGAATTGGCAGAAAAATCTGGAAGGAGTGCGTAGCGGTTTACGCGGAATCCGTGAAAATAGCCTACGCGCCAAGAAGATGAACTACGTTTCATATGGCAACAGCCCGTCGGCTGTCCTCGAACAGCTAGTATCTTAAACTCTCCACTCTAATCGCTTGAAGTTATGCCAATGCAATTTCCGCTCGGAAGCTAGAATGGGGACATGACTAGTTTTATGGGTTGGAGCCCCATATCACTTGCATACGAATGTTGTAGTCGTATTAAAAGCTGTATGCTCATACAGAGAGTGAAAATAAGCTTAGTATTAGTATAGCAGTAGCTAGCTGCTTTAGGTTTTCGTCGAGCTCGGTGGCGTGGTGGCTTAAGTCTCGCAATCGGAGGAGACCACCGTTGCACATTTGTATTTATGGTGGTCCGTCTATGAAGCAATGTGAAAAGACAGTACGTGCACGGAACCCAACCACCAGCAGTAGCTGGTGGTGGTTGGGGTGGATGGAGAGACTGATTTTTAGTAAGTTGGAGGCCGACGTTACGGGCCCACACGTATAGATAAGTTTCCTGAAGTGGTCGTCGTGTGTACGTTTAGCATTTGACAGTTACTTCTCTGAAAAACGCATAGCCAAAGTTCTTTTTTGTTTTGTTAAGGGGTGGGAAATGCATTTACGCACACCCGCCAAAGTTGTTGGCGGGTAGTGTGGGAATCAAGTGTACTGAACTGGAGGGGGGTGAAACCGCGCGAGTCAACCGCTCGCCAGACCTCCTCCAGGTGCATCTTTTCCCGCATCAACGCAACTAAGTACTTAAGTCCCTCATTCCAGGATGGTAGAAGACTTCCACACGCCAGCATTTCGTCTGTAACCTTTAGCCGTCTTTAGCGTACTCATATACTGAAGATATTGGAGGTAGCTTCTCTAGCAAAGAGCTATAACAACGAGACAACGGTGCTCAAGCCGATAACAATCAAACAAGAAAAAGAGTCAAAATTACCCTATTCGCCGGATTCGATCTCTCTTCAAGTCAGTGTTCCCTAAAGGTGTTAGCTGGCCATGTCGCTATGGCTTCGAGGTTCGACTGCGTTCTGTCGTTGTTGGCCTGCTATAGATCAGACCTAGTGGCCGTGTCCAACCCGGTGGCGTGCTGCATTCGTCCCCGCGCTTTGCGACCGGAGGAGACGCATAGATGCGCGGGTTTGAGCTTTACCGCTGCGCATTTGTATTTATGGGATCCGTCTAGAAAGCAATGCGTAAATCAGGTCCCGTGGACGTTGAAGCTTGGCTGTGGGTCAGCCCGATAAGTATTAAGACCTAGTCGCCGTAGAGTAAAACTGAAAGAATCGCTACTTGTTGTAGTAGCTGCTTGACTGGTTGTAGTGACAGACGGACGGAGTTAGTTATAGATACCTGCGGTTTGCATGCAACTGTGCGGCTTAGCGTAACCGACCTAGCATAGCACACGTATGTGAGCAAATAGGCGTGTCTTTGCGTGTCAATGCATAGTGGCCATTAAGTAATGACAAATATTATGTTGGTCTCTATCTCTAATCTCTATGAGCAGCGAATTGTCGCGGTATGAGGTAATATGGTTTGCACAGCGTACAAAGTGTGTTCAGAAAATCAATGATGATCTGAAGTCCTCTAGTTCAGACATCGTCCCCACGCTTACCCACCTATTTAACGTTTAAGGTCAGTCACTTACAGCCACGCCAACAAAAGGTCAAGCAGACCTTCATATAACTGCGAAATCACGACAACACCTGCAATATTACGTCGTCGAAAAACAGGACGCGTTTGGAACTAGTGTCACACTTTGCATACCTCGAAGTTATATATATATCGTTTATTTCGCCATAACATTGCATTTTAAGATGGCACATAATTACAATACAATTCATTCATTATATACAATTTGAACATTTTAGCGACCGTCCCACCGGGCCAAGAAGTGCAAAGATCGCCAATGCGCCTGGCAGCTCGCTGCGTGGTATTTAGCGCAGATCTGCGAGCAGAACCGGCAACGACATTGATCGCCAACTTGGTGAAATCCTTGGGTCGAACATACCAAGTGATGATAGCCATGCACAATGCATCTTGTGTACACGTGCCAGCTAGTGCAAAGCTCCCTGGCGAGGTAAACATCCAACTGGGCTACCTTTGCCGAGGCCTCGGTCACTTTTCCCTGCCACTCCAACAAAAATTGCTGAAATGGTCCTGTAATAGGTGACCTAAGCCTGACTCTGATTGTTTCCACTGCCGGTCCGCAACCCGCTAGCAGGTACATGAAGCGGCTTCGTGTCGTCTGCGGTAAGCAAAGGACCTGCTTCATATATATTGTGAAGCATATTTGTAGCTGCGCAAAATTTGCCTCGGAGTTATCTTTGTACTCAAACTCAGCCGTATAAGGCAGCTTCTTGCAAAAACGGCATTCATAGAAAACATTCAGAAAGCAAATCTGATCTTAGTACATTTCGTATTAAATTAAGACTGCTTTTCTCGTATGGCATGAACACTTTTGCAGTCCATCTGACATTAGACTCCTTAAAAACGTTTCAGCAATGGGGTCTAGCGGCTTTCCGAAACGGGCAGCTTGCTTTGGAGGAACTTTAACGTTTCCGTGAATCTTCTCTGTGGGAGATGGTGGGCGGTCAAAGGTATATATATATACATATAGTTTTTCCGTCGCTTAATGCGGTGGAGATCGGTCGTATTTCGTGTTGCTCCTGTAAAATCGAATACTACGAAAGGCTTGACTGTGATATTCGTAGTGATAATTGTATCATCCAGAGTTTCTATAGTGAGTGCTCGATTAATGCAAAGCCTACACCTATAGATATTCGGGCTACTTCTCAGAGAGAGATCTAGGACGATGCCGGTCGAGTCCAGTGGCAGTAAGCCACTTGGTAGTTTGAATATTTCCAGATTCAGGAGCACAATTGCCAAATAGACGCCAATCTGATGCCTCGAAGCCGGCTAAGGAGAGGGCACCGCGTCGCTTGGGATATTACAAGTCAATCCCACTACAGGTGTCGGAACTAAGGCAGTCTTAGACGGACTTGTAACTCCAGGGTGTAAGCAAAGGAAGGGCTCCTTTATAGAGTGCGATCAACGTGACGAATCGCTTACGCTGGTGGTGTCTAAGCGTGAGCATAAGGTTATATCTCGTGAGCAGCCTTAGTTGGACAAGCTGAGAAGGGAGGCGTCTAGCGGTCAATTCAACGTCTTCAAAATGGCGTAACGTTGAAAGGCCACTGAGTATCCAGTTTCTAACGAGTTCCCTGACGGCACAATACTAAAATTATGTAAGGATATTCATTCTAATTGCCCTGACTGCACGGTACCGAGCACTAAGGCCGCTATTTCTGTGTGGGTCAACACAGAGGATGCGGCTAACTGACGCAGCTTTCTGCAATAAGTTACGCACTATCGCTACGAGTCTCTCTCCCAAGCAGTATGGGACTTGACCCCAACTGTTAGATGTTACTTCGTTGAGAACCATACTTACTAAACGCACCTCCCCCCATAAGCTTTACTCTTTGATAACCTAGATCTTCATATAACAGTATGTATTATGGACTATCAAGAGAAGCGGCAAGCATCCGTTTAGATCAATGGGTTTTTTTTTTTTTTTGTTCTGGGAGGTTTCGGTAATGCATGATGCACATGCGCCACTAGCAGCCTGCGTGACTAGTGTGAGACTCGCAAACCCACTAAACCCGGATTCCTCCCCACCCCCCCAGGCTCGGTATTACTTTGGCATTACATCGAAATTTCGATGTAATGCCAAAGTAGATCAATGGGCTAGGGTCGCCCAAAGGTTCCCGCACTTGCATAACACCTGCAAGCTTGTTTTCTTTGAGCTGCACTTTTCGACGGTTGCTCTCGGGTTGAAGCAGCTGTTATGTCTGCCTTTCTTTGCATATTTTGTATTTCTCCTATTGTGCTTCGTAGCGCTTGCTTAGCTTTCTTCGTATTGAGAGTCGCCCTTACCCGCACTGGCGCTCCGAATAATGATATTAATTCCGCAATCGCTCGGATGTTAAAGGGCATCAGTCCTGATCTGGCAGCAACTTTGAAAACGATTGCGGTTGCCCTGAAACCTATATTGGCTCTCCTTCCACTTGCAGATAAGCTCAAAGCCTTTACATCATAACGCCAGATAATATTAACTTAAACGAAAATGATGCCCCTCTAGCCGAAACTAGAGACAAGCGTCTCTAGTTTCGAACAACTCTAACAGGACTACATTTCCGGTTAACAAAGGTGTGTTCACGGGGAGAAGTCTCGCCAGACATATATCGGCCAGGCATGCTGACACCGCCAACGGGCTGTCTGCATCCCATCGGGCTTCGACGAACGAAATTGATATTTACACTGTACTTGTCAACATTCAGGCAAACATGCGCCAAGTCAATCTGCTACGCATTTTACCCAAATCTGTGAAACTTACTGTTGCGGAGGAGCCTACCAACCTCTTCTCAAACGTCGCCAAGGACAACTACTTCTACGCCTGGTACTCTTCGTCCTTCTTCGCTACGGTTGTGCTGCGACTTCCTCAAGCTGAAAAAGACGCTCGGTTCCTGTCTGTCCTGATTAGGAAAAACTTGCTCGAATTTTCAACGAGAAAAGGGTTCAGAGACCTGGCCCACTAGGGATCAGTCTCTAAGGCCTACCTCGATGATGACTTCCCCAGACGGGTGAGGGTCAAGCTCTCGGAAGGCGATATTTCCGGTGCGCTCCGAGGATATTCTAGCGCCAGTAAACGAAACAACGGAAGCACCTCGCTCTAAGCATCCAAATGCTCCTCGGAATCTGCCCATGCTGCTTACCCCCGGCGGTCACACTGCCTTCTTCAACCTAACGCGACGAGATACTGAACGCCATGAAGACCACTAGCCGAAGTTCAGCTGCCGGCCTGGATTTTATGAGGCTTCGTCTACTGCAGGACCTGTTGTGTGGTTCACTGAGCAACACGGTTGGGCGACTAGATGACGGAAGCCATGTTTTTCGTCTGGTAATACAATTTAAACATTTCAGCGACCATCCCACCGAGCCAAAAAGTGCAAAGAACGCCGATGCGTCTGGCAGATCGCTGCGTAGTATTAGTGCGCATGTGCGAGCAGAACCGGCACGTGCGGACTAGTGCATGCTAATCCATTTCAAAGCTCTCTGGCGAGACACATATCTAACTGCGCTACTTCTGCCGAGGCCGCAGTCACTTTACACCAGCACTCCAACAAAAATTGTTGTCGAAATCACGTACTAGGTGACCTAATCCTAGACCAGATTGTCTTTGCTGTCGGTCCGCAGCCCGCTAGCAGGTACACAATGCGGTTTGTTGCCGTCCGCGGCAAGCAAGAGATACGTTTCATATATAATGTAAAGCATCTTTCTAGCAGCGCAAAATTTGCCGCTGAAATATGGCCCTACACCCTACCTAAACTGTAATTCAACATCGACACGTTCTTAAGCTCAAAAAGTCGCACTGCTGTACTCAGAGACAGTCGTCGAGAATCTTCTCTGTTGACGTGCACTTCTGTGTGAATAAAGACAACAATTGCCCGACACCTATCGCCGATGTGCTGGGTAAGGGTCGTTCCCGTATAGTGTAGTCTCAGACCCAAATACGGGAAGGAGTTGACGAGCTTCAGCGGCTTGCCACAGCAGGTTTATTTCGTCTGCTGCAGCGGCGAACCTTAAAGGCTGTCGTCTTTTTATTTGCAAGTCCTTGCGGTGACGGTAACTTCCTACGTCGCCGAAAATTAGACGAATGGCACCGTGGTTCCGGTGGGCCACTACTATGTCATTCGCATACCTACTACGGTGTTTCTAAACTTCTCCTGCACATGGCGGGCTATTTCTGCGATAAGCAAGGAGAAGGCCAGGCAACTGAGAGATCTCCCTTGAGGGGTTCCTATGTTTGACTCAGCTGCAAGGTGCAAAAAAGCCAGAGAGCACTCGTAGGAAGGAACCATCTACCCCAGCATGTTGAGTTGAATCGACAGTAAGTACTGAGGAGTTTTGTTGAAGACCTTGACACAATCGATAAAGACGGCTCACAAGTGACCCCCGGGCACAGCCAACACCCGCTCAGCTTCTGACTGGAATACATGGATTGCTTACCTCGACCCTTCCTGATTCTTAATTGCTCCGGAGGTAGACGCTTCTCCAGAGTAAACGGCAGCTCAATAACTGGGTTAGGCGCGGGGGCGTTTGCACCGAGCAGAAGGGCAGTAGAGTGCTGCTGCAACTGCTTCTTTGTCATGCTTTTGTTTAGCCGGCGAACGATGTAGACATGAGGTTTTGCGCTCTGCTCTCTCAAGCATTCGAAACTCCTCCTCCTTATCAAAACGGCGCCTATTCTTCACAAGCAGTTTGTAGATTGCTCTATATCGGCTATAGAGCGCTCTACGATCAGCAACTATCTGGGGGTCGGGGTGTAGAGCTCGTACTCTACGCAGGAGCTCCAATATTTCCCGACGTCTTAGATAGCATGCCTGTGTAAACTGGGGCCGCGCCCGTCTTTGTCTGTGCTTCTTCCTAACTACAGTCGCCTCGACAGTGGGTTTCAAAACGTGGTTGCTTTGTTCAATGTCGGAAGTTAATCTCAGCAGCCCTAATTTGCGCGTCAATACAAGACGGTGGTCAGGCACGCTGTCGGCTGCTGGCGCAGAGCGCGCCCCTGGCCAGGCATATACAGAGACGTCAGCATCGGGAGGTGCTTCGACGCTGGAATAATAGGAACCTCGCATTCTTGAAATTCCGCCGGATGTTAAATGCTGTGAAACAGGAGGCCGATGGTGCTTCTTCTTCTTTGCCAAACGTACGTAAATTTATGTGTCATTTGCGTAATGCAGGTTTCTGTTCTCCGGAAGCTTAAGAAGCCCATCATCCTTTTTTTGTCGGTGGCGCCACTATCAATAGGACGGTTGAAGTCGCCGCTGATTAGAGTGGGTTGCTGGCCCGATAGACCAGCACACGATGATCGCATCGGCTAACCTCAACATTATTATAGGGAAGTGGTGAGTAGAACAATGCGAGGTTGAAACTCGGTGAGTGTTATGCAACACTCGCCTTGATACACATATTGCACTGGGACGACGCTGCTCATAAATAGACTGGAAATAATAGTAATGGCTTTTTGTACTCGTTGAACGACGCTAGATAGCCGGTAGAAGGCGCAGCCTTTCTTGGCTATGTCCCGGCAAGAAAAGAGTTTGGTCCGCGGTCGCTTGCCCTTTGGAATAAGTGCCATAGCGCACTATCTCCACGCTGCTGGTAGTCTTCCGTTGTAAATGCACCTATTAAAGAGCACAATCCAGTGTGCGGTCGTTGTGGCTACCTGCTACAGATGCTCATTACAGGTGCCATCTGACCGGGTGCTTTCTCGGGCGTTGACGCAGTGCCTCCGCCACTTTTTGGTCGCTGAAGTATTCGTCCAGTTGGGTTCTTTATTGCAGATCCTTTTCTGACCAGATAGACATGAGAGTGAGTATTGTCCTTGGCATAGTGTCATGTGTGCTGAGGATCAATCTAAAGTTGCCATACAATAAACCACTTTCAATTAGATATGCAGGTCTCTCTTGCGAAGTGTTACGGAGCTTCACATATGGAGCTCGTTCGGTCTTCTGGAGGAGTCGCATTTCCAGTTATTGCTCGAGTTGCCTCACGGCATTCCGCAGAGTTCATCGGTTAATGGATCTCGTCGCCGCGAAGAGAAATCTTATGCGTTCCAGCTTCTCCTTTGCTTTTCGCTTGGTTGACCTTTCCGGGATCCTACATTTCCTTTTTTCTCTCCGTTTTATATGCACCTGCGTTCCTGCGCTTCGAGTGCTCGGATGAGCAGTTATTCATGCAGTTCATTGTAGCTCTCTACATCTTACTCTACTGCTTCAACGCCGAGGACTTCGATGGCTTCTTGGAGGCGGTCCGTTTTTTCCGCTCCGACATAGGTTTCCATTTCTGCTGCCGCTCATGACGGGCCGGATCCGCGATACCCAGACCAACGGGTGTATGCGCCGTCAGGTCCGCTCCTTCTTATATTTGGTGATCTGCTTTTACAAAACACACATTTAGTTTCGGCATATTTGTAGCAAATAAATATCTAGTTGATCTACCCATTTCACCGTCACATGTTGACAAACATTTTAGTTCATACAAGTACTGTGGGGGCATTATATTTCCTACAGCTACTGCGGGGTGAGCACGGTCTACCTTTTTTGGCGCACTTTGTAACTTTCTCTATAAGTGTGAGCGTGTCCTCAGCTGCTGCTGGCTTCACATACATAGCAGTCAGATTCAGTCTTCGACCTTTCATACTTACTCCCTTATAAAGCCTTTCATGTCTTCTAGCCGGCTATTGTAGAAGACTGACACACCTCCACTGGGATGGCTCAAGGAGCTAGATCGAGAAGCGAGACAGCTGCGCAATATCTTTGCACTGTTGGGGGCGTCAGACACCACATCTCCGAGAGCACTAGAACGTCGACCTCGTCGATCAACGCTCAGGTGGGCATAAGAACTAACTGATTGGTCAGGACCTTTGTAGTTCCCTTGAATTATTCTCAGCGTGTCCCACGGCGACCTACGAAGTTCAACACGCCTATCACCGTAGTTCGTGGCTTGGTCTGTTGGCCCAACGCCCTTCCAAAGGGTCCCCCTCGTGTGGTTGCGGGAGATCTTACCAGGTGTTTCAAAAGGGCCCTAAATCCATTTAAGCTATCCGTTCAGGGATTTGTGGCCAAACCCGCAGCGTTAAAGGCGAATTATACAGATATTAGTCTAAAATTTGTATTAATCCGTTGAATCGTATATTATTCACACTATTTTACTATAAACCAACTTATTTAGATAGATAGAGAAACTAAGAAAATTTCGGCATTCACAAATAAATTATATTAGGCAACACATATAAGCTAACGCATCCAACGTCCGAAAGGCCAAACGCCTCGTCATAATAATAACAATACCCGTGTAGCGTCTCAGCATCACTCATTATATATATGTATATATATATATACATATATGAATATATATATATATACATACATATATATACATATATGAATATATATACGTGGGTTATTGAGTAAGTAAATTCAAACTCTACTCATAACGCGAGTTTCAAGTACACCGAGTAAGCAGTCCGGGATCCAGTATTCGTGTCCACGTGCGATCCGTGTCCTCGATTTTGACGTTGCGAGTGTGTATCGCTATCATCGTAAGCTCTACCTTCCTCAACGGCTTTGATTCCATCTAGCCTGGCTAGCTAGCTATTCCAACACGACGCACAGTCAAGTTTTGTCAACCGTTGATACTACTTTTGCTGTTGATTAATGATGTTACTATTAGAATTGGTTTTAGCATACATTTGTCTGCCGGCATCTCGATCGAATGGCCTTAAAAGGGGCCTTTGGTTCGCATCCTCTGTGTTGATGCCGCCGATATGAATAGGGTTGTAACGGCCGGTAATCGCCACAAGGCTTCCTAATACGCTCTCAGCTTAATTACAGCTAGACAGTAAGGATTAGTAAGAATTCTAGGTTGTCTGTCAACATCAGCATTCAAGGTTGAGCTGCAAATCGGTAATGCTTAACGTTACAATAATAATAATACTAATAATTCATTCTCTTTAGCTTGTCCAGAGGTAATTTAACGTTGACCCCGCAGCTGCCTCCTGGCCGTTCCGGTAATGCTTAGCTTGGGTTTCGCCAAGGGTGCTTTTCACAGATAACAGTTTGCGGTTGCTTGAAGGCCATGCTCCTCTTTGTAAAGGATTCCTTGTCGTTTATAGCTCGCCTCCTATCATGTTTGCACGTGGCGATATGCCAGTCTCAGGAGTGATTTCGTCTCTTATGTATGTGTGCAGAATGTTACGGCGACACGCTAAGCAATCCACCACTCATCCTGCACTTTTCTTCAGACAAACCTATGAATAGATGTTTAAAGTGTGAAAGACTTTGTTATTGATATAGCTTTAAATACATCAATGTGCAGATACTCTTAATAATACGCGTTAAATCTCTCTCTCTCTCTTTCTTTTCTCTCTCTCTTTATATATATAAATATATATATATATATATATATATATATATATATATATATATATGGCATTGTCTTGCTCTTTCTTTCAAACTGCATGTTACTATATTGTAATCGTAAACATGTTTTGGATGAGCCTTCCATAAAACACGCAGGCCTGGATAACACAGCTAGAATCACCAAAGATCATCGTTTTGCGTAACGGACTAGATTACATATAGAATAGCGGTTTAACTGTATTGAGCATTTTACGCTACACGTTTTTTTCCCAAATTGTAAAGCTGATTGAGGAAGAGTTTTACTTCTGAATGTAGCCGGGCTCAGGCTTTCGAGCCCGTGAGGAAGGAGACATCTAAAGAGGCCACTCTAGCGTATCAACACTGCGTCACCAATCTCTAGTTAACATTTAGGGCGGTCGTCGACTAATGAAGATGATTTTGTTATTCGACGAGCGATTTCCGTCGCTTGGTCGCTTACACAGGAACGGCCAAGTACATTTTTTTCCCAAAAAAGTGACAGCATGGAAGTTTTCTATTTGATTCTTTCGTTTTTCTTCGAAAGCTTCTCGTAAAAGCGCACGGACGGCGGGTGAGAGAGATACAATGTCTTTACAGCGGGCCGACAAGACTAAAAGACAAGAAGCCAGTGCATTGCTTCAAGCTGCACTAGAAGCAAGGCAGACATTTATCTATAAACACCGAGTTAGTCGCTTAGCGCAGGCTATTAGAGCCAACCAGATTGACCCCCCTCTCTCTCTCTCTCCCACCTCTGCCGTAATGATCGCAGCCAGTACTAGTTGATTAACGCTATGGAGCTTACTTCCCCCCTCCCATCCCCCCCCTTGTGTTGAGCTGTTTAGGGCAGCGCCCTCCTCTGCACACCGCTTTATATAATACCACGCCAGTTACGGGTGATGCCTCCTACCAGCTTCTAGAGTCTCTGGGAAGCTCTACAGTGGCTACTGACTAGCCATGGCTCCCTGGATGAGCTGCTCGATGCGCTCAAGCCAAGGTGGACGACCATGAACGCACGAGCGTGTACAGGGAGACCTCTCGCAGTAGAGTCGACGCAGTGGAGCCGAAATCCCCACCGCACCACTATCCTGTTGTGTAGGTTTGTCGTCGTCGTCGCCGCCGCCACCACCACCACCACCCTGTTGCGTCCAGGTCCTGTAATAGCTCTCCGAAGGAAAGGTCGGGGTGCGAACAGCAGCAGGACGAATACCACGCTCAGACATCCCTGTATCTGTTGTCTATTCCTTCGTATAGGTAATTGCCCCTAGACTCTCCCTTTCTCACCCCCCCCCCCTATCTCTCTCTCTCTCTCTCACACATCTCTCTCGCTCGCTCTCATTTCTCTCGCAGTCTCCTTTTGCTCCTCTCGCTTACTGGTCGCGTGACCAGCGTGGTCTGCATGTACGTCGAATCGTCGTCGAGCCTAGAGCATGTGACCTGACTGTATGGCTTACGTCGATCCAGTTTGTTCGGTGGGTCGGTCATCGGCCCCGGGCTTCTTATAAGGGCGCTGGCTGTCTTGGCAGTTTTTCTTCTACCAGACCAGACTTGCAGACCAGACTTCCCTCACTACCAGGCAGTAGCATCGCAATGGCAGGCCTTGCATCAATATAATCATTATTATCGCTTGCTTGTCGTTATTGTTGTTGCTGTTGCTGTTACTGCCACCGTTGTTGTTTTGTCCTACCTGATAACACATGTGACATCTACAATATTTGGCGTCGTCTCTACGCTCGCGTTTACGGCTTAAGGTCTTACGAGGTGGTCTTGCTACTAATCGTGTGGTTATGTGTGCCGTGGGAACAATAGTGGTACGGCTGACCGGGGGTGGCAAATTGTCGTAAAGATACTATTACTACCACTACTATTACTACTACTACTACTACTACGCAACAGTTGTATAGTGGTAGTAGTAGCGGCTTCGAGCAGACAGAGAGTCATCATCTTCGTTTCTTTCTGTCCGTACGCGGGTATTGTTCTTTCTTCTTCTCCTCCGCAGGTGGTAGGTGTCGACCCCACCGACGCAACGAGCGACTGGTTTGCGGAGGCCAGCAAATCCTACTCGAGGTTGTTCCGTCGAGGTTGTTCGAATCGCCACGCATGCGACTGCGGCTGCTGCTGCTGATCTTCCGTGCGTTACCGCCGTAGCCAGTGCAAACGAGTAGTCAGCACCAGCGGTGGCTGCACAGAGCGGCGGGCTCCATACACGATCGACCACAAACCATCATCGTCACCCGAGAGGCAGACCAAGAAGAAGGCTGCGGTATCCGGGCCGTAGTATTCAGTTGGTGCCGCCCGATGTGAACAGTGTAGCTACACCGGTGTGCGTGCTCATTTACTACCTACATCTACCTATGTGTGTGCGGATATTGCTGCAACGACGAGAACGAGCTCGTTACAAGACATGCTAGCGAGGCTTTGCCCAACACATTTGGGGCAAGCGCACTCGAGAAGGGGGTGGACCGTTTGACTTGCTTGTCGACTCGAGATAAAATTCTCTATAAAAATAAATCCAGGAAAGAAGACAGAAAGAGAAAGAGAGGGGGGAGATTAAAAGATGCAGCAAAGATCGAGAGAGGGAGAGAGAGAGGAACAAGAAAAAAGCTTGATTAGCTCTGCTCAGCATTTCTCCAACTGTCACATGGTGGCGCCCACGAGGTGATACCGTGCAACGGCCATAACAGTGCAGGGTACGGCTTTCTCTATAACAACAATATCGGGACAGCAACAACAACAACGACAACAACAACAGCAGCTCCGTGGCGTTACTGTAATTCGCAGAGAGAAAGGATTAGTCGTTGCGCTCAAAGGGAACACGACAACAGCATACACGGAACGGCCTGCACGACCTACATACTATTGGCTGCTGCCGCACTGTACTGATCTCATCCCGTGACGACCCTTTTGTGTTGACCCTCGTCTCGATTTGTCGAAGGTTACGTAGTAAGCGCAGTAGCCCAACTAGTTGCAGTTGTAACAGTAATACAAGTTGTAGTCGTAGTAGTCGTTGTAGCCGTACGAGAAGTAGTAATAGTAGGAATGCTAGTAAAAGAAGGAGGAGTTGTAGTTCGTGGTGGTACAGTGAGTGCGCCATGAATGAGCGTAGCTAACAGCCCCCCCCCCCGCCCGTGACAGGATTAGCGGCGCTGAGCTATAGATCGACATCGACAGGACACATTCGTGTGTTTCCTGTAAAGGAAGCGCAGCGTAGCGTGAACGTTTCTCACCGCACCCATCTCACCGCGTGTCCTCTGCTTGCTCGATTGGTCTTCGATCTCTCGGCGTCTCTGTACTGTCGCCGTGTGGTGCTCGTGTTCTGGTGCCCGAGGGGCGAGTGCTATTTGCCGTGCTACCGTGTTCGGTGATTTGTGCGGTTCGAAGCGCGACGGCGAGCATTTGTGCTCTCGAGAGCTCTCGCTCTTCGGACTCGTCTCTGGGAACTCGAACGTGGTCTCTCCGAGTGTGAGTGTTTGTTTGGGCGTTTGCGTGTTGTTCGGTGGGCAGCTCTGGGTGAAGCTCTCAAGCTCTAGCGTCTCTGTCCAGTTGTTGGCGGCTCACCTGGTTGTGGACGATCAACGACTGACCGAACGGACATCAGCAACAATGTGGGTCGATCCGAATGACGTGTGGATCGTCGTCGTGGGATTCATTGTCGCGTTCTTTCTTGCGTTCGGTGTCGGCGCCAACGATGTGGCCAACTCGTTCGGGACATCCGTTGGATCCAAGGTACACTACCAAGGTCACATTCATCACGTCCTTTTGATGACTGCTGTCCAGATAACAGTTTCGTTGCGTATTTTGCATATTTCCTTTTTGCTTGTACCATGTTTTACGTAGTGTCTTTTGCCATGTTTGTTTCTATCTTTTAGCGGTATTAGCATACATTGTTTTTCGATTTTTTGTGCAATCATAATCGATCAACATTCACGAACCCACAAGTGCTATGAGTGGCAATGGCGGTGAAAGTGAAAGACTGCGCCCTCGTCACACGCCTTAGACTTTTACCGTCGGACTTCGACTAGTGCAAGCAGCCCTTTTCACTGAAATGAGTGCGCGATGACACGCGAGAGCATAAAATAAAATGTGTGTATATATATATATATATATATATATATATATATATATATATCTATATATATAAGCCAACTGATCGTTGTTTCCGGGCATTTTCTCCCCTGTTGCTGGCAGCAGCAGAAACAACTTCAACAGCCAGTCGAGAATTGCTCTTTTTCAATTCCGTCCTCCACAGCTTCCTCCGGAACCAGAAAACCGGTGGTTTTCTCCACGATCTGGCCCCACCGCCTCTACATATTTCCTAAGCCTCTGCCACCAGTATCTCCACATCCCATCCTCTTCCCAGACTACCCAATGTTTTACAACAATCCAGACAAAATTGCGCCCCCAGTGTCTCCGTCCAACAGTTGGCATCACTTCCCACCGAGGATAAAAGCGCGGTAAAATTTTTACATTTAATTGCTCGTTCGATTATCGTTTGCAATTGCTTAGTTCATAAACCGCATATTAATATAACGTTGTTAACCGAACTCTGGTTAGGCGTAGGTGATAAACATGTAACCGACAGAGAAGTGCCGTGTAATGATCGTGTCCTCTAAGATGACAGGCACTTAGTATTCGGGCGTGACAGTGGCTCCCGGGGAGGGCGGTTTATATATGAATTAAACGCATGGTGAAAGTTTGTGAACTAAAACTAGAGCAAAACTTTAAAGCTGTCGCGTTGGACGTCTACTCCAATTATAGTTCCATCAGGGCTGCCTGTTATTATACAACAAACGCCGGCACCATTGCTGCACGCAAAAAAACACATAAAAACTATATGTGACTCTTCTGACTTCATTTGTGATACAACCAGAGCACTTTAAATTTCTGGGCATTTAAACCTTTAAAAAATACACTGGAATAACATTACGCTTTTAGATTCATACCACACAAAGTCCGCCTTTGTTAACGACTGCATCGCCAACGCCTTAAACCAACAAATAGACGAGGTCGCTCGACCTTGACTGTATTGCCATGGTGCTGGGGCCACGCAGGTCAGCTCCAGTAACAGAATAGGTAACACATTCGCCACTGTGGGTAACACTAATAATCATTTTGCTAGTCAATGTCATAACAATAAGATATATAACAATTTCAATAAATTATCCAGTCACAACAGTAGCAATAGTAACGACAGCCATGCAATTAGCCATAACGATAGTAATAGTATCTTTAGTAGCGTTAGTATACATCGAAGTAAAGCGCAAGCGGTTCATTTGAGAAATGGTTGTAACATATTTATTAATAAAAAAAGAAGCGTTAGCCAATTGGCTACTTGTCTTACTATTGTCACTAATAAAATAATCTACGGTAACTCAGGCAATGACAACGGCAATAGGGGCTCTATTGTTGATTTAATTTTAACCTCAGACTCAGATGAGTATTGCAGTTACCAAACCTATCCGACCACATTATCATTTCGTTATCTATTTATTTTACGCTAAATTCAATCATCTATTTAGGAGTTTAATATATACATGTGAAGGGCTAATTCCACGGCACCGATGGCTCACTCCTCATCTATCACTCGTGTCCGAGTGGGAGTCTTGCCCGGCCCCTGACGCGAAGACGCGAGTCCATCCAGTATTTCATAGTTCCGAGCACCGAAAACGCGTTACGTCTCTGAATCTCTAGGGAAAGCCGTTGGCAGAAGAAAGTGCCCGCCCTCTTGTCCATCGTAACCTGCTGTAAAGCGTCGCCAACCTGGGAAATTAGCGTGGTTGTGAGGGGCCCAGGGCCACCTAGCGTCTCGAATGCGAAGGGTGAAAAGTGGTACGCCCGGCCTTAGTTCGCATATTTTCTTATCTTTGATGTCTCGGCGCAGGAAGCGGCAGTTCCTGGGCGAAAAGCGCTGGGACCGACAAGGGAGGGGGTCAGAGAGTCGGTCACCGTCGTATCCCACACCAGGAAACGACCCTTGTAGAAAGGTATTAAAGTGCAGCCGTCGTCTCTAGAAAGACCAGGCGGTTCCAGGACGCAAGGGATTCCGGCCTTTCGCAACAACCTTGCAAGAATGTCATTCAGAGCGGTGTGACGTGGGCGCCGGCCCGCCGAGTGAGCGCAAGACAGGCCGTGTCTGGCCAGGCGTCCGGCAGGCTCGCCACAAGTGCATCTGTGTGGCTCTACCAAATCAGCTTCCAGTCTGAGGCCAACGCAGATCCGGGCGGATTGGTCGTCAAGGCGGGTACCCAATAAGTCAGCGGGTAGTGCGTATAGCCAGTCGCTGGCTCCTGGGCGAGCGACGGCAAGGAGGCGCGCCCTATCCTGGCTCTCTGGCAGGCAAGTCTATTCATATCAGGCAGTAAAGCTTGGAGTCTAGCCGCTATAGTGTCGCGAGTTGCCTCAAACAATGCCCAAGCCCCCGGCGGGAGCAGGCGTTGGACATGACCCGAAGTAGCGTGCATCGAGGCGGCCACGGCAGGGCCTGTCAAGGAGCGGGCCGAGGGAAGACCAAGACCGCCCATGGAGGTAGGGAGAGCCGCCTGGCGCACCTTTCGTGGTCGTAAGTTCAGACCCAAAACCGTCTCGAGGGCCTCCACCACCTGGTCGTCGAATGGTTGGAGAAGCTGGTTGAGTGTACCCGAACAGTCCATGGATCGTATGATATGTGCGATGCGACACGCGGAGAAGGACGAGCGGAGTAGATACCCTTGGTGGGCTCCGATCAGAGGCAGACGTTCTTGCATCGCCCACAATCTGTCCATCATGGGGTCGAGTAGATTCGACAGTGCAGATAGTGGGAACGGTGCGCCAAGGAGCGTAACTTCGTGTTCAGACACGACTCTACACCCCGGTAGTAACGCAAGTAAGGCACTCAATGTGGGGTCGTCCGGGTCTGTCCCTGGCGCGAACACCTCGCATTTGGCCGTGTTTAACACCAGGCCACTGACTGTCTCAAAGGCAAGAATTCTGCGCACTTCCTCGAGTAAGTCCTCCGTCGATCCACCGAGTGTGCCATCGTCGAGGTACCAGGCGTTGAAAAGCACTTGTATTGAGTTGACCAGCTCACGTATACCCAGGCTGAATAGAGCCGGCCCCAAGGGGTCTCCCTGCTGTATACCTAAATTGTCAATAGTCAAAGGAAGTTATAATAATCGGTAAGGGGTCTATGTAATTATTAGTTGTAGGCTTGCTTGTATAAACTGAAGATACTTGTTTTAGATTGTGTTGCAGAGCTTTGCATACCAGATACATTCACTAATTAAATACTTTGTACTTAAACGAAATGGCAAGTAAAAAATAACTGCTATTTACGTAAATATGTAATTTATGTATCTAGAACGACTGGTTGATCAGGAGCCAAATGTGCAATACGAAAAGCTGAACCCTTCTAGACTAGAAGACTTCGTATAATGGAAGAAGCTCGTTTTTATTTTAAAAACAAAGTCGTTCCTAGCTATGCAAATAAACGATTAAATGGAAAAAGAACATTGCGGCTTTAAACATAGATCGGACAGTCCTCTTGACATAGACGACGCTTTTGAACCAAATGCATTTAAGGACTTCTTTTTGTCGGTCTATCTCGCTCAAGGGGGTTTAGTTTCCGAACGACTTTTCTACGACGTGGTCCCGAGAGGTGGCTGTTCATATTTAGAAACATCAGAATATAATATCCTTACCAAAATTAAGCAATTACCAATAATTACTAAATCCATTTTTTATATTCAGCAGGTCTTATAAGGATGGCATTGTGCCAAACATTTTCGACATTCAGCCGTAACTCCTAACCATAAGAACGGTCTTAATCAAATGTAGATAATTAAAGACTAGTAGCTCAATCACCAGTCGCATTATCAATGAAAACATTTTTAGTGGAGCACATTTTTAATTTTCTTCAATCCAATGTAGATAATTAAGACTAGTAGCTCAATCACCAGTCGCATTATCAATGAAAACATTTTTAGGTGGAGCACATTTTCAATTTTCTTCAATCCAACATCTTGTTGGAATGGAAACTAACATGATTTTACTAGAGGCAAATCCACGACAAGTAAATTCGTCGAAATTACTTAAGATTAGGCCGTTATGATAAAACAAATGACTGGTTTTGACTGTATACAGTTTGATTACTCGAAGGTATTTGACAGGGTAAACTATGTGAAACATGTACAAACGTTTAGATACTTAAATGTTGATACTCGCTTTATGACATGTATTGCTAGTTATCTTCCCTGTAGAGAGTTCTACATGAAGAGGCTATCCCTATTTTAAATAGCAATAAGATTCTCGAAGTTGGGGTGACACCGGAACTGAATTTTACTCACTTATAACACACAAACCATATGATCAACTGATCTTATATCTAATACCATATTTTATTGTTCTATAATCAATTATATTTTCATCACTTATATATATATATATATATATATATATATATATATATATATATATATATATATATATATATATATATATATATATATATATATATATAATTATTACAATAATACATGAGGCTTTATAATACTTTGGTTGTGCCTAAATTCACAATTGTTGTGAGAGTTGATCAGATTGAAGCAATGGAAAGTGTACAGAGGAAATTCCTCCGTCGTGTCTCAATAGGGTGTAACATTTACTGAAATTTTATTGTT
The DNA here is from genome assembly GCA_003439945.1 of Dermanyssus gallinae. Lineage (NCBI taxonomy): Eukaryota > Metazoa > Arthropoda > Arachnida > Mesostigmata > Dermanyssidae > Dermanyssus > Dermanyssus gallinae. The sequence continues at coordinate 294,508 of QVRM01007063.1, read as the reverse complement.
ATGAACCATATTCTGGAACAGTAGTCCAGAGTGGATCATCGCTTGTACATTTTATATGTTTAATTGTATGGTAACAGGGAAAATGCATGTACAATAGTAGTAAAAACTCATTAAATATATTAGCATTCGTTTAAACTGTCTTAGAGGTGGTAACACCATTTTGTTAAAGCAAATTGCTGAGACAAATCGTGTAAATAACATGTTTTAATGCCGGATGGCCAAGGAGGGAGGCTGAGAACTTTAAACGCTAACAGCTCAAATGTCGGCACACAAGTAAACTGACTGCTATTGTCTATATCTGAATAACGGTTTATAAAGTGTAAATATTGACCCTTTGACAAAATGCATTTGAATATATATATATATATATATATATATATATATATATATATATATATATTCTTATCCTTTATGTAAATAAAGCGCGTATTCTATATACGAGGAACCATATTTTCATGCGTTATACATTTGTCTGATTACAAAGGATCACTGTTCCAGTTGAACAAATTAGGCTAAAACTAAACGGCAGTGACATAGATACAAGCCAACGATTGTCGTTAATGCGTGACTTTTGTGATTTAATAGTAACAGATTAACTTCAATTACAATTTGTTTTGTTACTCTGCGTTACTGCAACAGGTACTCACTCTGCGGCAGGCGTGCATTCTCGCGACAATCTTCGAAATTCTCGGAGCACTCCTGCTGGGCTACAAGGTTTGCAAGACACAGTCAGTTAAACGACGCTAAACAAGCAACAATAAAACAAAATTATGCGATATCTGTAGTGCGAGTGGAAGGGAAATATCATTATTAGCTACTCGCATGTCCAGATAAGATGATGAATGTGAGCTACAGTGAGCGAGATGAGAAATCGAATATGAACCTACTTGCAGTGCTCAGACTCATGCGGTTAAGCTCTTCCTTAGCCAGAATAGTGAAGCTTTGGACGGCTAATACTCCTAAGAGGAGTGGAGCTTTACGATAGATAGAACCGAATTTTACTCAGGCAGAATTGTGTCCGCTTCTGTGATTATTGTATATCGGGTGTAGCATTGTCTAATAGTCGCATTACTCTGCTGACAAAAGCCTACATAAGTCCGCAAATATGGTCACGCTAAATCCAGGTAAAAGATAGGCACAGACGAAATTACGACCTCTAGTTAACTTTATACCAGCCAACTTCAACCAATAGCCAACCAACTAGGTTTAATTTAAGCCTACACCTGCAACCACCCTAGATTTTATAAAAGTGGCTACCTACCTGCTCGTACCCAGGAAAATCACATAAATGAGACTCGCGCTGAGAGGTTTTAGCCCGGTGTAACTTACGAGTACTTACGACTGTTCTGGCTCACCTGCCAAAATGCGTTTTTGCTATGCTTTGTCTACTCTGCAAGATACAAAATAACAAGCAGCGTGTTCATAAAAATCTGTGCATTTGCACTTTGCACGTAGGCAGTATCATCGGGCTCCTTTAAATGCGGGGACCTTTTAATATTGGCGCATTTGAGCCTCTGTAAATCGCGCAAGGCGTCGTTTGAACTTTTCCCTCGAGACTCTCTGGAATGCGGCAATGTAAAATGCAACAAAAATGACGATAAGTCATATTCCGTAAATAGGATACTGATAAGAAAAATCGTCTATAAAGGAACAAAAAATCAATCCTTGTAAGTGTTGCTGTGAGCAGCTGGTTAGGAGAAAGACATAGGTCCCACGCAATAGCTGAGAGTAAATAGAATTTCTCAGTGCCTCACCGCCACAGATACTAAATTGACCACATAATTAGCAGGTATACTAGTAAAACTCAGCAACAACTCATGTGGGCAGATGAAGTATTCGTTTTTAAAGAAAAAAAAAGTTAACTATTTAAACGTTTTTACGATTGTTTGATTGGCATGGACATCCCCAAACTTCCCCCACACAGTCGCGCTAGATGCAATAAATGCGATGTATGGCAATTTGATAATAATAATAAAAAAAAGAAAAAATCACAAACGATAATTAATACAGACAGCTTGTTTGAAATTGCCGGGGTACTAACAAAATACCCTTGTTGTTCATTTCACCTGCCCGGTGTAGGTGTCCGACACGGTACGCAAGGGCATCTTCACTGTGTCACTTTACGATGGGGCCGAGAGGACGCTAATGCTGGGAAATCTGGCCGCCCTCATGGGCTCCGCCGTTTGGAACATCCTGGCGACATTCTTCGCGTTACCGATATCTGGCACTCACTCGATCGTAGGCGCCGTTGTTGGCTTCACGATTGTCGCAAGAGGTGAGTGTCCGTCTAGGTGTAAGGCGCGTGCCTTTGTTTGCATAAAAGCATATAGATCTTAAGCTTATCCGTAGGAATACATGGATATGTCCATGCGTGTGTCTGTGTGCTTTTGGGTCTGTACGTGTGTGTGTGTGTTTGCGTGAGAGAAAAATCATTTGAGTATGTTGTTTGCTAGCCAAATTCATTTCGTTTTCTTGTTAGGAGAGTGTAGATTTCTCACTTGCGATAGCTGACGCAAGCGAATAAAGGGTTATATATATATATATATATATATATATATATATATATATATATATATATACAGTTTAATATAATATTATAATTTTATGCAGTTTAAGTGTGTATATATATATACAGGGTATTACAGGAATATTTGATCAACGATATATGGAACTGTAGAGCTCGTTAAGGCAAATATTTTTTTCCAATGGAACATGGTTTCTAAGAGGCCCTGTTTCGGAATGAGAGTTAAATTACTACAATTTGTGACATTGGTAGTTTTGCCCGACATAGGAGCATAGAATGTGCTGTTGCGAGACAACCAGATTTCCTAGACAGAAGCTTAACACACCGCCGTGTTCGTGAGAAAATTCTGCTTCTTTCGAAGGACTCATAAGGCCGGTCAGAAGATGCTACATGGTCGCTTAGATAGCCCAATACCTCAAAATCGTTACCTTACGACCACTTACAGCGCTCTAAACTAACATATTCTGCGAGCTGTGGTTGCGGAGTAATTACGATTTTTTGGTGGGATGTCCAATGACTGTAGTGGCGACTGTAAATGACCGCCTGACGGCTGTCGCGCGACACGTCCGCGGTAACGTCGCCACAGTCATTTTACATGCACTTAATCTGGACATCTCACCAAAAAATCGTAATTACTCCGCAACCACAGCTCGCATTGCCATAAGTTTGGTACCAAAATGATCGTCATGAAATGCATTTGAATATGTTAGTTTAGAGCGCGTAGTATGTGTAAGTGGTCGTAAGGTAATGATTTTGAGGTATTGGGCGTAAAGGTTAATAAAATAACTTCATTTTGGCGAATTCTCTTCTAAGCGACCATGTAGCATCTTCTGACCGGCCTTATGAGTTCTTCGAAAGAAGCAGGAATTTTCTCACGAACACGGCGGTGTGTTTAGCTTCTGTCTAGGAAACCTGGTTGTCTCGCAACAGCACATTCTATGCTCCTATGTCGGGCAAAAACACCAATGTCACAAATTGTAGTAATTTAACTCTCATTCCGAAACAGGGCCTCTTAAAGACCATGTTCCATTGGAAAAAATATTTGCCTTAACGAGCTCTACAATTCCATATATCGTTGATCAACTATTCCTGTAATACCCTGTATATATATATATATATATATATACAGTTTAATATAATATTATAATTTTATGCAGTTTAAGTGGTATATGTTACTTAGAAGCGTCTGCCGATCACCGCGTTCTAATCAATTTAGCAGATTCAGCTAGCAAGGGCAAGCGTGTGTAGCTAACAAAAGTCTTGTGCTCTCGTTCGAGCCTGTTCTGTAGCAAAACATTTTTTCCTAACGTACTCTGATTTGACCGTGCCGTGAATGAAAAAAAGGTACATATTAAAGGCAGCTTGCATGAAACTATGCGTTTTGAGAGAAGAAATTTTTAAGATGTGAAATTTACTGGAAGTCATCTATACCATGTCTCAACTTTGAATTTTGGAAGGATAGAACTAATACCGTATCTCTAAAATACATTTTTGAAAAACTTTCTAACAGGACCTACATATATATATATATATATATATATATATATATATATATATTGACAACGCTGGTTTTGTTGTCCGTAGGTTTCAATGGCATTAATTGGGTCGGACTTCTAAAGATCATTTCTTCATGGTTCATCTCACCGGTGCTATCCGGCATTGTATCATTTCTCATCTTCTTCAGGTAAGGCAAATATATATATATATATATATATATACATATATAAAGTACGTTGCAAAAAATTTCAAGTCATGTTTTTTGGTGATCATGTCGGCTTGATTTATTTGATAGGTTTGAAATTTAAAGGACATGATGTACTTGACGAACCACGAGTATAGCGTTAATTTCCATCTCACAATCGGTTCATACAAAAAATACAAAGGTGTGAAAAACAGTGTTGCAAAATATTAGCAACAATAACGCGTTACGGAGTATTCGATTCTTAGCAGGGCTGTATGACTTATATAATACTACATATTCTAATCTAGAAACGGGTTTTTCGTCCCTTTTTCTGAATCAAATCGTAAACTCGGTCTTTCATGGGCTTACAATGAGCTGTTGTAAGTACGAAAGTGGAATATTAGTCCACGCTTGCTGGACAACTTCTTTGAGGTCCGACAAATTATCATATTGTCGACCATTTGCGTAAATCTGCTTCACCAAATGTCCCCAAAGATTTTCGATGGGCTTCAGGTCTGGACTCAATGCCGGCCAGTCAAAAAGTGGCACTCATTGTTCTTGAAAAAAGGCTATAGTGCTAGCCAAGGTATGAAACGTGGCGTTGTCTTATTGAAAAACTGCGTCAGGTCCCCTAATTCTTCTAAAATGGGCTTTAACTGGGAACCGACGATACGCAGGTACTTGTCGGAATTGTTTCGGCCCACGATCGCGACTAGATCTGACTTCCCATTATAATCAAACGCGCTTCAATATTTCACAGAACCACCACCGGCCACAAATTTCGGGAACCATTTAGGTTTTTTCCGTAAGTCATACCAAAAGTACTGACAGCCGTCAGGTCCATCGAGATTAAATTTATTTTCATCCGAGAAGAAGATTTTTTTCCACTCATTATCCCAAGTTTGGTACCTATGCGAAAATTCACGCCGTGCGACAATGTGCCTTGGTTGCAGTCGCGGCGTATCGCACGTTTTTGTCAGAACTTAACCCTCGGTACACTGTAGATCGGTGCACTGGCACTCCCAAAGTGGTCCTGATCCCGGAAGAAGACATTTAGTCATAAGTAATAAAGCCAAGTGTATATATATACATATATATATATATATATATATATATATATATATATATATATATATATATACAATAATAATAATCGTATACGTGTCGTCGTGCTTTCTAGCATCAAGTATTACGTACTGTCACAGGCTGAGCCGCTCGAACCGGGTCTCCGGATGCTACCGCTGCTCTACGGCTTCACGGTGCTGATAAACGTGTTCTCGGTGGCTCACGATGGGCCCCGAGTTCTCCTTCTTGACACCATCCCCCTCTGGGCGACCATGCTGCTCTCGGTCACGATAGCTGGCCTTGTAATGGCCTACGTATGGATCTACCAGGTGCGAATGTGTCTAAAATTCATAATTTAGTTCAATTTTGAGAATTAGAGAGTGCCCTGTTATTATGTCTCTTTATGGAAACATACATTATATAGAGTATAATTATGACTTATGTTGCTCAACGCGTACTTTACGTCTATATTCCCGCACACACCCCAGGGGGCGGGGGGGGCTTTATTGAGATCACAGAAGAAGATTTTTGCAAGCCGGCCGGTATACAGCACATGTGCCACGTTCTGCCTATCGAATGAGATGGAGAGAGATTACTTCTTCAGAGCCACGCATATGTTGAGTTGCCCGGCGTGTGATTACTTAACACGTATTTCACATACTGCATGTGTGTTTCACTAAACGCAATTGCTTGCTTATCTTGCAAAAATGCAGGTACCACGACTGCGACGTAAAATCAACGCGTCCACCCGTGCTCGCCAGGCTCTGCCAACAACACAGGTGCTCGAGTTTAACAGAAACATTTACATACGATATGGTATCAATATTAAAAACGGGGTGGGGGCGATGGCCTGCAACAGGCTGCTGTCCGACGGCACGCCGTATACAAGATAATAATACCAAGGCCTTGTTTCTTGTTTTAGGCCAGACTCAACCCTAAGTCAATATGCCTGTATACTCGAGATAGAAACAAGGTCGACGAACTATTGAAGAAACGGCGTAGAGAATTGTAGAGATCACAAAAAAGTATTTAGTAGTAGAAATATTTTTGTTTTCAATTGAACATGGTCCTAAGAAGTCTTGTTTTAACGTGAGGGTAATATTACCAACATCCGTAACAATCGTGTTATTACCCGACATAAGAGCAAAAAATGTGCAATTGCGCATTAGAGTACAATTTCAATGGTCGTAGGGTTATAGTTCGTGAGGTATTAGGCGTTGAAGCTAATGACAGGACTTTATTTTCTGCGAATTCTCTTCTAAACTACTATGTCGCAGTTGCTGGCCGCCGGCGTTACATGCTCTTCAGAGCCGATCTTTTTTCACGAACGCGACCATGTGCTCAGTTTCTGTATAGAAGGACTAGTTATCTTGCATTCGCACATTTTGTAGTCCTATGTCGGGCAGCAACACCCGTATCGTAGATTTTAGTAATATCACTCTCACTTCGAAAAAATATCTCTTAGGAACCATGTTTCATTAGAAAAGAATACTTACCTTAACGAGCTCTACAATTGCTTATGTCACTCGCTAAATATGTCGGCCCCGCCGTTTACGATGTAACCAATGGCGCTATTCTTCTCTAAAACAGCATCGTCATTAATATGATTATTGCAGATCTCAATGTTGCCGAATGGTACCGAGAAAATCCATTTGACAGACGACCCAGGTCGGGGCAAGTGTGCCACCGATCCGGAGAGCTTCGATTGCCTCGCTAGAGGCTGCTATCCTCGAACCTCGGACCCATGACGACGAGGATTCGCCCGAAGTAGCCCGACTATTCTCCTTCCTACAGGTGAGCCTCTGAGGCGCTCTCTTGAAGCCCGCTCGATGGCTCTTTCCCTAAAATTAATGTGCTTCGTTGTAACGCCTCTATTGAAATCCTATGTTTAAACATGATTATTTTGGCATTCCTATGACTGATGTTATTGTTAGTTAGATGACACACATAACAAACGTATAATGTATACACATACATACACGATTATTATTATTATGACCCAGGTTGGGTACATTATAAACAAGTATTTCAGTCTCAATTAGTGGTTCTTCTACATTACCGGATGTTCTCTCACCTTGCAAGTTCAGCTATTGACTGAACTGCTAGACATGCCGCGGCGTGGTGTCTATTGCAATGGCGTAAGCATCTCGCGTACCTGCAACACACCTGATGATTGCGGAATTCTTGTGCGCTGCATAACACGTGATGAAACCCGTGGGCTGCAAATGCCGTAGTTAAATGCCTATTTTTACATCCGGGTGCTCGCCAGGTTGTACTTATTGCTATTGTCGTGTATTTATACGCGGGATATACGGTTCATGCAGGAAGTTGTATATGTTTTCACACACACATGGAATATATTAATTATACATAAAAGGTGCATATATAATGCATAATAGTTAATGTATTTTTAGTAGTACTATTAAATATATATATATATATATATATATATATATATAATATACGAAAAATAAATATGACCGGATCTATTTATATCTAGAACTCAAGGTAAAAAAAAAAATATATATATATATATAGTGTTAAAATCAACGATTGTGGAGGTCATCGTGGAGATTCCGCTTTGCAATAACGTTGTGAGATATCTAGGAACGCGACTGGATTGTCCAACGCGGTTGTGCACATGGGCGGGCTTGTTTGAATGCTGACCCGGGACCAAACCAGGCAAACACGGTAATCACAACCGATTCCATCAACATGAGGAATGAACTGATGAGAAATTACCGGCACGTCACAATGCCATTGTTGGAAGTGATAGTGAGGTCCAGCGTTGAACGGCATGGTCAATTGTGCACGACAGGTTGGGTTCTCGGCCGTGTTGCTAGCTGGCACCGTGCCTTGGGATCTTAAGGCCAAGAAACGACGTCGACTCTGGGAAGATTCGGCACGAAGCAAGAACGTCCAGCGATAGGCAACACTAGATCGCTGGCAAGAAGAGCGGAACAAATTTTAGAGCGGATGTTCCGGGGCACGAACAAAGGCCCTCCTCCCAGATATAAGGGCGTGGATTGGTCGTCCTGGAGGGGAAGTGGACTACTACATCACACACGTGCTTACGGGACATGGGGAGTTCCGCTCCTACCTTTACCGAATTGGCAAGGCAGTGAGCCCAATATGTCTCTACTGCAGCTAAATGGTGGACGACACACCCGAGCACACTGCCCTATTCTGCCCCGCCTGGGAGGCCCAGCGCCGACATTTGCAAAACCTTCGCGGCTACATTTTGTCAACTTGATCTGATCTTCCTGCTCTGGTCACAAGGATGACACTTCGCTTAGTGATTGGTGCACAATCGCGACTGTCATCAGGCGTGCTTTACCCGAGAAAGGGCGGGTTAACCGCATGCGCATGTCGACGTCCTCTCTGGCTGCGGAGGGCCGGCGCGATTAGTAAACCGGGCTATTACACCCCCCCTCAGTAGTTTGTAGTAATGCTAATAGCACTTCTCTGCTGAGGCGGAAGGGGGACATACATACATAACATCACTTTTATTTCACATAAAAGGGTTGGTATCAATATACATACTTCTGTAAGACAATCGTGACTAATCGCCAAATAGGCAAGCGCTACTTGGGTTATCATGGGCCTATTTGGCCATACGCCAAGCAAACAGTCCGTTCACGAATTCACCGCGGGCCACGGCAATTGAGGTGATTGATCGTTGACTCCCTAGGTTATTGGAGCGTACATCAAAAAAGTGTCCTAACAAGTCACATTTTCATAATTGATGTAGAACTAATAAGTTGCTTTGCATGAAAAGTGAGTCAATATTTGGAACAACGTCATCTAGCACGCTGTGGGGGCACCTGATTCGCAGGCGTCTTAGAAACATGTTTTGAACGCCATTTACCAACTTTCTATATTTGGACAGATAAGGCTCCCAGACAGGGGAGCAGTATGTGAGTTTAGGAAGAACAAGAGATTTGTAAAGGCGAGTGTACACATGAGGAGTCGTTAAAATAAAACAGCGGAATATAGTATTTATTGTGCGCAGAGATGTCTCCACAACCTTGGTAATGTGAAACTAAAGTTAAGATCAGGCGTAATATATATGCCTAAGTCCCGTATATAAGAGAGGGTCGATAAAATGCAGTTGTCAATTTTGTAGTCAAAGCCAAGTGCACCATTTTTCAGTACAATGCATTTAGAGGGTGAGAGAATCATGTTGTTTTCAGAACACCATCGTGCAATGCCGTCAACAGCAGTCTGCAGAACAGCGTGGGAGTCACTAGAGCAAATAGGATAATAAAGTTTTAAGTCATCAGCAGATTCAAGATATTTGACCGCCGGTGGCAGGTACTTCTTTATGTCCAATATCAAAATTGTGTATAGAAGGGGGCATAAACATCCCCCTTGAGGTACACCAGATACTGCAGGATATAGTCCACTAAGTTTGTCACCAACCTTAACTCGAAAGTGACGGTCGCTTAAAAATGCCTTCACCCATTGCACTGCACATGCATGGATACCTAGATGTTCCAATTTGCGAAGCAGAAGAGAGTGATCTACTCTGTCAAATGCGCTCTTTTGGTCAAAATAAACACAGTGAAACGGTTTTCGACCATTTATAAACGTAGCCCAGTCCTGGGTCATTTCTATGGCTGGTTTTTAGTGGGTTGGAGCCCCACACTACCGGCCCACACTTGCAGTTGAGGACGATCCTGCAGTGGAGACTGTGTGTGCGTTCCGCAGTTCAATGAGTTCCCGGAAGGTGGGGGTTCCAAGGAGGCTCAGCAAATTGCAACAGGAACTGCGTATGGGACTAGCACTGCAACACCTGTTCCTGTATAATTACTAATAAATACCTTTTTTTTGGAACGACTCGTCACCGGTCACGAGACTCGGTGCCATTACTTCGAGCCAGACGAGAAACTGGACGGCATGCAATCGAACCATGCGTCGTCACCTCTCTCTCTAAAAAATCGAGGCTGTGCCTTAAGTAGGCAAAGTAATGCTTATCGTTTTGTTGGATGCCCCAGGTTCGATACTCATCGGATTCCTCGAGCACAAAAACCATTAGTAGTGACATGTACTGTGAGACACTCCGTAGCCCACACACCTCGATCAAGAACAAAGGGTCCGGGCTGCTTGAGGGGGGAGTTATTCTGCTCCACGATAAGTCTAAGCATGAGAGACTGTCCGGATATGTTGCCCTGCGACTTCCATCAGTATGGTTAAAAACTGCTAAAAAGAAAAGGAGGCATTTCAACTCGGGTGATGAACTGCAGGACACAGTGAGCTGACTGGCTCTTAACACAGCGGCAGGAATTCCAGGAATAGGAACTCCCTTAGCTGGTGAAACAGTGTGATAATTATGCGCAGACCTCTGTTTAAGCCCTGGTGATTACAGTTGAGTAAACACTTAAATTATACACATAATGTCGCTTCGTACCTTAATTTAAACGTGCCTTACAGATATATATATATATATATATATATATATATATATATATTATTTTTTTTTGTCCCACGAAGGACTCATATTTTTGGAAGACTTTCTCATTCCCCGCCTCCTATGTAAATTAGTCTCCGGTCCCAGACCATCATTCTTAGCGACCTAGACAAAAAGATCAGAAAGATTGTTAAGTCGAAATGGCTTAAGCTTAAAAACTCGGTGCCGAACGCTGGCCTGTACACGCACACAGCACACGGTGGTCTGGACATCTCCTGCCTTCAAACATTTATACACAGACTCCGCCTTTTCCGTCTGACAGCACTACAACACACACCTTGGGGTCCAATGGATGCTAACCACCGAGCACTTAAAAAAAATACCGTGCGGAAACAAGACTTCTTTGCGAGGGCTTTGGAACCTCCATTGAGACCGCTACGCAAGAGACCGATTACTGGTCGCAACAACTACACAACACGTTCGATGCGGCACATTTTAAAAAAGCACACAAAACGCCCTTTGTACATTACTGGATTAAGTGTATGCCCTACTTATCTGATAAAGAGTATTTGAACTTACTAAAGCTCAGGATCACGCACTACCAACGCGTGCCAGATTGGCCAGGGGACGCCCGGGCTACAACAAACGTTGTAGACACGGGTGTCATGCGCCTGAGACGTTGGCTCATGTCGCTCAGATATGCAATACAACACACACGCAAATTATAAAGAGATATGACGACGTCTGTGATCGCGTGGCACGTCTTCTCCGCGAGGGGGGTCATGAGGTGGTTCGCAAACGAGTATTCCGTCGACCAGGCGCACCGGGTCTAAAACCCAGACCTTGGTAGGTGTTGTTATTACGAGGTCGGGTTTTAGACCGGGTGCGCCCGGTCGACGGAATACTCGAACGGGCGCACCGGGTCTAAAGCCCGACCTCGTAATAACAACACCTACCGAGGCCTGGGTTTTAGATGCCGAAGTTTGCGGCCCGAATAGGGACCTGGCAAAAGCGCGGCAGGACAAGATCACCAAATATGACGTCGAGTTCCTAAGAGTGGGGCTCCCCGACCCACACAAGCCTTGCAGATTCGTATCCATCACTATCTCTATGAGTGGTGTATGGGACTCCGAATCTGCGACTACGCTCTTGGGGCTTGGCGTCACGAGGAGGAATCTTATAGATCTGACCGTCTTAACGTTGCAAGGGACCTTAAGGATATACCGCTTGCATCGAGTCTATAAAAGCGGGGACTGCCATCAAGCAAAGACGCGAACAGCTGATTTTTAACCTCACGTAACACTTTTTATCACCACTTTTATTAAGGCGAGCACTACCGAGTGTGCAAACGTATTGTAAATGATTACTTAATCATCACAATATTTTCTATAATCATGCTATTTTGGTAAAACGCAGGTGCTGACCGCGGTTTTCGGTTCTTTTGCCCATGGTGGCAACGACGTCTCGAATGCTATCGGACCACTCATTGCACTCTGGATGGTGTATAGCGAATCATCCGTATATCAGGTACATAACGTTCCGAGAACTCCACGTTGCAGCTAACCGACCACATGTCAAGAGTGTCGATTTGAATAATAACGCAACCTTTATGAAGTTTGACCAGATGTAGGAGTAAGCTACATTATCAGATTGCTTGTTCTCGTTGTGTTATGAAGAGCAATATACGACTATGTGCGTACATATTCGTAGGTTGTTCTTCATTTATGCAAAGCAAATATATTATAATAAAGTGTACGTGTATATTGTATTTTACTGATCGCACTCACTTGACAACCCTGAACAGGTTGGTGAAACTCCGCTGTGGATTCTTCTGTATGGTGGTGTAGGAATCTGCGCAGGATTGTGGCTTTGGGGCCGAAAGGTAGGTTCCTTTATCAATTGTCGCTGCAATAAACGTGACCTTGATGGCGAGCGAAACATTATTTGATTTTTAGAATTCTGCTAAAACAGTACAGCATTTTGAGATTATAAGCCGACAATTTACAATAGTAATATAACATTTTAAAGATAGAAACACAACTGTATATATATATATATATATATATATATATATATATATATACATACATAAAACGATGATATGCATTTACAGGTAATCCAAACGGTCGGCGAAGACCTAACAAAGGTAACGCCTTCAAATGGCTTCTCCATTGAAATTGGTGCCGCGTCTACGGTTCTCTTGGCGTCCAAGATTGGTTTGCCCATTTCTACAACTCATTGCAAGGTAGGCTTGACTTCCTCTCTGTACAGTCTGAACCTGGAGCGGTTTTAGGCAAAACAGATGGGCGATGGCGGTTTGCGTTGTTATTCTCAACATCATTCAAATGCCCCGCCGATGTAAACAAAACTTGATCTTTGCTATCTTTAAAGACTTTAACTTTAGATAGCTTTCGATACAGAGCGCGAACAATAATCCTTGAAAGCTAGTTTTAAGTGGTGTTAAGATTATACTTAAGCTACTACAGGCTGTGCTAGAGGATTGTTTGTAATCCTCGATGACGAGGAGACTAGAGGGATCGGGCGAGGCGACAACCTCAATCAGTTATTGTTTTCAATATAAATCATCAATATGCCGGACGAAATCCAGTGGCGGCACCCACGAGTGAGAACACCTATTTATGCCGATGGCCTTGTCTTTAACTCCCGGAGTCGATTTCGCCGGCAGCATTTAATTGCGACAATGCAAACGATTGTTGATCCTAACCGTCTAGGCAGACTCGCCGCAAAAAAAGGTGAATTTTGCTTGAAATCAGCACCAATAGAAGTTGTTCAGCATGGTTCATACCTTGGAATAGTGTTTCGAACGTAACGATTGAATTTTACCAACCATATTGGGGAAAGTGCTTGCAAGATCATTTTGTTTTTTCATACTGTCCCAGGGCCTCATCGGTTGACGCTGGACGTCGCTCTCAGAACTCTTAATGTAGAGATTGCACCGAGCGCTGCTTACGGGACAGATGTCAAATGTTTTCGTTTGTTCAAAGGCAATTTGAATGTACTCGACAAAATTAAAGCCACTTTTCTAAAAAGAGCGCTAGTAGTCCATGAAACTAGCCGCAACCGGCTGTCTATCTGCGGCTTCAATATCACTCTTTGTGGAGGTCTTCAGATCACAGATGCCTTTCTGAGAACGGAGGCCTTTGACAGTCATCTTGCTTAGTGGGAATACAATAAGTTTCCGGAAGTTTGCGGAAGTCAATTAGCGTATTTATGCGACCAGGGCGATGCGACAGCTAACTACTAGAAGGGTCTACGCTGCAAAAGCAGGTACCTCGTTACCGGATTTTCAAGACATGGATTTTACATTACGCTATCTACGCAAAATGGGTTTCACGAAATAACAACCAATTGCAAATACAAACTCTGTAGAGAATCGTGTGACTTGTGTCAGCAGTGTACAAGAGCGATAACGCTAAAAAAAGTGATGTAAGAATGCTGTTATATAAGTGTGTTTAAACCAAATGGTGGATAAGCAATATATAGCAATAAATAATATAAAGAAAATAAATGGATAAGTGGTCAGTTCGACTAGTAATACTTGTGTTGCATAAACATCTGCAGGTCGGCTCAATTGTGTTCGTAGGCTGGGCCAAGTCACAAAAGGCTGTCGATTGGAATCTGTTCAAGGTAAGAAAAATCTCACGCCTTCATAGTCAATAGAACAATAGGACCGCCTCTGAATCCACTGTTAAAAAGCAAGCAAGTAGCACTTTAGGCCAATTCTACAAAATTGGTGGAATAACCGCAAGTCCGCTTGCTCATGAAGCCGGTAATAGCGAATAAAGTAAACGTATGTCGCGCTCTGCCTTGTATCTTTGAGTCTCTCTAATCAAAAGTTTACTTTGAATTCATTTAAGCACCCATCTTCAAGTAAGACCGCCAAGCCAGCTGCAATAAAGGAGTTTATAAACTACAAGGCATCAAAAAGTCGTATACAACAGTGTGATCGTTTCTAAGTGACACACCGAAATAGGGTGTGTCAACCAATATGCACGCAATATTTGGCAACGATCGCAATATCCCATTACATTATAAACTATATAGTAAACTAACTACAACACAAAACACATTTACTAAATGGAATAAGGAAAAGGAGAACAACTGGTTGGTTCTCTCAGTACGGCTTTATTTGAATGCACAAGATGCCTGCTGCGAATTGTTGTCGCGAACATCCAACATTCTCGATGCGATATAAATATCATATGCAGTTCTTATGCATGTTGATATCAACAAAAGCATACTCAGGCGTCAGGAGCTGACAAATGCAGTTACAATAATTGTATAAATTATAGTCATATACAATATACAAATTTATGATTTACATTAAGCGGGTCAGCTGATTTGGAGACCCAATGTTCCTGCAAACAAGAAAGTGATATATCGAGCATTCGGTATCACAGTGTTTACATCTGCAGTCAACATCGGGGTCATGGAAGCTTTCTGCACTGCATAAGTGGTGATGGTGGTAGTTGTGTACCGAAAAACGCACTATCACATGGTGATTCGGTCGGTCGGGCCCTTTCCACGCGTCGTCGGTCATTGCAGGTGTTATAAAGGTATTAGGGTCTATGTCGGCCAGTTTGTTCTATTGAAGCTGAATGAACGTCTTGTATGCCTCTGTCTCCTGCAGCCCATACATCTTCCGTATATCTTCTACGAATAGCGAGATGCCTGTCAGTACATAAACCAGGTGGTTGCGAGCGGAGGAGTGCAGGCCCAGAACTCGCTTTAAGAACGCGGGCTTAACACTCTCCAGCGTTGCGAGGTCGTTCATATTAAGGTGTCGCCATATCAGCTGCACTCCGTATGTAGCCGTTGGCGCGACTTTGAGACGAAGTAGGCGCAGGGCGATATCGATGGAGAGCTTCTGGCGCGCTTCGATTGTTGTTGACGCAATCAGAGTCTTTCTCACCCGTTATTTAACGTGCAGGCGGAACGCAGTCCCTGTTGTGGTGCAAATTATGCCGTAGTATGTAAAGGAATTTACATACTTGACTGGCGCCCCCCCCAGACAGAGTTCGTCGCTAGCAGTCAGGCGACCTCCTCTGCGGAATTTGAGCGCCTCAGTTTTACCGCTGTTGATGGTAAGACCAACCTCGCTGACGTACCTCGTCATTGAGACTATTTCTTGTTGCAAGTAGTGTCTGCTCGTACTGAACATCACCAGATTGTCAGCGTATAGAATGACTTTGACGAACGGATGCCTCGTGGTGGTCCGTGAAGCTAGATTGCTTATGAGGACCGCGAATAGTAACGGGCTGATGTTATCCCCCTATGCGAACCCCGTCGTCTGCTCGAGACTGTCGCGTATCACTACCGCGTCGTTGATTGAGATTATATTCTGCTGTAAAATAGCTCTGACGAGTTTTAGTATCCTGAGTGGTACAGCAGATTCGGCGAGCTGGAGCGAAGATGGTATAAAGAGGCTGTCCGCGCTTTGCTAGAGTCGATTGTACTTCTTTTATCAGTTTTTGGCACGCCGAGATCGTCGATCTGCCCGTCCTAAATCCATGTTGTTTATCGGGAAGAACTCCTCTGAACTCATGAAAAAATGTGAGGCGGCGGACTAGTAGTGTTGTAAACACAACTTTTCGTCGATATACCTCTCCAGTATGAAGGATCCTACGGACAGATATAAGGCGCGCGTTCAGCTTCCATCAGTAGTTTTTGTTTGTGGAGCTCTTGAAATGCAGCTTTCACGTTCGTAAGAGTCCTTCTGTACAGAGTCTTTGCTGAGGTTAGCAAAGAGTTCATTGTCGGTTGAGACTTGAAAAGTTCTTTTAGCCGGATTTGAGCTCGCTTGGCCTCGGTGCAGTCTCTGTTCCACCACCTTCTATCCTTGGGCTTTGGTCTCGGCTTCACGCAGCTCTGGAGGCTGCTGGTCAAGAGGTCATTGAGAGTTGTAACATTGTCATCCGTCGCCGTTGTCATTATCTCCACGAACTGTAACAGCTTTCGTTCGTCTAGACTGCGGGAGCCTGAGGGACGAGTATTTGAGACACGAGCGTTTGTGGGTCTGTTCGCTAAGTAAGCCACAGGTTCTTCAAGAGCTCTCAACCGTAGCGCTAAATGGGTAGCAAAGTTCGCAAAATCACTTGTGAGGGGTTTTTTGTCGAGCACTGCCAAAAACTCCCCAGTGGTCATTTTTGCAGCCGGTAGTGAGCAAGGACGACAAAGCCACAATGCACCACGTTCTCCACTGGGGTCCTTTTCGTCACCGAACTTGCAAGCTATGTGAAATTCACGTTTACAGCTTAGTCTTAAAGTCTAATGACGGCGTATTATCGCGCGTGTCGAGGTCACGGTAATTGGTTTACCGGTGACAACGTTGGCCACATAGGTGTTATCAGTCGATAGCGTGCCACATTTCGATTTGAAAGTTAACGTATCGCTTAATTTAGAAAGCAGACTTGCACTTGATAACTGTCACCTCATCATGGGGTATACATGGAGTTTAAGTAAGTGGCAAGAAGTTCGTAGTTTACAGTTATTACAAACACGATCATTTATTACTCAAGTCGAGTGCGTTTCTGCAAATATGCATCTGTTGGAATGCTAGTGTGTTCCGGTAATACAATAATAGATGGTAGGCTGAGCAAGTTGTTTCACAGTGCCGACAAGTGCACTGCTCGTCTGCCTCATGGAAGTCAACAACATCCCTGCACACGGATGACGAAATCATGGTGGCGAGAGTTTTCTATTGGGCATCCTTCCACGAGTTGCTCATCATAGCTTGCGTCCGATAGAAGTCCATGTCCGCTTGACACATCTTATCTTTTTCTCACTTCAGTAAATGCTCTTGATACTCGTGGGTTAGCTGCAGGTTAAAACGGCGCTTGAGGTCGTCTGTGAATTCTCTTCGGGGCTCTTCAGTGTACGCCCAAAACTCATTTAATGTGCGTTGCCTTCAGGCGGTCGAGTTCTTCAGAGCTCGAGGCTGTGAAATGTTCCCCAATAAGTTCGATCCCATAGTTTGCTGTAGGGGCAACTTTTAGGTCAAATACTTTTAAAGTCTATCGCAATGAGAGGAGTTAAGGGTGATTTATGGAGTAGATGGCGACCAGCGCCTTACGGACCCTTTCCTCTATATGCCTGTAGAAAGAGATGC
Source organism: Dermanyssus gallinae (assembly GCA_003439945.1). Classification (NCBI taxonomy): domain Eukaryota; kingdom Metazoa; phylum Arthropoda; class Arachnida; order Mesostigmata; family Dermanyssidae; genus Dermanyssus; species Dermanyssus gallinae. The sequence goes on along the minus strand of QVRM01007063.1, from coordinate 276,699 downwards.
CGCTCGGCGTAAGTTTCAAGTCCAAATATGAAAAATTATTGACAAATTATATAGGTTGGCCGTAAATATCTATGATGTCAACTGTTGTGTGACGGAACTCCAGTGATCTCAAGTGAGCTTTTTGCCGCAAACTTTGCAAGCGTGACCAACGCTTACTAAGCATGGAAGCGAGTTTATGATTCTTCGAGAGAAACGACCGATCAAATATAGTAGGGTCATGTACTCTCTGCAGATGGGCTTGCTTCTGGTAAATTCATGTTATTCTTTGCCTACTTTGTCAGATGCATGCAAATTGCTTGCGAGGTAGGCAGCCAGGAGTTTTAAAATGTAATCCAAGCTGTGATACATTGGGCGGTAGGATTGATGTGATCTTATGCGATCTCATGCACACTTTTCAAAAATCGGAGTAAGGACGAAGAAAATAATTTCGTTGACATTTTCCCAGAGTAAGTAGAACGTTGGCTTAATGGTTCTACAACAAAGTTTACAACAGGTTTGGGGATTAAATCTAGCCGAACTTCCGTCTAAAGCGACAACTGGGCTTTAACGATTTGATCTTCTGAATAATCGCGTCGACAATCACTTCTAGACAACAAGTAAGGGGGGGGGGGTTACGTCTGGTTAGAGAAGTGTATTGGTCTGTGAAACAAAGACTGACGAAAAAACGTCGGCTAAAAGTATTTGCTTTTTTTGGAGTCGTTTTGATGCTAAATGTTATATATATATATATACCTCGCGAGTGAAATATGTACTGTCCTAAATCGTTGTATTCCTAATCTACCAATTTATGGTGAAAGAAAAGCTTGATGATGATGATATATATATATATATATATATCTACCGACCACAGGTGCGGGCAGAAGCGTACATGGGCTACGTACACGTGGGGTTCAGGTAGCATCTAGCTATAGCATCGCATGCAATAGGACTTGTCCAGGTCTGATCCGATAAATGAATTGCGATTGATGATGATTTCTCAGGGCATCGTGGCAGCATGGCTACTAACACTGCCAATCACAGGCGGGCTGACGGCTCTGATCATGGCCATTTTCATGAAGACGATCGATCTTCCCAGCTGAGACTGATACAGCAAATGATGTAAGTTACGTCCAAATGACAGGCCTGATCGGCCCGCAACGATACTTCACCTCGGCAGCACGACGATGAACGCGACCACAACAACATCAGCAGCAGCAGCAACAACAAGAGCAGCAGCAGCAGCATCAAAAACAACACCAATAACTTGTTGGACCCGGAGGGCTGGTTGAGTGGGGAACCAGCACCTGTGGTGACGAGCTTAACAGCACCAGCCAATATATATTTGAGGGCCGCAGATAGATAGATAGACTGACTCACCATGACACCGACAACGCCATAAAGCTAGAGTGACTGACTGCCGTATTACCCCCCCCCCCCCCCCCCCGCCCATTAAAGCCGGGTTCTTCACCACCCTCTTAGGTTCGGAATCGTATGGAATTACCCCGACACAGGCACACTGACTTCCTGTAGCCCAAGGGCGTCGCGAGGAGGACGACGACCATCATAGGTTAACGATCATGATCACGTTGTCAAAGGCTCGCGCGCGCTCTCTCTTTCTCTATCTATCTATATATCTCCTCCTCCCCTGGCGGGAAGACAAAGTGACGGTGGAGCCTCTTCACCCCTGTGTATATAGAACCTTTAGCAACAACAATAAGAACAATACTTACGTTGCGTCGATATATAATTGTTCCGCACTATCTTAACGTAGAGGCACCCACAAGCAGAACGTTAGTCACCACGTGTATATATATAATATACAAATATCATATATATATATAAACATATATATATATAATCATATATTAATATAGAATTATATTATATATATATAATATATATATATATATATTATAGCTATATCCTTATAATTAGATATCTTATATCTATGTCTATATTATATATATATATCTATAATTTATATATATATATATACACGTGGTGTACAGCGAAATAGTTAACAATAATTAAATATCATTGTTGGAGGGGGGTGGGCAGTCTATATGTGGGTTGAACAGAACTGCAATTATTGTAGCATGTTGACTATCTAACAGGTAATGAGCTCTAGACTTGGCGGTATACATCTTCTCGTGTGATCTTTGTAGACGAAGAATTAATAGAGACATGATATATATATTAGTATATATATATAAATATATATATATATAGTGTGTATAGAACTCTATGCTTTCCGCTATACGTGTACAATAAAGAGAGGTACTTTTTAAAGGAAAAGAAGCATTTCTATGGCAACGCCTTTCCTATGCGCACTGAGCTATCCACAGTCTTCTCTGGCGACTGAATGGTATATAGTGTGTGTTGCGAAGGATTGCCTAGGCGATCTTGCTATCACACTGTCTGACGTATATATATATATATATATATATATATATATATATATATATACACGAGTAGAATAAACTCGTACACATACGTTAGGTTGAATTCGCCTTTCTCGGTATTGCAACAAAGCCACAGGAAAACTAAGTGTATAGTGTTAGACGAGTAGTAAAGAAGGCGGGCAATACCTTCTGGGCCTGCCGGGATTACGACTGTGCCGCGACCGGCAAAGCTGCATAGGGGACTGAGTCAGACAGTGTGTGGCCAAATACTTATTTGAGTTAAGAGCTGCTAGTTTTATGTCATGAGTGTACAGCAAGTAAGAAGTAATTGTTGTTCTCAGCTCAGACGAGAACGTCATGTCAATAAATGCAAGGCGGACTGTTGACTGTAAGTAACAAAACGCGTTTGCTCAATCGTGCACAATATAATACATTAGTATGCAAACCACATAGACATAGACATGAAACAGAGTACAAAAAAGAAAAATGAGTGCATTTAAAAACAGAAGAAACACAATTCTATACCGGGATGACACAGAACAGCTAAACTGCCCCTCAACTTGCCGCGGTTGTTTAGCCAATGATTTTTAGCGACTGTCAGGATGTCAATTAAATAGATACAAAACTTGTCGATAGCTATTGTTTTTTAGCATAAGTAGCGCCGCTTAAACTTGACGGCGGAACACTTTGCAATAGTACCTATCGCTAACAAAGTTCGTTTTGAACATCTCTCACCAATTACAACTGAAATGTTCTCCCTAGACTCACACATAAATTAAGAAAAAGTAACTAAGTCTCCGCATCTAAACCGAATTAAAACGTAGCTTTAGGTCATCAAATTGTCGGTGTGCTTCCGGTGCTAACGGCCGGGCCACTAAGCTGACTCGGGCAAGGTGAATCAGGCAACGGGCATCCTGTGACGTCGCTTCGGTTCGCCTGACCACACGGCGCGAGAATGTACTACCGACACTCCATTGTCGACACTGCATTGTCTGTGCCGAGCCTGGCCATAGGTCGGACAGCATGGGCTGCCTCGTCCATCGGGCTCAGGTAGATCAGGAACGCAAACCAGCCTCGCATAGGGCGCCGCCGACAAGGTGTGCAAAGAGAATTAAAAGTTGTAATTTTAAGAGGAGCAAAATCACGTTTTTTTAGAAATCTTGAAGCGCTCTCTACGCGGGGACAAGAGGGCTCAAGAGATCAGGGCAACTCGAAACACCGGGTGACTTATTGGTGCAAGAGGGTTCTTGGCCAGGCGTACTCATCCTATATACGCAGGCACGATAGCTTACAGAGTGTGCGTGCGTGTTCACACCTTTCTGCACCACTATACGCACAAAACTGTTCAATACACCGATCACATATTTACACAGCGGCCCCACCGATCAGCTGATGTCACAGGCCTCCCTGAGCCTGTAAACAATCGGGCTACGGTGCCGCCGGCGTTCGTTTTTTGAACGTATAAGAGTCACTGTAAGAGATGTTCTGTTTTTGGTACGCGGTACCTGTTAGCGTGTTTTTTTTTAGCGCGCGTCGTGCTTCCTGCCGCAACAGCTATCTAGTGCGATGGCCAGTCTGTTATGGGCCTCAGGTTCGCGCACTTTTTAGCCGCCTTTTACAGAGCGAAGCAAAACGCGACCGCACTTGGCGACTGCCAAAGGTAGACTTGAAATAGAAATACACCTCGAAGGGACAATATGGGCAGTTATGGGAGCATACAAAACGCGAAGCAACGCGGAAAAAGACGATGATCAGCTATCTAAAAGACTACATAAAGTAATTGGGCAATATCAGGATAAGGGAGGGGTGATATGTCTAGCACATTGGAATGCAGATATCGAACAGCTGAACGGACGAGATGATAGAGTGAACAGGAAACTGATGCAACTAGCAATTTCGAGCGTGGTCTAGGTTTTAAATTAGGAAGCGCAAGTAGAACGGGAAAATACATATGCACACACAGGGGGGGGGGTGAAAAGTTCTGCGCATACCATGTACTGGCGAAAGATAAAATAGATAAATGGGTAGAGAAAATCAGAATAGATAAAGCGAAAACATGCAATGTTGGTGATCATAATTGTGTTAAAGTAAGCGAAAGGAAGAAGAAGCCGGGACGTGTAGTTGTACAAAAGAAATGCTTATATGAACACAAATAGGCACAGAAAGTAGATGAAAAAGCTTTTAGTGGCAAGTGGGGACAAACTGGTAGACAAGATACATAGGAACATTAAAAGCGCATATGACAACTGCTATAAGATAAAAAAGCTTTTAGTGGCAAGTGGGGACAAACTGGTAGACAAGATACATATGAACATTAAAAGCGCATATGACAACTGCTTTAAGATAGGGAAGGGTGTTTAAAAGAGTGGTGAACGAGGGTGGTGGAGCGATTAAATAAATAAGAAATATAGGAGCGGAAAAGTGTAGGCATAGAAAGTTAATGGGAACGGGCGCAGGCAAGGCAGAAGAGTATTGGGCAAATTTCAAAAAAGCCACGAAAACAGCTCAAATGTTAATACAGGATGCAAATAAAAAAATGCTGACGATAGGAAATTAACAGGATTTTGGGGGCTTTCAAACACCAGGGAGCAGAACAGCTTTGGGACTATGTTAGACAGGAAAAATCAAAGATGACAAAAAAACACCAGGATATAACATACACAATAAATTATATAATCACCGTGCTGCAAACACTATTTTGGCAACTAGCGTAATCAGCAAAGAAATGACAAGAACTACTACAGATACTACAACCACAGCAGATCGAGTGGTGGTTAAATCGAAGACGTTGTAAAGAAAATGAATCCAGAAACGTCGAGTAGTCTTAACGGGATTTTAGTAGAAATTATTCAGACAACCAACGCATCAATCAACTCAACGCTTAATGATTTTATCACTTTTCTTTATATTGTTTCTAACTTAATTCCTAACCCCGCGTTTTGGACTAGAGATGCATTACCAAAGGTCAATCGTGTTACATACATGGCCTTCTACATATTTCTTGTTACTATATATTTATTAAAGCCCCAGGTGCCCTTACATCTTACTGCATTTTTTCCTCTTTTAGCTTTCTTTTTCCGTAATATCCCTTTTTTCTCTAAAAAACCATCCACGTCATCAGACGTTCGGAAAGGAGTGCGTGTAATACCTATGAAGCAACTAAATTATATATCCAGAAGGGTTGGTGCCCAAAGGTTGGCGCAAGGAAAGAGTTTCTCATCTTCCCAAGGAAGGTATAGATAATGACACGTTACAAAATTGGCGACCAATCACAATTACACCTAAAACGTATTGAACATTTTTGCAGGTGTTTAAGGGTAGAGTTCAGAGCCTTCTAGAAACAAATAAGAAAATAGGAGAATGGCAGTGCAGATTAAAAAAGGGATATCTGCTAGATTATCATATATTTTATTAAACCAGATTGTGAAAGCATAGAGATTGCGGGGACAAAGGTGTTTGGCAGGGTTTTTAGGTCTTAAAAAAGCTTATGAAATGGCGGACAAAACAACGTTGCATCAAATTATGTTGGATGAGAGTTCTTAGAGAAGCTGGTTGGAGTTAATAAAGTAAATTTATAGGAATAGCACGGTTCAAATAATAATAATAATCATAATATAAATTTTTTTCGTCTGATACGGCTTGAAGAAAGTGGTCGCAATCAGTTCGAGATCCGATAGTTTGCGAGTCTTTTAAGGTGAATCATTCGACGTGAAAATTGCCGAGTTTTTTGGTTGTATCATCGCGCACATTTTCATCCTACGTAGGTGAGTTTTGGTGCACAAATCCGTTTTTTAGAAAGAAAAAAGCAAATCGTAGCTGAAAGGCAACAACAAAGCCAAGTGTTCCAATTTGCCACTGGCGGCTCGAGGCCCAGTAGCCCGATGAGCCATGGTGAAGACCTCACCCGATGCGCACGTTCGCCACTAGCAAAGTGCACTCGACGTGACGGTGCACGCTCGCCGTCACCAGTCGTAACGTGTTCGCGTGCTGAACGAGGCGTTGATCATTGCTGCTCGGCAATGTGTCACCCGTTTACCAGATTAACCGCACAAGCTCAAGTGAACGCTAAACGAATCTTCCGAAGAGAGCAAACGCTGGGCGTCCTTATGACCGACCAAGGCAAGAGAGAGGAAGGTAGTGAGCTACCTGCGAATGAAGTGGATGCTGAGGACAACGACCCTGAGTGGCAAGCGGTCCCCACAAGAGCAGAGCGAGCCATCTTAACCGCTCAACGAAATGTAGCGGGTAACCTAAGAAGATCCGCTATTAGCGAGCTCCAACGGGCACATGATAAAACTAACCAAAATGGTTTAGAAGTGTTCTTCGATTGCCAGGATAAACCTGATGCCCTGAAGGGCCTAAGCGTCCTCAAGGCGTACGCCGAAATAAGGAAAACTATCTAACGTTCGGATTACTGTCCAAGGCAAACTAGGTATTCTCGCGCCTACAACAGATCAGATAGCATCCATATGGACCCTGAATTGCGTTTGCGGATGAAATATACGTCCTCTTTCGGACACGTCGGCTTTCTGGGGACGCATCTCCGAAATAAACCCACAGTTCTCAGACGAAGATCTGCTTGATTGTCTACGCGAACAGGGGGTAAGTGAAGTTTGCAGAGAAAAGTTTGCCGCGGCCGCTACAGGCCCGAACAATAAGGTGATGAAGCTTTCAAGTAGGGTGCGGCTAAGGTTTGACAAAGTATCAGTGGGTAAAGTGACAATCGCCGACGAGTGCTTCAAAGTCACACTTTGCTCCCCCACAGCGAGTACCTCTGCCGTGGTTACCTCTGGGATGTAATCCTCGGCCGTTACTACTTCATACAATGTCCGGTCAAATGGATGTTGAGGGAAGAGCTTGTTAATTACTCGGACACGTCCATCAGGGGAAAGATTTTCCTTTTTTCTGATTCCTGGTACGCCACGTATCAACTTGTAGGGCCGACCCCATGAGCCCTCCTCCAGCTCTGATAAGAACTTCCTCCAGCAGCGATATTTGCTGACAATAAAGTTGTACGACACAAGCCTCATCTATGTTGCTGCGCCTTGCCCTAGTGACTTTTCTTCGGGGCTAGATGCAGCGTCTATGGGCTAATGCAATTTCCTCGTTCCACCAGTATTTTGGTAAGGCAAACCGGTAGCGCATAGAGTGTCCGCAGTCTTTGAGCAGCTCGCTACAGAGCTCTTGCAGCAAGTCCTAGACGCACTGGGATTTCCCTCTTGAGTCTAAAATCTTTGTCAGCTTGGCCCGGAGCGTTTTGTTATCTTGCGGCTTTTATTTAGGTGTCCTTGTTAAAATCGGAGAGGGTGTTAAAGTGGTTGTTTCACTGGCGTCATATTCTATACAATAATGGTCGCTAAGATTTTCTTCGTCAAGCAGTACGGTCCAGTTTAAAACTTTAAAAGCAGGTTCGCGTTTGCAGATTGTCAGGTCTATGTGCGATTCCATTCCCAGAGATGATGTACAATAAATAGCAATAGGCAAGGGCGGGGGTATAAGAGAAAATGGTGAAATGGAGGATAAACAAGTTATATACAGGCAAATGAAAATTGGCTAAGGGGGGCCAGATCGAGTTTGGCAGGTATATGTGAAAAGACAAAGCGATAAAAAGAGCGGGGTAGAATGGGTATACGTTAATTCATGAGCGAGCAGGCTATTGGCAGATGCCAGGGCAAGGATGTTGGATACAAAGATACAATGAGCTAAATATTGGGAGGCGCAAACCACAGAATGTCGAGCTTGCGGCCTAGGGAATGAGTCAATCGGACATACTGTTAAATAATGTACAAATTTGGGGGGGAGCAGAGATTTAGACCTATCGGAGGCCCTAGCTTTAAAACAAAATGTTAGAATAAACCATTTTAATGACATTTTAAAGAAGAGGCTGTCCCAATGGAAGACAAATGCGTCAGTAGGTATTGAAAGATACATTGATTATATGGATGCTTAGGTAACATGTATGCTGTCCTTTGATCTGTAACCTTCTGTCTTGCCCATTGTCGTATTTTTCCCTTTGCCATAATATGAACCACATGAATCATACATGAATGATACTGTTTTAGTTAAATTTAGTTGATTTTAGTCATGTCAATATGACCCAGCCAATTTTTTTCTCCTTATTTCCCATTTTGTCCAACTGATCAAGCACTAAGGGTCTCATGTTCAATCATGTTACCTCCGTACATACTTTATTTGCTTTGACAAATGTACCCACACGATGAAACATTTTTTTGCACACATTGGTCTCTGTTTCTGATCTACGAATCATGGTGGATATCCCTTGCCCTCTTTGCATATGTGCGTCTTCCCAGCTACTTTCTGAGTAGTCCTAGACATCGCTCCGGCAAATTGAGCGTCTACGGATCTACCTCGCCAGAGTGAACACCATCGGAAGATATGATCCTAGCAGTATTGTGAATTATCTTTCAGGATGCCATCACTGTAAAAAGTATTTAAAGTTGCTGCCGGATCCGTGGGAGCGATCTTCATGTTTATCGTCACCCCCGGTCACTATACAACCGCCACTTAAATCAAAGTGAACTTTTCCGCTGGTCCATCGTTGAACCACGTTCCAGCTAGTATGTAAAAAACGTCAAAAAATAATTTTGTTTTTTTTCTTACTTCCTGCCGTACGGTTATATTGTAAAACTATTTAACGCCAACAGAGCCAGCTCATTAACTCTAAACGTAGAGCGATTTCTTGCGGGAGATTTTGCCATTTAATAAGATACGGCTAGATATAGATTTCTACACCACAAAACTCTGATGGTTAGATTTCCAGATTTAATGTCGTAAGATATTAAGGACTGAGTGCTTCCGATATGGTTGCTTTCGTCCCACTTTGAACGCGCGAAACTGTTGAGAGTTTAGTTCCGGAGTAGCAGTATGGTGGTGCCTTGCTGGTGCTCAGAAGCAACGGGCCTCTGCCGGTAAGCGTATCGCTTTCGTCCAAGGTTAACACGTTCCATTCCGTCGGAATTTTCGTACATTTATTGTTGGTGATTTCCCCCAGGCCGTCCTGAATTAGTGCAATTTGATAACAACACATCAGTGTTAGATTCAATGATTCTAGTATATATTCAAGGCAAACGGGCAGTGTCTCTTCTTTAAAACAGAACGTGTATATCGGACCATCTCTGGAGAAAACCGATAGGAGCAGTAATAACAATAGCAAATAAAATCGCAAAACGCACTGTGAAAATACATGTAAATATACTAAATTTGTATCTATAGAACAGATACTTATGTGCAACCTTATTACCGTTCACTAATTTCATGCTGCGCTGAAGTGTCAAAAAAAGTATACTCTTATATCAACAACATAGAAAGACAACTTTCTTGTTAAATACCACAACACTTTTTTTTAAAATAAAGGCCGACATATGTTTGTATAGACTACCATAGAGCTGATACAGCAAGAGCCACCGTTGGCCGAAAGAGACAGCAACTTAGTGGCCGTAAGAGGGACACTTTTTTTTCTGTCACCGACGCAGCAAATTCAGCGACAGCGAACGCTAGACGAGCATCAAAATCTGGAGGCAACGGAAGCCCACTGTACAACCATACCTTGGTCAGCTAGGATGAAGTAATCGACGAGGATAGGCGGATTCCTTTTTTTCTGATTGGCCTGCACAAATGCTTTCCAGCTCTTGTGTTGAAGGAATTTTGAACATCCAAGCGGACAAGAATCACAAATATCCCCGTTTAAAAAGTTTTCGTAGTATACTCTCCTGCCCGTTGCAGCACCCTTTTTGGGGCTGCGAGTGTGGGCCTTTTCGGAATCCGTACTTACCGCCTGTAATAGCACTTTCTTAGTTTCCATCTCCTTGTGTAGACAGTAGGCGTTTTCTACTATCTTGCCCGAATCGTCCAGTCGGCTGATAGGGCGGGCACCTGCCCTGTCGCAGATTTGTGGTTGCAAAGTCTTTAAAGAATCTCGGCCACTTCCCGATGAACACCTTCACTTCTACAGGGGGAACACGGTCCGCCGCCAGAATCAGAGAGGTTTTTCTTACGCCCGTTCGACGTCTACCAGCGTAAGCTCCTGGATCCGGATCGGCGATCAAATACATCCCTCTCTCGGTAAGAAAGTTATGACAATATTTTGCAGCACGTCCGCAAAAGGCCAGAGGTCTCCGAAGACTCGACATAAAAATCCGGTAAGACAGGCCCAAACGTCCTTTACCTTAGCTTCCGGGCTCCTTCTGCGTTTGAGTCCTTCTGATGACGACGAGTTATTGTAGTCTCTCTTAGGAGGTATATATTCACACATCCTTTAGCAGTGGGGCTTTATTGAGATCACAGAAGAGGGTTATTGCAAGTCGGCCTTCAGGCGGCGGGTTGTACATGGTTAAGCGTACGTAGTAAGCGCCATGCACACATTTTGCTAACGATCGCTTTCCTGGCAATCCTTTTGGCCTGGATATTGATTCTCAAGCGAGTGTTTGTAATATCATGTTAAAAAGTCGCACTGCTTGCTCGGGCCGTTTACATATGCGAGTAATCGTGCGTATGTCAATTCTATCTAACGTTTCAACAATATTGTCGCATTTAACATCGTTTTCGCTAATGTTACAACGATATGCAACACGTTTAACAAACTTTTTATAGAACCGGCCACTATCTTTTCATCACGAATAACCCAGATTCCACACATGTGAGGCATACACCAAAATCGGGAGAACATATTGTTTATATAGTTTTACATACAAAGAGGGTTGTTTGATCACAAAGGAACGCATAATCCGGTTCATTCTCCTCGTAGCCGACGTTGCCACTTCTAGAATGTGAGGAGCATAGTTTAAATAACACACCTAGGTATTTTATAGATCCTTTTGCAATTAACTCTTGAGTGCCCAATGTATTAGGTCTACAAAAAAGTTTTTTCGTTTTTCAATGATTCTCTACGGACGAAACCGAAAAAACTTTTTTTTGTAGCCCTATATATATGTGCAGCATTGTTGTGGCCAAAGTGAGGGACAACACACTTATCCACCGACAGTTTAAGATTAAGTCCTTGCACCATTCTGTACATTTGTCCACTGCTCCTTGGAAAGAAACGATATCTACAGGTGTATACATTTTTACATCGTCTGCGTATATCTTTACCTGCACATGTTGAGGTATTATGTGTTTCATAGAGTCAGTATACAATATGTACATTAATGGCCCAAGTATGGTGCCCTGGGGGCAATTAGATGTGACTTCTGCCGTAAATGATAGACAATGATTAACCTTAACTCTAAAAAGTCTATCCGACAGAAAAGCCCTAATCCAATTAACTATACGACTACCAACTTCGTATTGCGGGAGGAGATTAAGCAGCGTTGAGTGTGTGGTACTTTCGAAGGCAGAGTTAAAAATCGAAGTACACACAGTCAAATGCTCTTCCATCATTTAAAAGCAGACACCAGTCATTTTGGGTCTCGAGCAGTTGCAAGAGCGTCGAGTGAGCAGGACTATACGCAAATTGTTCCCTCGAAATAAGGCCTTGTGCAATTGCGTTTCGATAGATCTCTTCGGCGATGGCCTTCTCAAATAGTTTGCATGGGAGGGAGGCGAGAGGCCTTTTATTATTCGGATCGCTTTTTTCTCCGCGTTTGTGCACTGGACATATAATAGCACACCGAAAGAGACTAGGTTCAGTTTCTTCCTCCAGGGAGCGGCGGAAAATCATAGAAAGTGGAACGCATACTTCGTAGCCACACTTTTTATAGACTAAGACTGGAATGCCGTCAAGGGTTGCGCTCCGCTTGTTGGCAAGCCTGCGGAGATGCTTTTGGATGTTTTCAGGAGCTGCGTCGACGTCGTTCACAACGCTCACATTTCCGGGCGTTGACGTTGATATAGGTGGAGCGACGTATGAGTCCCGCGTCTGCAGTTCCTTATACGTGGGATAGGTAGCTGCAAAAACATCCATGAGAATTTCCGCTTTCTCCTGGTCGTCAGTGGCGATTGTACCACCGGGTCTTCTAATCGAGGCAAGACTGTCCTTGACCCTCATACGCTTCTGCACGTATTTACGTATGCATAGCACTGGGAGCAGTCGACTGCGCGACACTGCTCTCTTCCAAAATTCGTTTTCTATGCAGCATTATCTTCAGTTTCTTTTGTAGCGCTGGACCGTTTTCCTGCGTGGCTTTGATCAGTTGGCGGTTGACCCGTTGAATGCCAGAGTTTAACTTTTCATTGGTATCTGAGGCCTTCTGAGGCACAAATACTTCAAGCAGAAATATTATGTAAATTACAAACTTATTATACTTGTCCTCCACGTTAGGGCAGGCTGAGAAAGACATAGTGCAGTTAGTCGCAGTTAGATTAGTGATCATCATTTCGTTGTCACCTTTGTCATAGTCCAACCAGAGATTACAGGCGTCCGGAGTTATAGTACCGCCCGGTATGGTGAATGTAATCATTTGGTGATCGCTGGCTATTGGCGGTACTGATATAGAAATGTGAGTCTGAGTCATCATTTGCCAGGACGACGTCCAGTAAGTTCTGTCCACGAGTGGGAGCAGCGACAAATTGCTTCAGGATGGCATTTGTCTCGAGCAGTGACGTTTCTCATTGTCCTCCTCTTGTTCATTATTGTTGCTAGCCAACTGTAAGCTATTATATAGCCCGGCCGTGTCTGTTGCATATCCGTTCCGCCAGTATTTGTGTTTATAGTGGCCCCGTCCGCCTCCATTCGATGGGCTAAACAGGGCAGCATCTATTGCGCCCTTCTACAGTAAACAGTAGACCTAAGCAATTTCCGCGCATAGCTTTCGCTTGTATAGCCTTCTTGCTTGCTGTTTTTACAAACCCGAGGGTGGGATGACAGACCTTATACGGGGCCGTAACAGTAGAACAGATCTAGTTATGATTAATAGTGATCTTTTCTACATCTGTCACCCGGTACCTTTCTACCAAAAGGAGGACCGCTTTGTTAAGCTTTGGGGCCGTCTTGTCTTAACGAAAAGCCTCTACTCCGGGTGAGCACCTGTGCCACTTGATTTGCCACAATTTTCTTAATAAAGCTCCCGTTGCTCCCAGTTAGGGAAAATGCCACAGCTGTACAGCTCAACCGCAACCCCCAGGACTTCTACTTAAAAATTTCGTCTCTTGCCGCGCGGTTCCGGACAAAGATGCGAAAAATACTTCCAACAGAGTTCTGAACACTAGCCCTATCAATACTACACGGCGTAGGGCTGGCTCTATCCCTAACCCCTCGAAAAGGGTTGGCTAGATGTCTTAGCCGTCTGTGTTGGTTAGGTATCTCAGGTCCAGGCAATTGATTTATGTTTATTCAAAAAGAGTTTTTGCTAGCCATACTAAACGGCTTTACGGAGTGATGGTTGTGCACTAGAAAGTGAAAACCGACTACATTCTACGCGTAGGAGCCATGCAAACAACTACAAACACTATTAGCTGCTAATAGTGTCGCGACGTCCGCATGTAATAATGTGATCGTCTAAGTGGGGTATTATCGAATAAGATTTATTATAATCTTGTTGTGTTTACTTCACCAACAGTTCGTGTTAATTGAGTGGGTCAAAACTATTATTAGTATTTTATTACTGTTTAGAGCTAATTCGGAACTTTAGTATAATGCGAATTATATTTAGAGTTAAATGATATCTTAGATATAGTAGATCGTCTCTATGTAGGGGTTCAGTAGAAGTATCACCAAACATTATATGAGACTAAAATTGCCGTCAAGTGCAAAGACGTTTCTTCGAGGCCGGCGCTTTAGGTCGCATAAAACGCAAGGCGCCTGACCAAAGGCGGTAACGCAGATACAATACTCATATTTCTCAATACTCATATTTTGCTTTAGTATTTCTGCGTATAAACAGGCCAGGAGGTTTCCCGTGCCAAACGTTGTTTTTTAGACTCCCTAAGGGTCTAATCGATACAAAAAATAGACACATGGAGGTTATATACGTGACGCTGTTTATAGGCAGCTTTCATAGGCACATTTAAGACAGGCACTTTTAAGCAGTTACTGTAAAATAATAAATAGCTGTGTTTGCTTCCTGAGCTATGACGCGTGATTACTCTGATGGAGTGAGTCATTTATGCGTGCACTCAATCTCAATAGGTCTTTTGGAAAACCGTAATTACAAACAACCACGGCTCCGGTCGCCATCTATTGCGAACGAAATGATCGTGAAATGCGCATATGCCTAGATGTGTTAGTTTTGAGCGCTGTGTATGATTTATATATTAAGCTAAGAACATAACTGCAATGTTTGCAAATTTTCTGGTAAGCAACCGTGTCACATGTCTTCTAGCCGGCGTCATGTGTCCTACAGAGAAAGCAAAGTTTTCTTAAACGAATGCTAGGCCCGTAAGGTGTGCTTAGTTTCTGTGCACGAGGACTAGTGGTCTCGCAATTGCACATTTAGTGTGTTCCGCTTTTGGCCAATGACATCAGTGTCACACATTATAGTAATTTAATTTTCATTCCAAAACAAGACTTCCCAGAGACTAGGTTGATTGGACAAATATTTGTTTTGACGAATTCTATAGTTCCATCTTTCGTTATTTCAATTGTTTTAAACATCCTATATATATATATATATATATATATATATATATATATATATATATATATATATATATTGGAGAAAATGGTGAAATCGAGGAGAAATCGGAGGCCCTAACTTTAGAACAAAACGGTAAAACATACTAGGTTAATATTGCAAATAAGAAGTTGCCCCAATAGCACGGAAATACTCAGTAGGTATAGGAGATTACATCGATGATATGGGTGCGTAGGAAATACAATTGCTGCCGCTCTAAGCTCCCCTAATATAACATGGTTTATATGTGCAGTTAGATATACAAGCGTCATATGGTCAAGTATATATATATATATATCGGAAGAAACTTACCTTGCAAGCAAATGCAACAAAGCAGGTTTGCTTGTCTATCGTTACGTGGTGGTCAAGCCTCTCCTTTTGCTTCCGTAGAGCCCAGTTGTAGTAAGAATGGGCGCGACTGTGGGAGCACGACTTCGAGATGGCTACGAGTTGACAGAAATGGTGTAAAAACAAAGTAATGAAAATAATACTTAGACGCATTTACAAAAAACGAGCAATCAGTATTGAAACGACAGGATAAACTAACACGAAGCGCGCGAAGCATAGCCGCATCGAAACGCAACGAACAATCATAGTAGCAATTATGTTAGCAAAAATAGATCGGAAGAAATATCGATAACCGTATCGCAAATAGTGATCGCGCGTATAACTAGTAGACGATAGTAACGATTATGTGTTTGCGAGCTCACGGTAAGTAAATAAAAGTTTATTTCATTCGTGAAATGGGGTATTTAAAGTGGTGCTGCGCAGAGGAGCCGGCTGATAAGGTACATTCAAGGAGGCTACATTACTGGCTGTATGTAGTCAGGCTAAACAACCCTGCAAGCACCTAGGAGTTTCTCTTGTGGGACTGGCTGTTCTTCTATGCAAACATTCTTTAACGTAGGTTGCAATCTATTCTCTGTGGATCATTCTGTCTGACAACGCCACATTAGTCTTCAATTAACACCCGATGTTTCTCTAAGCGTATGCTGCTAGATCATGGATTGCCACAGATGCAAGCCAACAATCCGGTAGCCAAGATCAGCGATAAGACTACGGTGCCACGGATATCAATTTCATTATCATTGATGTATTGCACCATATGTATGGTATGTGTATACATACCATACATATGGTGCAATACATATATATATATATATATATATATATATATCATTGTAATAAAACACCTATGTTTATGAATAAGTAATACAATATCATCATCGAGCTAACTGCGCAAGAGAAATAGCTCTCTGACAGGTATCGAGATGATAGATAGGGCACGGCTGGTTACATAAACGGCACAAACAGCCATATCAATTTCGCCATAGATCGTACCAAACTTCGAACAGCTTTGACCGTCGGGCAAAAACACCAGTGTCACAAATTGTAGTAATTTCACTCTCACTCCAAAACAAGACTTCTCAGAGACAATGTTCCATTGGACAATTTCATATATCGCTCTTCAAATATTCATGGAATACTAGGCCCGTACACGAGTCTGCACGGACAGGCAAATACGTACAGTCTAACAACAAACAGCCCGGCTGTTGTATTCCGCCATTCATGTAGAAATCAAGATGACCAACAGGCTCCTTCATGCCCAGTTTACCGGCACCAAGGCTATTTTAAAGAACAGACACACACGCAACAAGCTAAAGTTAGTGAAGTGCAAAGACATTTATGTGTATGGATATTTCTTGAGTTAGTATCTATGTACGTATAACAAAGGATTACTAAAGCCAGTATGCTTAGCGTGCGTATGGTAAATATTACGTCTCAGTTAAATTTAGGATATAGATATTTAAACTTAGTCGGAACGCTGTGAAACTAACTGTTCATAGAATTCGTAAGTTGGGGAACCTCGCTGGTCCCAGCAACGGCTTGCTAGAGACATTCAGGTGTTACGTGTGAGCCTCAAAAGAATTGTAAACGAAAATATCGGGTTAGTTTCATGTCGTGTTATGCGAAGGAAGTAAAAACAAAGGGAGAGCGAGAGCTCACCAACCTTATTACGGCACAAAGGTTAACTGTAAACAAATTTAACATGGCCTCTATACTGAGGTGTTGTGGGCAGGTTTTACTCTTATTACCGAGCAAGGTGGCTTGGTGACAAAGTTATTGCCTAGCGTGCATTGAAAGCCGTGAGTTCGAAACATGGGCCGTCCACTGTTAATAATATCTCATTAAACGTGATAGTGCAATAGTATCTAGCCCACTATGAAACAAAGAATAAAAACATACAATATATGAGTGAAAGGAGCGCTAGTTTGGTGCGCAGCCAAACTTTAGCTGCCAAAACGACCGAGTTTGCTCGAAGCGCCCAGGTAGCTGTGTCGGTGAAACTTTCGTACGAGGACGTGTCAGGCGCAGCGCGCCTTCTTCCGTCTGACGACGTAATGGCCGATGAACCAGCCACCGCAGCGTCGTTACGGGAAAACATCCTTTCTTCTACCCCGGTCGAGGATGTTCGCTATGCTGTTGGATCATTTTCAAAGAGGTCGGGCGCCGGTCTGAATTTTATCAGACCGTGACTTCTACAGAACCTTCTCTCAACGACCTTTGGCTGCTCATCGGACGGGCTTAGAAAGGCGCTAGCAAAGGTAATCGGCGTACTGCGATGGGGAGCTCCTCATCCAAGGTGATGTCCTATTATCTTCGGAGCGAGGCACTGAAGAAAAAAGACGCTTGTTCATCGGTGCTACGTAGGATCGCGGCAACATTGGCAGTAAGGGACTCTAGGAATGTTATTAACTTAGCGGTTGCATTTCACCAGGAGGGTTTTTTCACAAAGTGGGGTGCTGAAATAATGACTCATGCTACCAGGGCTTCTAATGATTCTCGGCTCGATCTATCCGTGCTAGTTAAACTTGACTTTGAGAACGCGTTTAGCACTGTCAGGAGGGATCACTTGTTGAGGGTGGTTGGAAATGAGGCCGTTGCCATTTATCACCAAATAAAATTGTCCTACGATGACCCATTGCACTTGGTCTTGCCCTCGGCACTGCTCACTTCGGCTGTAGGGGTTTAACATGGAGATCCCCTCACTCCAAATCGCTCTGTTTTGTCTTGTTGTTAAAGACTTGGTTAACTCACTCAAGAGTCCACTTAGTCTTTCACATTTAAACGACAAAGCCATTGGAAAATATTTAGTTTTGCCACATACAGTGGATTGGAGCTGAACCCAATTAAGTGTGAAGTTCACACCATTTCTAAATAGGAAATCGTTTGATTCCTTACTTTAGGCCTTCTTACCGGTAGCAAGAGGTAGACTGAGCCCGCCTGCCTAAAGAATTTCTCTTTCAGTCGCAGTTCACACGTTTATCGTACCCCCGGGCGGCTGCAAACTTCTGGGTCATGCTTGAGCAGACTCAGGATAACGCCATCGGATCCTGTGAGCCTCTACCAGAAACTCCTTTTTTTCAGCGCGCGTGCTCAGAGCTAGCAAGCAACGGTCGATGGAGCGGCCAATGGAAGCGAACAACTACGGCCGTAAGCGAGGTTACAGACAGTTTCCCCGCCGGCTGCACGCCGTCCCAAGCCTCAGCTGGGTACCCTCCTGAACGATGAGTCTATACGAATACGATCGGATTGAGGTTAGAAACTGAGCTACTCTACCTACATCGGTGCAGATGCGGTAACAAGGTCGATCTCCTAGGTCACCATGGACTTCCCTGTCCGCAAAGTTCAGGCAGAATCGCGCGCCACTAAGCCATGATTGAGATATTTCGTAAAGTGCTACACTCGGCAGGCTATTCCAGCATTTTGGAACCTCTTTTTGGTGTAGTCAAAGACGACGGAAGGAGACCTGATGGCATAACCCTTACTCTTTTCGAGCAGGGCTAAATTCTGGTGTGGGATGTAACCGTAATAAACTCTTTAGCGCCTTCAATGATCGATTTGGGCATAGCCCGCCCTGGACACGCGGTAGCCCTAGCGGAAGCAGCCAGGTGCATACAGTATTCAAGCGTCGCTTACCCACACACGTTGACACATCACGGTTGCTCACGAAGAAACTGCTCAACGATGTCGGTAGAAAATTCGTACTTGCTACAGGAGGCAAGGAGGCTGGCGAGTATTTACTGGAACGTCTGCCATAAATGCTCAGAGAGAGAAAGCCTTTTCGGTGAGAAGTACCCTGGCTAGGTCGACGAGCTCAAACCTGGACCTAACGCCTTCGGATTAGGCGATTCATAGTTATGCCCTGAGCGGGATGTGCAATATTATTACACCACAAATGTATATCTTGAGACACACAATAATTATATATATATATATATATATATATATATATATATATATATATACATACAGGATGTGACTGAAAGGTTTTTAAAGCGTGCATGGAATTGTAGAGCTCGTTAAGTTAGAGTTTTTCAATAGAACATAGTCTCTGAGACGTCTTGTTTTGGAGTGAGAGTGAAATTACTACAATTTGTGACACTGGTGTTTTTGCCCATATAGGAGCACAAATGTGCTGTTGCGAGATAACCAGTCCTCCTAGACAGAAACTAAGCAGACCTTCGTGTTCGTATTCTGCTCCATCTGAAGACTATGCAAGGCCGGTCAGAAGACGCGACACGGTCGCTTAGAAGAGAATTCGCCAAAAATGAAGTTCTTTATTAACGTTCACGCCAAATACTTCAAAATCATAACCCTACAACCACTCATAGCGCTAAAACGAACATATTCAACGGCGATCATTTTGGTACCAAATATATGTTAAGGCGAGCTGTGGTTGCGGGTTAATTACGATTTTTCGGAGGGCATGTCCAGATTAAGTGCATGTAACATGACTGTGTGGCGACGCTCACTACCGCCGACGTGTCGCGCGACAGCCGCAGCGCGTCAATTTTCATGTACTTAATCTGGACATGCCCACCGAAAAATCGTAATTACTCCGCAACCACAGCTCGCCTTGACATATATTTGGTACCAAAATGATCGCTGCTGAACTGCCCATTGGCCGAATATGTCTGTTTTTAGCGCTGTGATTAGTTGTAGGGTTATGATTCTGAAGTATTTGGCGTGAACGTTAATAAAGAAGTTCATTTTTGGCGAATTCTCTTCTAAGCGACCGTGTCGCGTCTTCTGACCGGCCTTGCATATTCTCCAGATGGAGCAGTTTTTATCACAAACTCGAAGGTTTCGTTTCTGTCTAGGAGGACTGGTTGTCTCGCAACAGCACATTTTGGGCTCCTATGTCGGGCAAAAACACCAGTGTCACAAATTGTAGTAATTTCACTCTCACTCCGAAACAAGACGTCTCAGAGACCATGTTCTATTGGAAAAAAATATTTGCTTTAACGAGCTCTACAATTCCATGCACGCTTTAAAAACCTTTCAGTCACACCCTGTATATATATACATATATAGTTTTAATAACCAAGCCATGTATCTAATCAAGTAAACATTTTGCCATGTTAGCATTTGCTGTCGTTATTTTATCATCACACGTATATTACCTATATTACGTATGCATATAACAAGAATACGGATATATTTTCGTAAGGTCGAATTATTTTAATTCAGGCAGTTAAGGTCGAATTATTTTAACAAATGGTACATAGCCTGACATTAGGTGCACATAGCGGTCTCTTACCCGCAAATGCAAGCAAAGCAATCGCATCAAATACAGTGTTAAGCACCTTTAAAACTAAGTTTGCCTAAGTGAGATGTCTTTATTTTCTGTCAAGATCATACATGAGCCTTAAAACAATCTTGACGTAGAACAGTGCTACTGCTGTGGGAACGAACAGTCGACAGGCATCGCCTGGTTCTCTATAAAGAGTACTAGAGCTGTCCTGACGATGTGCACTGTGAAAATCAGTCTCAGTATAATAAAGCCGAAGTCTTAAATAAACTGGGACGTATAATGTATGCTCTCACAACAGAAAGAAGTTGACAAAGTCCAAGAGTTAGTCACCGTAACGTATAAAGTCTTTGGCAACTAATTGACCCTTTTACCGTATTTGTCTTAATAATGTCAATTATTTCCTAGCCCTTTTTGAATAAGAAGGACTTTTGCGAGCGAAATGATGCGCTTTATGGCACCTAAGTGGGTTTATGATTAGAAACCACTATGGCATTGGCGTACATCATAACCATGGTCTTTTGGTACTCTTGTCGAATATAACCGACCAAATTCGGCGGGCAGAAAGTAAAAAAGATGCAGCCCGTGTATCCCTGCGGAGTTCCCACATTTTGCCTCACCCGCAACACATGATGCTCACCCTGTACCAGTACAGTGTCATTAACAAATAAACTTGAAATTACGCTTAGAACGGGATACTTGGATGTCGGAACCGGCGGGTTGTAAGAACCGGCTGGCTCTAAGAACCGGCTGGCTCTACAAACCGGCAGGTTGTAAGAACCGGCTGGCCCTTAGAACCGGCTGGCTCTAAGAACCGGCTGGCTCTAAAAACCCGCGGGCTCTAAGAACCGGCGTGCTCTAAGAACCGGCGTGCTCTAAGGACCGGCTGGCTCTACGAACCGGCAGTTGTAAGAACCCGCTGGCTCTAAGAATCGGCGAGTTGAAAAACCGGCGGGTTGTGAGAACCGGCTGGTTGTGAGAACCGGCTGGCTCTAAGAACCCGCTGGCTCTAAGAACCGGCGGGTTCTAAAACAAGCTGGTTCTAAGAACCGGCAGGCTCTAATAACCGGTGGGTTGTAAGAACCGGCTGGCTCTAACAACCGGCAGGTTGTAAGAACCGGCTGGCTCTAGCAACCGGCGGGTTGTAAGAACCGGCTGGCTCTAGCAACCGGCGGGTTGTAAGAACCGGCTGGCTTCAAGAACCGGCGGGTCGTAAGAACCCGCTGGCTCTAAGAATCGACGGGTTGTAAAAACCAACGGGTTCTAAAAACCGGCTGGCCCTAAGAACTGGCTGGCTCTAATAGCCGGTGGGTTGTAAGAACCGGCTGGCTCTAACAACCGGTGGCTTGTAAGAACCGGCTGGCTCTAAGAACCAACTGGCTCTACGAACCGGCTGGCTCTAATAACCGGTGGGTTGTAAGAACCGGCTGGCTCTAAGAACCGACTGGCTCTAAGAACCGGCGGGTTGTAAGAACCGGCTAGCTCTAAGAACCGGCGGGTATTTTGTCCAAGGCCGTGACGCAGTCTATAAGATATATAATACACGTAGACTGATTTTGGCCACAGCTCGTTGTCTCTGACTATGGCACATTGATTGAATCGCGAGTTCCCCGACATCTCCGGACGCCGAATTGTTTTTGTGCAAGAGTCTGCTCGGTCACATTTTTTTAAATCCGTTTATAATCAATTTGCACAACCCTTTCTTTAGCGTTGTTCCACATGTTATACTGCGGTATATGTTTAGTTCCCATCTGTCATGGCCAATTCACCCTTAAATAGCAGAGAACGTTTGAAAATATGCTGACATTTGTCTCTTCTTCATGATTGCGTTAAAAAAAATCTCGAAGGTACTTTTCCAAAATCGGATTAGACAACACATAATGCTCGTAGTACACCGGCTCCAAACTCTTTTCTCTTGGAGGAGAACGCAGGGCTTTGTTTACCATTCATATCAGTCATTTGATGCAAGGATGGCCGGCAAAGCATATACGCCTATTCCGAAAGAGCACTCGTGGCCTTCTAGTAGTCCAAACCTGAATTAACTGAATCACTGTTTATGGGGCGTTATTATGTAGTAAAACACGTTTTAGGAAGTTGTTTCTAATTATAGACTATAATCCGTCTCCTACGGGCTTGGAATCACCGTGAGGCATATATGCAATGTGCAGAGAGCCAGACATATGGGGACTTCTCGGGTTTCCCCAACAGTTCTTTTGGCAGCATGACCGATCACTCTCAAAAGTTTAGTTTATCTATAAAGTCAAAGGCCAATCAATGAGCAACGCTTAATAAATATTTGATTCCCAACAGGAATCAAATCAGCCGCACTTCTGTATATGACAACCATGAATAGCGCGCTAGTACCCTAGACTATATTTCCGTGCAGAGCAAGCACGCATGTCAGTAACTACTTACTTATATTTTTTATTTGGATGCAGAATTTAAGCTGAAACACATCAGTTATTTTTTTATTAGGCTGCCGCATCATGTAGAATGTTTGTTTGCGGGAGACAAATGGCTAAAAAACGTTCGTTGCCTTCTAGATTTCACTATCATTAGCGGTCTTCGTCTAACCCGCGAATGTGCGAAGCGTTCACACCTGCCCGGGCACGAAGGCGAATACGTAGGGACATAAAAGCAAAGATGTACAAGCACTCGGACGTTAATAACGCAGTCACGTTGTGCTACGATTTGTAGGTAATCCGTGTATTCATGGGCTTCCAGGAATCGAACGCTCAAACAAGGAAAGCCGGAATGGCACAACCTTGGTTCCTTGCTAAAGAGGACACGCCCTGGTTTGGCACGCCGCGGTGGTGGACTCTCTGAAACCTTCAACAGTTGAACCCGGAGTTTTCTGTATGAAGATTGCCGCCGTTCATGTATAATCGGATAAAATCACAATTCGCAAGTTATTTAAATTTTTACGGCTGCTTAACTAAAGAAAGTTATCACAATAAAACATGATGCTATGCAAAAGTATCAAGCATAATGTACAAATAGATATTATATAATTGCACTACATAAAGGTGTACACATTAAGCGTATATATAGCAAAATTGCATTCCATAGTGTATAGCTATAGCAGCGTTATAGTGCACCAGTACAGATCTAAGTAGCATAAGGCACTCATTGCTTTTGCTTACCAAACAACTGGAATGAGGAACTAGAGAAGGAAAGAGGCAGACAACTTCATAGACGAAAGTATGATTATGGCTTGTATGGACGGAGAAAACCCCGTTCAAGGAAATTGCCTAACAGAAGCACCCAAAAGCCAGCCAAGTAGGGGCACCGGTGAATAAGAAAGACTGGAGAGTGCCTCGGAAACCACAAAGGTCCCGAATCCCGGCAAACGGCAGCAGGGGTCGGCCGACTGTCCCAGGACGCTCTACAGATGCCCGAAAAAGACACGTTATAAAGAAGTGAGAAAAGCGATGGAGACAACTACTGTACTAAAAATAGCCTAACACGACATAGAGACGACATAGGAGAAACTCCATATATCGAATGAATTGATCTCGTGTGCTGTATGAGATGCTAAGGAATGGGCCATGCTGCATAAAGCTGTGTCAAAAAAATTACCCGAGACCGCGGATGCTATTGCTGCAAAGCCACCGGATATATAGCAAGGAACTGCACTGCAAAAACGAAAAAAATGCTATGAATGCTTTGCGATTGGGCATTCGGCAAACACATGGCGTGTCCTGCCTACAAAATAGGGTGGACAATCTGCAAAGAAATCAAATAGGTCTAGTTGTGTTAGTTCCCCGGTAACAGAGGAGAGGAGGGCAAACCGTCAAACGGAAGAAATGGCTGGAAGGCATTAAGTAAGATACAAACGACAAAGCCCCCCCACCTCGGACAGTTGCCCGGTGAAAGAGAATAGTGCGGCAAACCTTGACATGGGGGAGAAGGGCTTAACAAAGCCAAGTAGAGGACACGAGGCAAAGCCTCCTTCAACCTCGTTAGAGACTTAACGGCGGACGCAGCGGCAATGAACGCAGATTAACAAAATTTGCCAAGCTAGCGTATTAGTCGTATCCCTCCCCGGCTCAGTACCCGAAGACACAAGTGAGAGTTGAGCACAAGGCTCCCCCGCCCTAGTTTCAAAATACTGCTTTAAAATTTTGAGCTGGTAAGAGGCTGGGGGAGGTGGTTTTTAGCGGGTATTACACGCGGACAGGATTTAGTCAAATACTCTCTGCTGGTGTTGAGCCCCACACTAACCGCCATTTATATCAGCGGGCGTGCGGAAAAGCATTTTTCTTACTTAAAAAAGGATCTTAGTGACAACCGATGTATAACATCTATGGCGAAAAACGACAAGAAACCAAAGAGCACTTGACACTGGTGGCCACAGGCCGATAAAGGTCAGCTCGCAGGATTGGCAAAGGAAACGTTTAAGGAGAGAGCACTTCGGGGTGGTAATGTAGGGGGGACACCTTTATTTAACACAAAATAGACAAGATCCTCCTAAAATCAATCAAGAAGGTTATGCCAGCTTCAGCGCATTCGTGGAAAAAACGCTACGCTAAAGTAATAGCGGCTCCCGAGGTACAAGGTGCAAGAAAAGAGTGCATTAGAGCTGCGTTTACCGAAACACAAGGCAAAACGCGTGAATCTGAAGACCACCCTCAGAAATTGTAAGCTACGGTGCTGGAATCAATTGACCAAAAATCAAGCGGCATGTGTAAGGAAAACCGTGATGGTGGTTAACGTGATGGCACGAGGGCACCGACAATTTTTGTGCTCACATTTAAAAAACGTAAATCGTGGTAGAAAGAGACCCTGATTATCGAATGCTCGCTGACTCTCGCATATAGTCATATATACAAGCTGTGCGACAGTCGCTAAAATATTCTAATTGTATGTAACGACGACCAGACGTTAATTATGTACAATGTTGAAATGCAATGTAGCTATTATGCCGAAAGCTCCAAAGCCGCGATGGGCGACCACAATTAGTCAAGCAGTCAAAAGGCAGCAAGTGAGTTTCCCTGTGGAGGCCCCATATTTTGTGTCACCTTTAAGGTGACACCATTCCACATGTCTACATTCGAACAGTTCTCATAGGAGCATTTACAGAAGAGGACCACCTACGAAGGCCTTGAGACAACGGCCTCACTCAGTGGGGCGCAGCGACCTAACAAAAGGAGCAGCTAACAATATCCAGTGGACGTAGCCAATGACTAGAGACTTTACTCATGCTACTTTAGCCCGAAATGCTTACAGAAAGACATTGAAAGGTTTCTTACTGAATTCTGCGAGTCAACACCCAACGTCAGTAGTGCATTAAGCACGTGGGGACTTAACGCAGACGACAAAACATGTGGATCAAGGAAAAAGGGATAAAATAGTAAAAACGCTACTCGATTGGAATACCTCGTTATGACATATTTGTTCAGAGTTAGAGCAAGGATTAAACTCACATGTTGACCTAACGCTTTGCGATCATACATGAAATGAAAAGTTTTTACTGAAGCAGAAAATCTCCGTGACCAGTACTGCGTAAAGCCTACCTTAGAGGGGCAGTCACCCACGACACGCGCAAGTGACAGAACTTGCTATGAAATCTTGCTGTAACTATATAAGTAATCATTTTAAAATCGAAACTAGCAAGGCAATCACTTACACCGGTCGATTCCAAACCCCTAGAAAAGGGTTAAGGCGTTCCGATAAAAGTAACGTTCGTACACCTAAAACGGGCAAACCGCCAGCCAAAATATCAGTGGAACAAGACCATTACTTAGAAGAGATTTGACTGCAATAAAGCAGGGCGTCAGCTAAAGAGCTACGTAAAACTCGATAATAGGTCTCGAGCTTTGGCTAATTCCTAAATTTTCAAAAGTGTAGAGCCACATTAAAACGAGAAATTGGTAAAAGCAGACATTTACTGACACAAGATTTCCAAGGAGATCGAAGACGATCTTTGGAGAAAGCCTTACAAGATAGTAAAAGGAGGTAACGCACAAAAGCCTAGGTTTGTGCCCACAAAGGAGCAAGTCAACCAAATGCTGAACAAACTCTATTCGCAATACGGCCGCTTTCTTCCCTGGGCGAGCTGTGGTCACTGTTAGAAAGGAGCGGAGGATGACTCAGCTCACATTCATCTAAGGTCCTAGGTACTGGAAACGGCTATAGTTCACAATTGCAAAATCCCTTTTTCCTCAGAGGCATTCTTAAGAAATTTAAACACTACAAATACGGCACAATTTCTGCGAAGAAGCTGGGAGCAGCTAGGGGAAATCTCAGGAGAGCCAGATTTCGACATGCCGTCAATCGATGACATGAGTTTCAACGGTACAGGTTTGCAGGTGTTGACACAAATCACGTCGAGCGTTGGGGGAACTTGTGAATGACCCCAGTCAAGTAATTCGAGTGGTACTCGCTACTTTTTTAATGGCGCACAATACTGTTCTATGAAAATCTGGGCCATTAGAAAGTGGAGCTTAAGTAAATATGGATCTCAGCGGGCTAAGGTCTATCCGCTGAGGTCGAGTCCCACACTGTTCGAGCTAGGATGTGGGACACTTCTCAATCCATACTCGAGTCACAGTATGTACAGTAATTCGCCCTTTTCTATAAAAAAAAAATATATATATGTACAGGGTGTCAGCATTTTTGGGGCTAAAACGCTAGGGTATGGTCAAGCTCGGTGAGAAAATCATTTTGGCCTATAAACAGCGGAGCGAAAATGCTTTGTATAGGAGTGAGATCATTTTTAATAATTTTATTAATTGTGAAAATTGAGGTGACTGTCTTGACATACGTTTACAAAATGCACGATTGTGAGGGGACGAATTCCTTAATTGAAAAACCGAGCCGAACATACCGGTGCATTCGGGAGAAAATTCTATATATTTTCATTTAGAAATTTAAAGAAATTATACCCTTAGCTGGCGCAATGACTATTGTGATATTAAGAAGAGTTTGCAAAATTATAATTTTATTTTCGCATGTTTGAACTTTTACGCCTAGAATTTCAATTTGTTTTCTATTACGCGCGCAGAACCAATACGTCCAGACAAACGTGCATCCTTAGTGAATCATTTTGGTACCAAATTGATAGAGCTGACGCCTGTGGTGGCAAAGTAACTTCAATCCCCCTATGGTCATATCGGGTGTGAGTGCATACCTGCAGCTTGGATGTTCGCTTTCTTTGTCAATCAAGTCACTGTCAAACCTTTAAGAACTCAGAAAACTATTTATTTACTTCAAATCTTGCTCGAACAAATACCGGCCAGCACACCGAGTCGTTTGTCTATAGGATAGCAGTCTTCGTTAAGCAGCGCGGGCATAGATAGCGTCGGTTAGAGGCAATGGCGAAGCAAGCTAAAGATATGCCGGGAAATAGAAGATGCCGCAACCTCAGTAACAAAGACGCGAAAATTCACTAAATGCACGGGCAATCTGTGATATTGTGACAAATTTAGACACAATGTATCAAAAGAACAGCCAACTACTGGCGCCGTCGATGTCGAACAAGCGTCTAATCCAACGTACACCGTGACGACATCAGCAGCAGCGTCATCACCATCAGACCTACGAACCTGAAGTACGCACGCTGTGATAATGCGTAATTTTCAGCAGATCAATCAGCGACGAGGACAGGTGGAACACTCAAGATGCCAAATGTTCAGGAAGATCCGATTTCATGGTTTAACATTATTCCTATAAGAACGCTACGACGTCCTCTGAGTGAATAAATAGATCGAGAAAGCATGGCCTAACATCCATTCTTCGCCCGGCTGTCCTACGCGCTAGACGTACGTCGTGTATTGTTGTTTATCGTTCGTAAGTCTCTCGCGTTGTAGCAATCGTCTAGCTAAGTCTACACTATCCAATTTATTCCATTATAAAGTGCAGGCGTTTCTACCACGTGTATAGTGATGTGCCGATTCACAAATGCCTTTTTTATGGTAAAGCAGACGGTAACGCGAGCCTTGCACACCGATTGTACGCAGAGTGTTTTCCACACTGACGAATACCTGGCTGAAAAATGTTTTTGAGACTTCATCGTTTGATCTGCGAAACTGGATCATTTCAGGGCCATCATTACGAAGCCGGACGACCGCGGACAGTGAGAAGCCCAAATACGCGACCTTCCACAAGCATTAGAGAGATGACTACAAGTGTCGGTGTAAGTCGTGCCACTGTTCACGAAGTGCTAAATAAATCAAATGGTGTGTTCAACGCACCCAATGATCATTTGTGAGTAAGAACAACCCGCATATGACCCCCCCCCCCCGCATGCACACTAGCGTCGCTTCTCCGATAGCTGCATGTATGTAGTCACACCAGATATGACCATAGGGAAATTGGAATTACTTTGCAATAACAGACGTCAGCTCTACCAATTTGGTACCAAAATGATTCACGTTCGTCTGTGTGCGCGTAATGGAAAATTTTTAAAAACCTGGGCGTGAAAGTTCAAACATGCAAATGTAAAATTATAATTTTGCAAACTCTTCTTAATATCACAATAGTCCCTGTGCTAGTTAAAATGCGGTATAATTCTGACAATGTGGTCCCCATCTTACCCAATTTTCTCCCGAATGCGCCGGCATGGTCGTTTTTTTAATTGAGGACTGCGTTCTCTCACAACCATGCATTATTTAAACGTATGTCGGGACAGCCACATCTAAATAAAAAAAAGCATTATAAACTCCTATACGAAGCATTTTCGCTCTCCCTTTCCATTGGCAAAAATATTTTTTCACCGAGTTTGAGAAATCTTGCTGCTACAAAAATGTCATTTTTGTGGCGTCTTGACTACAAAATGCTGACACCCTGTATATATATATTTATTAAAAAAACTGGACTTACCTCCATACGTTGCTATTTCCGCTTGCTGTGTGGACGATGTCAACGAACTTTGCCGATGATTTATTTACGTATATTCCAAAGTTCTCGAAGCAAGGCTGTGCCGGATCAAGTCCTGTTCAGGTAAGAAACAAAGTTATTTCATACCACGCCACCCAGCCACATTTATAAAGACAAATTATATTTTTAGGGATGTGATTCAATGAAAGGTGATTTTACGGATGTACTGCCCTGAGCAGACGTCCTAATAAAAAACATTAGTTAATAAAAGTAATCCGCGTTCCTTTTGGCCTGGGCTTATCATCCCAAATCTAAAAAGTCCATATTGCACAACTTCTCCGACCAAATTTGGGTCATACTTCAAGTGAGCGCCAATATCTTATTAAGCTTCGGTCGCGTTGATATCTCAATTGAAACTAGGACAGTGAAACGCTTAAAATTTGTAAATGGCGAGACTTGCTTGCGTTCGAATCCTATATATATATATATATATATATATATAGATAGAGAGGACTCAAGGACTCAATATGACAGTAGCAGAGTATGTTGCTCTATTTGGCGTTTCAGGCTACCCACACATGCAGCCTTCACACAGAGAAACGGGGACCTGCTTAGGCGAACGTAGCGCACCCCTGCATTGAGAATAACGCAGTCGCACAGGAAAATTAGCACGCCGCCTGCGCTACTGATGGCCGGCACTATCCCGTAGGGGGTCCAAAAGTTGATGAGCACAAGCAACTATAGGATAACCCATTGCTTGGAAAAACTAAGGGCCGATGGAAACTACGAGAACGAGTGTCCCGGAAGAGAGCTGACGTATTACATAAAATACAGGTCACGGCCATTCCCAGATGTATCGGCACTGGACACACAGGCACGTTCGTTGTCCTTTTTTCTCACTGCAGGATGGAAAGCGATGATAACGTCTTTTACACTGTGGCCGCCAATGAGGCACTGCAGCCGACCAGAGATAGCTTGGCAGACTCAGAGGAGAATGGGGCACTCCGCGAAGGCATGAAAGGTTTCGCAACCTTCATATGCGGATCGGTCGAAGGGCGGAAAAGGGAATATTACTGGCCGAAGGTATACTAAGAAAGAAGGCGAATCTTGAAACAGCACGGATTCGGCGACTATTCGGAAAGCAAGAATACAAAATACTGGTTTCATGGGTTAATAAGCAAAGAACCCAGGGGTGATCACGACTGTTTGACGTACCAGTTGACTGTTCTTTTCACTGTGATCATCTCGTGGCAACTACGCTAGTTTCGTTTTGCTAGTAGGTAAATGAACTAACATAATGTGGTAGAGATTTAGTTGACAGGCAAGCGTAATAAAGGCATTGTGAACGCGATCTCTTATCGCGAACTATTAGGCGCCGAATCACTACATGATTCGGCGCCTTCTCGTAGGAAAGGCCAAAAAAACTCAGATTTAGTTCGGGATTCGCAAACGCTGGGGGTGTATCCCACCTAAATAATGCCCATTGTATTCGCCAGATTGAAACCCGGCAAACGTAGATTTGTGATTCAAACCAAGGGAGTCGTATCAAAAATTGGCGACATCTTAATTTTGTGGTCATTTTTTTAGGAGGACACATACCTTAACACTTTATATATATATATATATATATATATATATAAACGAGCTGGCTTCTGATTTGTGATCTTCGGGTCAGTGTGTAGTACTGTCATCTGTGTGTTAGAACGTTGCAATGGATGGCATTAAGGCGCCAACCCTTAACCCTTGGCGACCCATCGTTGCGGTCAAATCATTGAATTATGGTGAGTACGTCGTCTGTCTTACTGCAATTCGAGTGACGCTCTTCAGCAGACAGACGTAGAAGCTGCCAGCCGGTACCTACCCGTTAGATGACCGATCAGACGGCCTGCAAGAATGCAATCCGTGCTGTTAATATATATATATATATATATATATATATATATGGGCTTAATACATGCGCTCTTATTCTAGCAGTGCGACAGGATATGCTCGCATTTCTATATATATATATATATATATATATACGAAGTATTTGGTCTTATTTTTGTTAGAGATCGCCAGACACGCACTATCTACCAGCCGATAATTCTAACAGGGTAATTCTACTCGATGAACGTATATATAACAAGGTTAATATTCATTTATTTATTTTGTATAGGTATTTTTTGTCCAGCATACTAACACCTAGTAGACGCATTAGAAGGCTTTATATCACAGTAAACGATAACAGTACATATAATTTAAACCAAAATAATTCTATATGTACCGTGGGTCGGTTTGTCAGTATTACTATATTACCAGCGCAAACACACCACGAGTTTCATCACATTATACATGTAAATTAAATTATAACAAATGTAAAATATAAATTTTGTATACATGTGCATGCAGGAAAACGACATCGAAGAAAATTTAAAGGAATTCACTTTTGAACTATTTTTTCTTTTACGGAACAAAACCTATTTAGTTAGTGCATACAAGCATTTGCGTATTTTTTGAATATTTTTATAGCTCTGCGTGTACAGGTGTGTGTGCATACTAGGTATCTGTGTACCTACATAAATTCCGCGAGCTTACCGTTGCGCCCGCCACGCTTTGAGATCTCATAGAAGTAATCAGCAAAAAAGCGACCAACTTGCGCTCCAAGAGAGTGCCCTGTAGATACACGTGCATGATAGAAGTGTGGTAAAAATGTTGCATGTAACTCATGTTTTGCAATTCAAATATGCACTGATTTATATTTCCGACTATTGCATGGGTCCTTCTTCATGCAGATACGCTTAGCCTGCCCAGAGTAAGCTGGCGTTAAGTCATCGTAGATCGACGCGTTGTTATGCCGAGTTGCAATTTATATGATTTTACGATACTATTCATACAGCCCCGTTCTGTAGCCAGTGTTAAATATTTTCTTGTGACAAAACCACTTGTACCCGTAGTAGTACTTGACGACCACTTAAATATATATAATTGCTCAGTTTTTATTAAGAAAGTAAGTGGACCACTTAAATAAATTACATCTTTTTTTGCCAATCAACCTCCTTTACAAAATGCCTTGGTTAGCGATGTGCCTATGTACAGAAGTTTGTAGTAAATAAATTTCCCTTTCCTGTCAAAAGATAAATGGCGTGAACGACCTCTGTATCACCACTCCTAAATTACAACAATAATTAATTTCCTCCTTTTAGAGTACGCACGATCGACTTCCGCAACAAATCTAGAAAACATTTGTAATAGGTTACTACTCGCCCTGATCTATTAACTTACTTCAATGAAGAGGTTGTGAGGAAATGATCAAACTTTTCAGTCAAGCTAATATGTATCGCAGAGATAAATATATATGCAGGAATCGGCAAGTTCCAACACCTTGATTTTTGGGCTAGAGCCGACACTACCGAAGTCTTCTTAAGAAGCGTCTTTTATCAGCGACACACATGCCGAATTTCTTTAAAGGCGTGTTTTAAATCAAGGTTCAAAGCAGTGAAGATGGGACGAGGTTTGGCAATTTTAAACAGCCGAAAATGTAAGAGCAACAAAAGTGCATCAAGTTCTGTGGTAAAACCAAATCGTGTGTTTGAAAGTTGTGGTTATATTACAAACTGTTTATATTGATTCAGCGTCCGGAAACACCGCGTATGCGTGGTACTATCGATTTGACGACAAACATGAGGAGACCACCAAGCTATCGGTTAAGCAGCCAAAATTGTTGTGATTATTCGCCATTATAGTTGCCTAAAAGCGCTAGTAACAGATAAAGGCGTGGCTACCCCCAAATGAGCTGTTTGAACGCTGTTCTAGGCCGGGCTGCACAGTGCGCCTCTTTACTAGCTGCGATGCCGCGCACTACTGAGACATATGCCGACCCCCGGGGAAAAAAGCATTTTTCACGACGGTGCAGGCGTTACCAGGGCTTTAATAATAGATACATCCGGTTGAGTAGCACAAACCTAGTGGCAAGCTTATGCGCTTTAAGTTTCTATCAGTATCCGATTCCTTTCTCTTAGATAGAATAATAGAGGGCAGCTGGTCGACTTGTTATCATAGGGTACCCCGACGGGGTTCAAACACTCGGTAGCTAGATGGCTTGTATTGCCGCAGTTACGACAAGCCAGGATCACTTTTGGAAGAGGCTTTTTTTGATCTTCAGAAGAAACAAACAGTCCTTTGGGCACCTGTGACGCCTATGTTTCGTTACAATCTCTTTTACCGTAGGCGTCGTGTAGACGCCTTGAACTCTATTCTAAAACGAGGCCAAGTCCGAGCAAGAGGCGGTCACCACAAAACTGTTTACGTATGTTAGCTTCTGAGCCACGTCGCTGTAGGAGATGTTAATAGAGATTCTGTTCTTGTCGCCTGAGATTCGATCCTCAGGTGGACTTTGAATTGTCTTGAATAACCGCAGTACCGAACCTTCCTTAAAGTCTACCGAACACCCTTTAAGATTTTCACGATGTCTAAGTGGGACCCTTTTTTTTAAAGAGGTTTCGGGAAATGCATTATGCACAAGCAGAACTAGCAACCGTCAGACCTAGTGCGGTATTCTCGCCCATTCAAACCCGTCTTCCTCCGCACCCCCTCAAGGTTTGAAATTGTGTGGCACTACTCGAGGCCATGAGGAAGGAGTCTCATACGTCGACCTGCTTATGGATCTCTCAGTAGGCTTGTTCACGAACCGAGGATAGTAGTAGCATAGTGCAGACACATATGTCTGCAGACGCCTTCCCAATCCCAACCATGCAGCACTGGAAATGTCCGTGGCCCGTAAATAAGTACGGTAGCCAAGTACGCTAGAGTCCTTTGTCCGGTAAGCGTAGAGATCTCTCTACGCTTAAGCATTTAAACGTTTAAACGTTCACTAAGCACATTTTGATCAACATGCCCGCCGCGTCCAGGAGGCAAATTGGTCGATATGCTGGAGGCCCCGGACTGGATCCTGGTGTGGGGATCAGCGCTAGGTGAGCGCTTTTCCTCCAAGCCGGAAACCAGTCCTCCGCAAGCAGTTTGGTCACAAATGCCGCGATTTTAGCGGGACGCCGCATGGCAAGCATCTAAACCACCTCAGGTACAATGCCGTCCGCTCCTGGGATGTTGCCGGGTGTCAGGCGCCTTGCCGCGCGCAAGATCTCATTAGCCGTGGCCGGCGGGATAGCTCCGGACTTACCGCGACAGTGTAAAAAGGGGGAACCAAGGATCCTCCTCCACCACCTCTACTGGTATTTTCCATGCCGCTGCTTTGGCGTGTGCCACCGAGATTTTGAGCGGCTGACGTTTCTTTCTGTAAACGATCAGCAGATCGAGCTCTCGGGCATGAGCCTCCACTAGATACTCAGTGGGCTCTCCTCGTCGGCGTCTGCGAACTATTTATATATATATATATATATATATATATATATATGGTTTATTTCGCAATAACATTGCATTTCAAGATGGTACATAATTTCAATACAATTCATTCCTTTTATACACTTTAAACACTTCAGCGACCGTCCCACCCGGCGAAAAAGTGCAAAGACCGCCGATGCTTCTGGCAGCTCGCTGCGTGGTATTTAGCGCATATCTGCGAGCAGAACCGGCAACGACATTGATCGTCAACTTGGTGAAATCCTTGAGTCGAACATACCAAGTGATGATAGTCATGCACAATGTATCTTGTGTACACGTGCCGGCTAGTGCATGCCAATCCATCCCAAAGCTCCCTGGCGAGGTACACATCCAATTGCGCTACCTCTGCCGAGGCCTCGGTCACTTTTCCCTGCCACTCCAACAAAAATTGTTGAAGTGGTCCAGTAATAGGTGACCTAAGCCTGACTCTGATTGTTTCCACTGCCGGCCCGCAACCCGCTAGCAGGTACACGAAGCGGCTTTTTGCCGTCCGGGGTAAGCAAAGGACCCGCTTCATATATATTGTGAAGCATCTTTCTAGCTGCGCAAAATTTGCCGCTGAAAGATGGCCCCACACCCTGCCAAGGCTGTAGCTCAACATTGGCACAATCTTAAGCTCATAAAGACGCACGGCCGCACTCACAGACAGTCGTCGAGGGTCTCTCACCTCTGTGTGAATAGAGGTAATAGCCGCTCGACACCTGTCGGCGATGTGCTGGGTAAAGGTCGTTCCCGTATAGTGTAGCCTCAGACCCAGATACGGGAAAGAGTTGACAAACTCCAGCGGTTGGCCACAACAGGGTATTACGTCTGCTGCGGCCAATCGACCCCCACGGCGAAACTTCATGGCTTTCGTCTTCCGCGCATTTATTTGCAGGCCCTTACGGTGAAGGTAACTTTCGACGTCACCGACAATTCGACGAATGGCACCGCGGTTCCGGTGGGCCACTACTATGTCATCCGCATACATGACGACGACGGCGTTTCTAAACTCCTCCCGCACATGGCGAGCTAGGTCTGCGATGAGCAAGGAGAATGCCAGGCAACTGAGAGGGTCCCCTTGGGGGGTCCCTACGTTTTGACAGAGCTGCAAGGTGTCTTCGCCCCTTACGTTTACTTCAAGGCGGTCTTCAGCAAAGAAGCTGGAGAGCACTCGTAGGAAAGAACCACCCACCCCAGCATGTCGAAATGAATCGACTAGTAGGTGACGGGGAGCTTTGTCGAAGGCCTTGACACAATCGATAAAGACGGCGTACAAGTGACCCCCGGGCACAGCCAGCACCCGTTCAACTTCCGACTGGAGTACGTGGATCGCGTCCTGTGTACCTCGGCCTTTCCTGAATCCGAATTGCTCCGGAGGTAAGGCCTTCTCCACAGTTGGAAGCACCCTCGAGATAATCAACTTGGCGAAGATTTTCTTGAGAGTGCGTTCCGACGCGATACCCCGATAGAGATTTGGATCGTCCACGTTGTCACCGTTTTTGCCCTTGAATAGCAGAGTAAGCCTGGCCTCGTGCCAAACCTGGGGTATGTGTCCCCCGCTGAGTATCTGATTAAACAGCTTACACAGCTCCTCCGCTAAAACATCGGACGACTTAGCCCAATGTTCGTAATAGATCCCATCAGGACCACTGCTCTTTTCCTTGGGTAACCCGCGCAAGATCTGCACAACTTCCTCCACCGTAAACGGCGAATTCATGTCGTGCTGCTCCAGAGTGAGCGGTTGCTCAATAACTGGGTTAGGCGCGGGGGCGTTTGCATCGAGCAGAAGGGCAGTGAAGTGCTGCCGCAACTGCTCCTTTGTCATGCTGTGCATGCTTCTGTTTTGCCGGCGAACAATGTAGACATGGGGTTCGCGCTCTGCTCTCTCAAGCAAACGAAACTCCTCCTCCTCATCATACCGGCGACTTGCGAACTATTTATGAGCGGGCGCGAGTTAAAATGTGATTGGCCCTGACGCAATCCCGCCGAGCTTCCACCACCGCTGGCGTCCACCACGGCTTAGGCGGGCGTAGGTTCGGCCCTTTCTGTGTGAAGCCGGGAGCGGCATTTCAGTTTATGATCGCGTATCTCATTTACTCATGATGTCGTGTGTATGTATGTCACCAAGCATATATATATATATATATATATATATATATATATATATATTGTCACCAAGACAAACTGAATGTTTACAAACCGTTGAACCGGCGCCAAATGTTGGCGCGCACAGAGCTTCAACTGTCTAAATTAACTGAGCAAAAGCCGTTCTATGACGTGGCTGTTATAGCGTAAAAGCAACAGGAACCACACTACACAGAAGCATCGATGAGCTGAATAACACCTCGCAATTCAACAGTGGAACACTCTTTAATATCAGAGGAATTTGCTTTTTAGGACCTTTCAATATTTCCTCATATTTTTAAGGCTCTGCAGGGCCACGTCCGGAAAAAAAAAAGCTCAGATGCTAAAACGGGTAGATGACATCGCTGAGAAGAGTGAAACAGAGAACGCAAAACACTCGTAGTTCACAGACAGGCGCCGACGCGTGACTAGCCGCGTCGACTCTCTGACATGTTGTGGTTCGTCATGCACTACGGCGTGCTGTTGGTGCGGCGTGAGTACTTAGCACTCTAAAATCGCATAACGGTGTGTGTTTCTTATAGCCTCACTAAATGTGCGTGGTGTGCGAGGTCTCACAAAGGGACATAAACACTTAAATGCTCGACGTGGTTCCTGACTGGGCCCCGCAACGACGGGCGGCCTATCCATACAGTTTGCTTTGATCCCTCGCGCGATTTTAACACAACATATTCCTGGCCCAAATGTCAGCGCTCAGTGTCGCGCTTATCTCCAAGACAGCCTAGATAGGGTCTTCAAACTTACTGTACGAAAGTTTTCTTTCTAGCTTTAGACATTTCCTCCCAAGAATGCCGCTCAGTCGTGCTACAATAATTTAGAAATTGTTCTAGAGTAACAAAAAATGTCTTCTGGTTTTTCCGGATACGTGCGAGAGCCAGAGAGAATACTTTTCGTGTTTCTATCGTAAATAGCTGGCAAGGCAAGCTCAAATCAAATTTTGTCACCTGTTAGTTGCATATTTCAATACTGTCTATAAGCCTTCTACTTGGAACAAGGATTTCATTAGAGTTCAAAACTTACCGACGAAGTGAACTGTGCGTAAGTTGATGGTATCAAAATGCCGCCTCGCAAGGTTCAATAGTACACGGGCAATCATGCGACCAACTATCTCAGTGTTGACGACAGCGTGTGAGTAATATGGAAAGCTAGCACCATTCTTCCAGGAAACCAGAATCACCCTCGCATCTTTCTGCAACGTTAACACACACACACATATATATATATATATATATATATATATATATTTCAAACTACATTACATTACTCACTCAGATTATGCATAGATTAAACTTCAAATAGATCATTATAACAAGCATAAGGACATAATGAGAACTATAAGGACAATAAGTCATGACTGCCACTGGGAAATCTGCAAATGTATGGGTATATATATACATTCCCGGTAATAAAATTCCCGGTCCTAAATCCCCACACTGGCGGGCTAATTCGTTTAAAGATTGCACAAGAGTGCATTCTGTGGCATGGTGTCTTCGGGAGAGTTCATTGCAGCGACGGCACACACAAGTCTCACATGGCTACTGCAACTCAGCTCGTTGACGTAGAATGTGATGAAAGCCGTGCACTGCAAACCGTGTTGATATATTGTTCGCTTGGCATGTATACCTAAATACACATGTCACCCTTTTATACCAGGGGCTGTTAATACGTGTCTATTGCTGGCGCATCGCTCTAGTATTGGAGAATTCTGGGTCAAGTTTGGAAAACTTCGTCGACACATAGGGAGCAATAAAACTCGGAGCTCAAAGCACTTGAGTTGATAAACACAAGGTAACACAAGACCGTGTGTTTTTCACTTTGCTATTATATTTGCAGTTTACATATACGCGAATAGACAGGTGCAAAAAATAAGTAATTCGAAAATAAACGACTTTATTCAAACCGTGTATATGTAAAACAATTCAAAACGTTTATTCTTGACACCGTGGTGCAGCAATTACGGAATGTTTGATATGGAAGCTCGTTAGGTTTCAAGAATGTATGACGTACACGCATGTTGCAGTGATAGCTTGATCGGCCATCGTTCGTTTAACTAGGGCGCTGCTTTGTGTGCGGCCGAATTTATTCGGGTGGAACTCCTTCTTCTTGGACTGTAAAATCTAGTTGAGCGTTATATCTCTGCCTAAGCTGCCTGCTAGATAAACCCAAATCAAAATCAAGTCTAGTATAAACGCAGAAGGCTTCAGCTACCCGCTTCGAGGCAGAGTGAATTGAATATTTCTAAATCTCCATGACGAGACTTGAAAAACATTGTCACGGTCGTATCAAAGGAAGTCCTACCGAGGCAGAGGCTGGACCCTGTGTATAAGAAACCTCTTTTGTGATGCACAAGGGCGGCCACTGGTAGTGACTAGTGTGGGTCACATACGACGACACGGTAGGCAGAAGTCGGAGGTGAAGTCCATGACAGATGGCTCTGCTGTTTAGCTTTTGGGAGAGATCGGGAGAAACGACGGTAGCTGCCGACACTGGTGACAGAGTTCGGGACTTGTAGACTACCTGGACAGTCGAGCCCGATGGTGGCGTGGTGGGTGCATGCGTCTGCGCCTCGCAACCGGACGATACACATAGCAGGTGGGCGGGTTCGAGCCCCACCGTTGCACCGATTTGTATTTATGGGGGTCCGTCTATGAATGAGCAATGCGAAAAGTAGTCTCATGGGCGTTAAATCTTGGCTGAGAGTCAGCCCCGAAAGGATTTTTTTCTTTTAGACTACCTGTACAGACCTCTCGTGTAGCAGACGAACGGTGCAGACGCATGTGGGATGGGTCCCGGGAAATATCGTCGGATATTAGTAGGAGAGACTCCTTCATCCGTTTCTTTGTGTGGAACAGGTAGACTTGGTGATTAGGAATACTTAGTGCACAAAAGGGGAACTGTTGGTGAAGTTTCGTAATTTTTCTGACTCTCAGAAGGTTTACTACGAATACAGACTAGGGTGATTTCTGGTCGCGTGTGCGGTGCAATTGCCAGGAAGCTGTGAAAGAGATATTGCTAAGTATTTGTCCGATCTCTCCCTCGGAGTCCCGCGAGCGGGTGAGCTACGTGGTTTTCGTTTCTGTGGTGTTCTTGTACACTTGGGCGTCAGCCACGGGTTAGCGCAGTATCGTGTGGTTGCCGCCATCTTGGTTTCGCCGTGCCTAACGGTGTAGGCTTAGCTGAGAGTTGTGTGTCGCTCTGGCCGAATGCTGTGTGCGAAAGAGGACGAAGCCGTCTCATCTTCGCGCGCAGTCCGACGGACAGTGCAGACAAGCGCATTCAGTGCGGACCTGTAAGGCGGTCCATCAAGTGGGCATTGCGACCTAGATCCGGTCTGGTTTCGGTATCCCGCAATACTGCTCTCATAGTCACCGACCGATTTATATTGCGAGTTTCGCCAGGGATAGCCATTTTACATCGACTTTGGTAGTTAGGCCATGAGTGGTGGTTGGACGGTGGAATGGTAGAACAAGGGAGTGTCATGTCGTTTTTTCGGGCGCCGCCAGACAAGGGAATGGAAGAAGTGAAGGAGCAAGAGGCCTTTATGGACGTCAACGGAGACGCCGTTGTTGCGACTGAAAAGGAGTCTGCGGATAAAGGGAGGCCGGCGGATAAAGGGAGAACCACAGTTAAATGCAAAGAGAAGAAAGTGACCACAAAACCAAAAAGGGGAAAGAAGAAGGAGGATAACAGTCAGGCAAGCACGGTGCTACCTCAAGGCGCTCTTTTTTTTATGTCAATTACAATGGACCGCTGAAACGGCTTGGGATTGTGGTTGAGGCCGCGTACAAAGAGGTCATTGGCACCAAGAATGTACATATGACTATCAAGGAAAGGATGCTTCCTCTGATGGCAGAAACGGAGGCCGCCATGAGAAAAAAAGAGGACGACCAAAAAGAAAGGGATATGCTAGAAGATAAAGCTAAACGGATTTCTACCATGCCGGGTCTTCTCAGAAACTGCATCTGCAAGAAGAAACGTCCCAAGATGGTCGATGCGGTCTGCGAGACAGACCCTGTCTCAATAAAAGAAGTTGCAAAAGACCCAGTCAACGAAATAAATAAAATGATTTTCGGCTGTAACTCGAAAGAGGATTTGTCTACGCTTGTGAAGACCAATTCACCTGAACAGGTGTACATGCACACCAAGTTGCACAAGTCCAGTATTGTTAAAGAGAGTCCGTTGCAACTACTAGTAGTTCGGGAGGGCTCGAAGGACGATGCTGTGACGTGAGACAACATGTCGGTGCAGTTCAGTGGCCTCAGGTCCGAAACAGCTCAGAAGGTCGGCGAGATCGTGGCTCGTTATGTCACGTAGAGAGGAGATGAAGGTGAAGTAACTACACGGGCTGTAATCGCTCTCCGTCTCCCCAAAGAGGCTGGCCTGGCTAAAGAGAACGCTCTTCTTAAAAGCCTTCTCCATAAAGCTAATGAGGTAACGATTTCAAGTGGGGCCGAGCAGGGTAACAGCCCGGTTCCCTGTTATTTGACCAGCGAGCAGGAAGGCGGGTACCATACTGCCCGTACACTGCTTGAATGCCTTGCCCGACAATTCGGGATTTACCTCGGGCTGACTTCTAGCAAGAATAGACGCAAGGTGATTGGTGTCGACGGCCAGAACGGCAGTGACACGAAGAAAAAGAGAAGGTGGGGCAAGGAGGAGAAGACTACCACTTTAATCGTTCTGAAAAAGACTGGGACAGCCTCGTTTGCGGATGTCCTGGGGCTTCAGCAGAGGCTCAATATCAAGAAGCATGGGATAGAGGTAAAACAATGGCAGAAGCTTGGAAGCGGAGATGGCTTGTCGTTTCGGAGAAGGCTGTCGGCGGTACAAGAACCTTCGTAGACGCCATTACCAATGAGGCCGTCGTTGATAAGGTTAGTCTGGAATAGAGGAGGCTGCTAATCAAGCAGCTCCCTCAAGAGACAACCGAGGAAAATATCTCGAAAGCCGTTGCTTCGCTTGTGGGTAACAACGGTACTGTTAAGATGGACTAGCCGCGCAGGTGCAGCGACGGGAAGCTCACCGTGACGGTTACGGCATCGGCGGGTGCAGCTAAGAGACTACTGGACGCTGGCCAACTTGTATGGGGTGGTCCACCTGCCCCATCGTTGTGTAGCGATCGGTCCCGTGCTGCCCGCGATGTCAGCGTATTGGCCACCGCGCTTGGGAGTGCACAAACCCTCAAGTCGATGGTTGGGTTTGTCACAAGTGCGGACAGGTGGGCCACATTGCCAAGAACTGCGAAAATGAAGAGGCTTGCTATACGTGCGAAGTGAAGGGACACGAAGCAAGGTCTATCACGTGTCTTGTCTACAGAGAATGGATCCTAAAGGGGCGCAGTCTCTCCTCCCCTCATAAGCAGGTGGCTACAGCAGCGACGATAGCAGAAGAGGCTAGACAGGTGCATGCGCAGGAAACGCCGGCAGGAGCAGCGGCGCAAGAACAAGTATCGGACACTGGCGCGGAAACCACCATGGACGAAGAAGACTTCACACAACTCCTGCGCGATTAGCATGGACGCCTAAAGCGTGCCCATAGCTTTCCCGATACGCAATGCCGGACGTCGAAGCCACGAACAAATAATGCCCAGTAAACAGGACTATGTCAGCATTTTGCAGCTAAACTGCAACCGTAGCAACGGTGCCCATTATATGCTTAAAACGATTGCTGGACGCCGTAGGGCAAACCTATGTCTTCTGAGCGAGCCCAACATTACCCTTGCCAAGCGCAAGGCGCATGTATGGACGGTTGACGACGGTGGGACCAGCTGCATCGTATAGAGTAAAAGTAGTCAGAAATATAAAGTAGTTAGAAAAGGAAGCGACAAAGGATTCTCCTGGGTTGAACTCAAAGGCCAGGGTCGCAAATATTCCTGTTATAGTAGCCCCAATGGTACACTAGCGGACCTGCAGGAGCTACTTTAGGACGTCACAATGTCAACGCGGGCCAGCTTGGAGCCGCTAGTTATCCTTACCGGTGACTTCAGCGCTGCTTCGCCTGTGTGGGGCTCGAAGGAAACTAATAGCAGGGGGCAAGCTCTTATGGAATGGTTAGACAGAGAAGACATGGTGACCTCGAACAATGGTGAAGCTACGTACTGCTCCTCAAGGGGACCTTATTTTTGATTGACTTTACAATCTGCAAGGCATCGCAGGCGCAAAAGATTGTTGGTTGACGACTGCTAAACGAGGAAGAGAACTTCAGCGATCACTACTGCATCGAGTTTAAGGTGAAGGAAGCTAGCAGCAGGGAGGCGACACGATCTCAAGACAGGCGACATGTGTGGCGCATAAAAAGTAAAGAAGTGTTAAAGGAATCGTGGAAAGGATTGCTGGAGAGCGACGGAATGCCGGGAACAGCAGACGACTTAGACAGTCTACTGAAGAGGGCGTGCCTAAAAGCGTCTACTCTTCCAGCTCGACCTAGCATAAAACCGATGCTAGTGTTCTGGTGGAACAACGCTATTGCCTCGGCTCGTACAGAGTGCATGCGGTACAGACGTATCTACGCCCGCGCGCGTAGAAGTGAAGGAGACTCCGAGCAAACTCGTTAACTGAGCATTGAGTACAAAAGGGCGAAGGGCTGCCTGCGAAGAGAGATTAGCAAAAACAAGGAAGCCTGTTCGCGTAATTTGGTCGAGAAGCTAGAGTCGGATCCTTGGGGCAAGCCATACAAGATCATCAGGGGCAAGATAGGTAGAGCAAAGCGTGAGCATCTGGAGAAGGACGAGAAGCTTCGGGTGCTTAACACTCTTTTCCCACAGCACCCGCATTTCGATCGAACAGAATTTGAGGCTTTACCGGATGGCGACATCCTCGAGGTCACTACGGTCGAAATTTTAGTTGCGGCAGACAGGATTAAGCTTGGAAAAGCGCCTGGCTTGGATGGAATACCACCAGAAACGGTGAAATTCCTCTTTGGAGATTATTGGTCACTTGTTGCGAGGATCATCACAAATATCTTTCGTACGGGTAAGCTTCCAGAGAGCTAGAAGGCGGCCGAGGTAGTACTACTACCCAAGGGCAACGGGACACACCGTCCGATCTGTCTGTTGGGCACTTTAGCCAGAGGTGTATAAGCCATCCTGGAGGATCGGCTGAGGACCTTTGCTGAGGAAAATGGACTACTATCAACAATGCAGTTCGGATTCCGAAAGCATAGATCTGTTCTGTTGGCCATCCACGATGTAAAAAATGCGTTTAACACTATCCCGTGGAAAGTGGTTCTCAAGACGCTTCGGCAAAAGAATGTCCCACCATATCTAGCGCGGTTGGTTTCCGACTACCTGAGCAATAGACGGGTAGAGAACGGGCGTACCAAGGTGGAGATGACTGCCGGAGTGCCGCAGGGTTTCAATCATTGGACCTCTTCTTTCGAATCTAGCATACGATGACGCCCTAAACATCCAGCATCTTCCACCGGGAGTGGAATCGGTCGTGTACGCGGATGATCTGGCTGTAACAATTAGGGCCAGAACTAAGATACAGCTGGAAACTTACGCCAACATTGCGCAAACGAGTGTCGATAAGTGGATGAGAGGTGCCGGCCTAACACTCGCACCACAGAAGAATGAAGCTATTATACTCATCGGGAAGAAGAAATGTGCTCCTCTAAAGCTTACGCTGTCGGGCGTAAAAATTTAGCTAAAGGGCACGGCAAGATACCTGGGCATACACTTAGACCGAAGATTGCGAGGAACTCCTCATGTAAGGATTGCGGCTGGGAAGGCGCAAAAGGCGGCTAATGACATCGCCCGTCTATAGCCCAACACGTGCTGCCCGAGAGATAGCGTCCGGAGACTTCTGATGTCCGTATTCAAGTTGATCATCCTTTTTGGCTCGCCCGTTTGGATGTCGCCTAGAATGGACACGGACGTTACTAAAAAGATCCTGAGGAAGGTCCAGCGGATCGGAGCCCTACGTATCATTCAGGGGTATCGCACTATCAGCACGGCGGCCTCGCTCGTGCTGGCCCAGATAGGGAGCTCGTACAAGTACGCGAGGTGACACTCGATCGGTGGCAGAAGGAGTGGGAAAGCATCCC
The DNA here is from genome assembly GCA_003439945.1 of Dermanyssus gallinae. Taxonomy (NCBI): domain Eukaryota; kingdom Metazoa; phylum Arthropoda; class Arachnida; order Mesostigmata; family Dermanyssidae; genus Dermanyssus; species Dermanyssus gallinae. Next base: position 231,790 of record QVRM01007063.1, on the reverse strand, counting down.
GAACGGGCAACCAGGGGCGCTCGTGAGGAACCTCATTCCGAACATCCGCCAATGGATGAATCGTCCCGGGGGCCGTCTCACATACCACCTGACCCAGGTCCTCACGGGTCACGGCGATTTCCAGGTATATTTAAATTGGATAGGAAAGGCTGAGACAACGCAATGCTTGTACTGTCCCGAGGTGGACATTCCGGAACATACAGTATTGCGATGCGCCGCATGGACCGAGACCAGACGAGGCTTGCCCAGGAAGAGCACGCTGGGAGAGCTAGTCACGTACATGCTTACATCGGTCAAAAACTGGAACGCGGCTGCAAAGCTTATTCAACGGATCATGAAAGCAAAGGAAGAGGCAGTAAGAAGGAAAATGGTAGAAAGCGTTCGAGTGTTGTTGCCAAGGCGCGACTCGACAAGCAGAACCTAACGATTTAAAATTTCCGAGACTTTCCCGCCGCATGTGTGTAGTTTCTCTTCTGCGTTAAGGATCCCGCAGGTCGGAGGGTCATCTTAAGGAGGATACATATATGTAGGCACAGCCGTCTAGATATGTAGGGATTTAGTGGGTATTGCCTTAATCCTTTGGCTCGACTCTTGTCAAGCGCCAAGACTTGCCGTTAGGTGGCTGAGTTCCACACTGTCTGAGCGTTAGCATGTTAGGGGGCTCACCAACTCCTGTTTAGCTTTCTCTCAGTCGTACGTAAATGTATTTTAAACCTTAAACCGCCTCCAAAAAAAATAATAAAGTGCGGGTCACATACACACTGAACTCGTTTTCCTCCATAACCCCTTACTATCAGAATTGTATGGTCTTCCCTTGAAAAGAGCAAGTTTATATATATATATATATATATATAACTATATATATAACGCGGGTTTACCTAACGCAGTATATAGCTTTATCAGTATTTTCTTCACTAACTAAGAATTTCTAACAAATATTACAAGACTGCTCCGAAAAAAAACGGCTAAAGCAAAAAATTGCCGCCGAGGCATTCTTTATTTAAAGGCAATGGTTCCTAATAGTAACTCTCTATGAAGCAAAACCAGGGGCAAGTTGTCTGCTAGCGATTTCCGAGAGCGGTCACTTACTGATTAAGATACCGAGAATTGTGTTTTTAATGCAAATTCGCTGCTGTGATTGGCGTGGCGTACATAATAGGATCAATGTGCCGCAGAAACAAGCGTTTCACCAGCCGGAGCCAAAATTAGATTAGGAGCTCCAGTCTCCTCGGCGGTCAGTACCGCACACGATAGGACACATGGCCATAGCCCAGACGCAAAGGTCATAGCGGTATCCGCAAAGGTCATCCCACAAATAATCGACGCAATTATGGTGCAATTTCGAGGAATCATCGAAGAAGTGGTGTTCACTGTGCAAATTAGGGGGATCATTGAAGAAGTGTGTGGAGGACGAGTAGAACAAACTCGCGAACATTGTCATGTTAAATGGTCAAATGGATATAAGACACTGGCTTACTTTCTCCGCTCAGCCACAGCCAACAGCTCGTACAGGCGCCACTTCAGCACATTCTTCAAATCGCTTCTCCTTTACTAACGCACGCTGACAAGCAAACCCGCCAGGACATAACTTTCCAGGACACGTATTAAAGGGTGCAGCTATCAAGTCTAAGGTTAATATGATATCGGGCATTCTCCGTAGTTTAAGAAACAATTTTGCCGTCGCACTATCGAAAACTATCAACATAGTGTGCTCGGTGGCCGGCCAGCATAGCTGGAAACGGCTAACAGAATTTCCAGCAGTGATTTTAGTATTACCACGAAGGTGCGTACGCCACCTCAGTTTTACGAGAAAATTTGCTTAGATTTCGTAGAGGCGCACGTTTGGAGAAGAACCCTCACGTAACCAATGGACGACCTTTGCCAGCTACAGGTACTGACGACACCAGTTGCAGAGCAAAGATCGTACACTCAAAACTGTCTCAAGGGGACGTCTCTTTCGCTGCTTGGACTCTGTTTTCTACAAAACAGATTGCCCCAAGCGACGCAAATATTAACACAAGTTTATAAAAAAAACTCTGAACCCAAGGATTTAACGTACCCTGAGGCACCGACGCTGGCACCTCTAGCGTCGGAAATTGATCCCGTGAATGAGAAGATCGCCTTGGTCGCCATTAGAGGTTATCCGAGAAGTTCTACTGGAAGTCCGAATGGTCTTCGCCCTCTAAAAGATCTCATAGATTGCCGCCAGCATAATAGCAGCTCTCTGTGGCAAGCGTTACGTAACTTCGATATACAAGCAGTCAACGGGCAATTTCCAGAATTCACGCTATTCACTTTTTACGACGCAACATTAATCGCCCGACAAAATAGGACGGGGGTATTCGACAAATCGCCGTAAGGCTCATCCTGCATCGACTGATCGGTAAGGTCTTACCTTACTTAATAGACTGCCCGTTAATCTTCTGTGGCAAGGGAAGGTGCTTAAAACGATGTGTAGGTTACAACAACGCCAAGGGTGTGGGCCAGCTCTCTTCTACCGAGATTCTCGACAATTCGAAGGTACTACAAGGGCTACTCAAGGTTCACCTGGGAAATGCATCCTGGACCCAGGCATCCTGTGAGCGTGAAGTGTTTGGGAATTCCCCGTGCTAAAGATGTGTTATTATCTTGTTACCTGGAATCCTTGACAACATTAAGGTACTCAACAATTTCGATTGGAGTTAAAGATACCCCAGTTCAGCTGGCCAGGGACTCCGATGAGGCCCTAGAGGAGTTTCGAATTTGTTTGGGAGCGCTGGATTACTTGGTGGTAAAAAATGAGGCAATACGCGCTTCTAGCATACGCCCTAGATATAAAAAGAAAATCTCGCCTGAAAACTTGTTTTGATCAAATGAGCAGAAAGTGGCTACAAGCTCACCCTTCGCCGCAACTGGGGACGATGCTGGACCATACCACGCTTTGCATCCTTTCGGGTCTGCGGCTTGAGGAGGCTGTTTGTGCAAAGCACATCCGTAACTTATGCCGGACCAAAGTTATCACTACCGCGGATCACGCACTGTCCTGCCGGTCGTCATTCAAAACATTTTGCCGTCAGCGAAGTCGTGTATCGTGCTGTGCATTGTAGTTTCTTCTGTAAAATAGCCCATCGGCATGCGCGTCAACGGCCTCATACGTTTAGAGAAAAAACCCTAACACCATGGTAACAGAGCCGTCTGCTAGTATTGGGCGCGACGGTTTCATGTACAATGTGTTGCCAGCAGTTACAATACGCGCACAAGTCAGGAAGCTTGCGCGAGCGTACGCTTGCTAAAAGCCGCAACTTGTCGAAGTACAGGACGCTGCCGCCGCAAAATGCAATTCAGCCGAGTTCGTTAAGGAGCTCGAAAAGAGCATAACTGCTGTGACAAAGGATGCGGAGTGCCTGCAGGGAGTGCCTGGTGCAGCGTATCTCCGTGAAAGTTCAACGTGGTAATGCAGTGCCGGTAGTGGAGTCGCTATCATTGTCGGGGGAAGGACTTTCAGAAACGCCGTAGCAGTAAAAGCTAATATTGGCCGATTAACACATGAAACACTAAATAAGCTTGTCGAACTTTCGTTGTGAATTCGATCTTTTTCAAAAATGTGGCAAGTTTTGTGCGTGCGGAAACTCAGATCAGAAGCTATTATTAAGTTGTTTTTATCATACAATTTGAAATAATTGTATGCTTTAAAAAGAATATATATATATATATATATATATATATATATATATAACTCTACCAAAATAAGAATATATTCATTATTTTAGTAGTATTATGTGCTCTTGTAAAGTAAAACCTAATATAAAATCCAATCAAGATTATTATATTTTCTTAAGTTCAATTTGTTTCATGTATCTTATCCTTACTTATAATATCCAATTTTAGGTAAGCATTGGGTTATGGTTAACGATTAAAGTTATGACTGAAAGCACCGTCAATTGAAGGCTATAGATAGAGTGTACAGACAATCGTCCTTGCCATAAAATACCTATGACTGGCGACAAAATGGCTGTCCAGACGCAGTATTCAGGCGGACGGACGCCCGTAAAATTGTAGAATATTCACTTAACAAGGGATTGCATTCGCTAGACACAGGTCAATTGCTATGACATTTAGTTATCGTTTAAACGCATCACTATCGAGAAAGATGCAAACGTCCTGCAGACATTGAACAATCCACTCCGTCTTTAGACGTTTAACAAGCTTTCCCAGGTTAGTTTCAACAATTCTGATTATAAGTTCGTGGTGCACAACAAAGACGATAGCGATATTACAGGAAAACGGTTCTCTGCTGTAGATATACGTCGACATATCCATGCATTACCGTCAACGAGGATGAGACAGCGTATTTTAAAATTGTTAATGTGGCCTGACCTAACTTCCTAAATGTAGCCTAGTACGTATTTGAAAAGCGACATAGGTAATTGTAGAGCTCGTTAGACAAAAATTTAGATTTTTTATTGAGACATGAACTCTGAGAAGTCTTGTTTTGGAGTGAGAGTGATCTTACTAAAATCCATAACACTGGTGTTGTTGCCGCACATAAAAGCACATAATGTGCGATCACGAGACAGCCAGTCCTCCTTTACAAAATATAAAAGTTTGTCTCTTCTGAGAAACCTATAACAGCCAGAAGATGTGATAAGGTTGTTTACAAGAAAATTCGCAGAAAACGATGTGACATCTTCTGGTTGGTGTTATATGTTCTTCGGTTAAAGGAACATTTTGCCTCATCTTTTTTTTTTAAGAGGACTAATTGGAAAATGCGGTTGCACACGCGGGCACCACAGCAAGGGATCTCCCTGCAAGTGCGAGCCGGTAGTGTGGGGCTCCAACCCACTAAAAACCAGTCGTGTCCCCGTCCCCCACGCTGACTGGGAACTGCTTGCGCATATCATCAAACAGTCAGGCGGGGCGAGTCTACTGGTCCAGGCGGATGTGTTCCCCGGGAGCCTCGGGGAGGCGCGAGCGGACTCGGAGGGAGGCCCTTGTCTTCTCTTGCAGTATGTTCTTGAAAGCTTGGGTCACTTTGTTCCATCCTGAAGTTGATTCCGTCATTTTCATAGTGAGGTCGTGTAGGTTAACAGCTGGGTTGTTACTTAAAAACTCCGTTAAGCTTGCGCGCTGCTCCGCCCATGACGGACACCTAAGCACCGTGTGCTCTGGAGTGTCGTCGAGTCCATCGCCGCAGTGGACGCACGTGGGGCTGGGGACCTTTCCAATCCTGAACAGGTACGACTGGAAGTCGCCGTGACCTGTGAGGACTTGGGTTGTGTGGAATGTAATTTCCCCCCCCGGCCGGTTAAGCCAGCTTCTGATATTTGGGATCAGGGTGCGGAGGCTGGCGCCTGGTCTTCCCACTCCTCCTGCCAGAGGTCGATTGTACGCTGACGTGCCTCGTCTTTTTTGAGGCCTGGGTTATCCCATAAGCGGCTGCGCTCGGCTGCCTTCAAATCCCACGAGATCGTTCCGGCAAGGACGAAGGCCGCCGCGGTTGCCTCATCTTTGACAAACACGACGATGTGCTTAGTTACTGTATAGGAAGATCTAATTTTTTTTTCGCAATTGCACATTTTGCGCTCTAATATCGGGTAAAGACACTAGTGTCACGGACTTTTGTAATATCACTCTTACTCCGAAACAACTGTTTGTAGAGCGCAACTATAGATCCCTGTTTTTGCTGGCATAATTGTTTGGCCTAAAAAGTTATCAAGTACCTGGCGTAACTTTCTAAACGTAGCCTAGTACGGATATATATATATATATATATATATATAAAGTGCAAAAAATTTGCAACTCATGTTTTTTGGTAATAATTTCGGTTTGATTTGTTTGAATGGCCTGAAGGCATGCTGTACATGACGAAACACGAATGTGGTGTTAATTTCGTTGCAATCACACAATCGCTTCATACAGAAAATAAAAACGTGTGAAATTACAGTGTTGCAAAATATTAGCAACAATAACGCGTTACGGCGTATTCGATTCTTAGCAGGGCTGTATGACTTATTTGATACTACATATTCTATTTTAGAAACGGGCTTTTCGTCCTTTCTTCTGAATCAAATCGTAAACACGGTCTTTCATGGAGTTAATGAGCTGTTGTAAGTGCGAAAGGTCATGTAGGTTAGGGAGTCACCATTTTTATTTAGTGGGTTTAGGAGTCCCACACTACCCAGACCAAAGGGTGTGCGTTATGCATATTTGTTCCTGGCCCCTGTAAAAAGTTTATAAAATACACGATTGTAAGGGAAGGCATTACTGAATTGGAAACCCAGGCAAATGGCCAGTTCTATTGGGATATTAATAACAGTTTGCAAAATTATATGATTGTATTTTTACATGTCCAAGCTTTGCGCCCAAGTTGTCGCAGTGTTTCGTCATTACGCATGCACGGCCAATACGTTCAGACAAATGTTTATCGTAAGTGAATCATTTTGATACCAAATTAGTGTAGATGACATCTGTGGTTACAAAGTAACTTAAATCTCTCTTTGGTCAGGTCGGATGTGAGTCCATGTTTGTCGTCTGCTATCGTGATGTTTGAATGTGCAAAGTGTTCGCTCACGTTTAAGCGGGAGAACAACTGGGTATTTATAATCAAGGCTGTTCGATTGTGTCTCTCGGGGGGTGCCTATGGCCAGTGAATCCTATGAATCAGAGGAATTCAACGTTGTCCTGATAAAGGAACGTTAGTGTGTGCTATAGTGCATTTTAGTGAAGCTGTGGGTATCACACACGGTGCTCCAGCAAAGACTATAGAATTTAAAACAATTTTAAGGAGGTTGTTTTTAATTCTAGACTATTCGCCGTCCCCTACGGCTTGGCACCTAAGCTGAGGTATATCTTCAATGCACCGAGGACCGGACATGTTAAGATATCTAGGGTTTCTCCAACAGTCTTTGTGGCAGCAAAGCCGCTGACTCTCTGCGGTATGGTTTATCATCTATTCTCAATGAGCATCGTTCAAAGAAAATTCGACCAACAACAAAGATCGAACCGGGCGACACATTGGTAGATGACAACCATGACTAGCGCACTAGTCCCCTAGACCACGCCGCCACACGTCCAGCAAAGACTCGCCGAAAATAAAACGGCTCCCTGAAGCAGCTTGCGCACCCCGAGACCAGGAGGCGCACCTCGAGGGGTGTTTGCATTTCACGCTAAAAAAAAGGTAAGCGTGAAGAAAACGTAGGAAACACGGAAAGCGCGGAACAGAACAAACGTCTCGGTTGACGGATGGCGGAGAATTGCTTGTGTCAACAAAGTCGATCTATGACAGCGCCACCGCAGAGAACGGCAAGGGCAGCCTCTGCGGTCCCAAGCGCAGTGCTACAGCAGCAGTAACAACAACCGCAACAACGGCAACAACAACACCGCCACAACTTTCGAAACAAATGAGCCGATAGAAGAAAACACACTCACGACAAGGGGAGAGGCAGCGGCCGCAACGTCGCCGACGGAGACTACCGCGGAGTCGAGGAAAGACAAGGAAGACGTCGATTGTTTTGTCACCGTCCAACGAAGGAGGAGCGACAAAACAACGCACCGTATGCAGAAAGGCAGCGCAGCTGATCGAAATTTTTATGCGTATGCTGGGCCAGGCAAGTCTAGCGCGCTGAGAGTAGCACGGCTGGCGGCCAACACGTCAGCTGTCAAGCTGCACATATGGCTCGTTAACATGAATTCGCCATTTAAGGTAGAAGAAGCAATTTAGGTTTTGCACTCTCATCCGAGAGAAAAGCGTGCGGAGCCACCCAGGTGTAATATGAGCACAGGGTGCAGTCTGAGCCACTTTTGGCAAACCATCTTTGTGATTTCTTCAACGAGATCATGAAAAAGGAACAAATACCGGGAGCCTGGCATATTGCCAGGCTTCCTCTGTTATTTAAGGGCAAGCATGGTATTGACAGACGAGACCCAATATTAAACCCAACCGCGGTATAGCGTCTGAAATGATGCTGAAGACTATTCTCTGCAAATTGGTTATAGGCGGATCGAGTGCGTGGTCGACAAGACTCTTTCGCCGGAGCAATTCAGCTTTCGGAGAGGTCGGGGAGCTCGTGATGCAATCCATGTGCTTTAGTCAGAGATAGAGCGTGTTCTGGCAAAACCTGAAAGACACTTGTATGAAGATTCTATAGACTGCGTCAAATCCTTGGACAAAGCGTCTCGAGATCTTATGGTAAAGTCATTCCGACACGCAAGGGTTGCTGAGCAGGAAGTGTTGTAAATAAGGCAAAATGTGGAAACCCCGCAAGGCGACAAATTAAGCTGCGTCTCCTTCATTTTCTGCTTGCCGATTTTGTTGGCTATATTCGACTGGAGTTCCAGAAGACCACCGCTTTGACGTATGCAGATGACATAGTGGTCGCCGATCACGACCCGGATGCCATCAAGCGCGTAGCTTTCCTGGTGGAAGTGTTCCTTGTCTTATAGATGGAAATTATCAATATCTTTTATATCACTCAAATAGAGTATGTACAAAGTGCAAAGATCTTCGCGACACTAAGTACTATAGTCTTCATGAAACTCCCTACGGGAGCATAAGATGTAATGGAACCCGTGTACGATGTACCTGGTCTCATTGGCGGTGCTCTCAAGGGCTCGTCCGCTCCTCGCCGTTACCATGAGTGCAAGGTCGTCAGCGCACGCCAAGGAACGCCAACGACTCCACCCCATACGGGAGACCTCGGATCTCGAGCACCCCGTCGTAAGCTATGTTCCAGAGCACGTGTCTTAGAATCGAGTCCTGTGGGACTCCGGCAGTAGACTTTTACTCCTGCCCCCTTGCAACCAGACCTCTGTCATCAAGGTAGAAATCATCAATCGACGGAGGTAGAGGGAAAAGCCCTTGCCCTTCATCGCCTTCACAATTACAATCCAATTTATTGTGTTGAAGGCATGTTTAACATCCAGGAGGATCAGGAGCACGAATTCCCTTGTTTTTGGGGGTCTTCATAGTCTCCTCACTCGCCCGTTTTAGAACCTTCTTTAGAGCCCCCAATGTGGATCTGTCGTTTAGGAAACCTGGCATCTGATAGGGCGTTATTTTCCTGAATCTCGTCGCTTAGTCTCTTGATTATAACGTTCTCTAGGATCTTACCCATTGTGTAAATGTGGCATATGGGCCAATTAGGCGACTTAACGGGAGTTGCATAGACTAGATCATTTAGTTGGCTCCAAAAAAGTCGAGACTGATTAGATCGGGCAATCGCGGCGGCCAAGCCTGTAGACCGCCTCAGTCAAATCAGCGATTGGCGAATGTCTCATTGAGATAATTCCGTACCCGAAGGACGCTGTGTCCTGGGATAACATCATGCTAGAACCAGACCCTCGACTGAATTCCCTGTGGAACGTATTCCAAAAGTTATAGTAAGATTGCATCTAGAACTGTGTGGTATGTTGATCCATTTAACCTGTAGGGAAGCATACAAAGTTCGATAAGGTAATTGTTTACTATATTAGCTCCGACATTAATGGAGAAACGACGCTGGTATGTATGCGGACGGATCATATGCGGGCTTTCCTTGACCCACCAATGAACATTGTGTGCGTTAACCATACCATCTTAGCTTGTGTGAAGGACGCCGTCCGTGACGAGAGAGAACGCTTTGCGTGCAATTGGTGTGCGGTTTTTGCGTTATCGTTTGCTTTATCATTCATTTAATGCATGTCAGCTTTTTCGACAACTGTGAACCGGTCCAGCAAGGTACACGCCGTAACTGCCTGTACTTTATAATGAAACGGTTATCAAACATAAACACAAGGATCAACCAGCGCACCACTTAGCTCGATCTCTCTAATCACAGCCATGCAGGCGTTTTTTTCTGAGTGCGCCGGGATTCTTGTTTTTCAATTAAGTAATGCGTTATCTTACAATTGTGTGCATTTTATAAACGTATGTCGGGGCAGCCGCCCTAGAATCTCACCTCTAAAAAATGTTTATTTCACTCCTATATGAAACATTTACACCCCCCTTCCATTGACAAGAAACAAATTTTCACCGAATGGCTATACTGAGTTTGGCCCTATTTTCCACGGACTCATTGTACATTTATGGCGTTGTTTATGTTTACGTACGAGGTCGAGAACGGCATTCTTCATGTCGACTACCCACTTCGCGGTCGAGCTTGATCCAAAGCCATGAACGATGATTACAACCGGCCGAACTTTCTCACCAAACGCGTGATCCAGAGATGTTACGTCGCTGTAGGTAAAAAGGATTCCTTTGTCGCGGTTTGCTCTACACACAACATGCAAATATCAGAAACAATAGCGGGGAATGTTATTTGAGCGTAAAAAAAACAGATGCATGAAAACTCGTATTTGTCTGCGTTCTTTATGGGGTTTCGTGCGGTAACACGACAAATCTATAATTTAGTGTCCCAAGCCAAATGAAAAAACTTGTATCTGGCTAACATCACGCCAGCCGTTATTATCCTCGCAAAAGACGTCCTAAACACGCTTAAACACTTTTGATTAGCTTGTTGTCGAGGTAGAGTGGGAAGAAAACAAAACTGGCCTGGAATGGCTTCTGCCCAGAACGGCAATATCACCAAGATACAATAAATTATTTCTCCTAATCTTTTGTCATTGTAACAAATTATATACCTAAACAATTATTATTATTATTATTACGCGTGTAATGCATATCTCCTGTCGGGAAGTTGTTGCTGTTGTTTATGCTGTAAATTTATAGTCACCTATCGAAGAACGAAAATGTACAATTAAGTTCAGGCGGCGGCGTCGGTAGCTTGTTGATAGGAGGGAAAGTCCCATTCGGGACTTTAAAACATCCAAGTTGTTCGTAGCATACTTGTCGATTGGGCACAGTTGTGTTCACAGGAATGTGTTTACCCCGGTAGCAGCGCATCATATCCTTAAGTGTATCTGGATCCATGCGTTCGATGGGCTCTTCGTCGGGGAGCTCATCGAAGCCGGGATCGATCCCGTTGTGCAGATTCGTGCTGCAGTTGCTGCTCCCGTCACCGTTGACTTGGACCGAAGCTGCTGTTACAGACGTCAACAGTGTACAGAGAACCATAGAGAGCATTGTCAGACATACTCCGGTGTGAGGGCGACTTAAACGCTCAGTTCGAGGCTCGTTCGTCATGGTTCGGCACGCCATTTGCAGTACAGACCAACAATTTGGACTCATCCCAACACACACAGGCGTTATCCAAACTATGATCAGATTAAAATGATAAATGCTTTATATATATATGCAAATCGACCGCGATGAGAGATAAGTCGTCACGATTTCGTGTCTTATTGCCTGTGTTGGCCTAGTTACATGAAAAATCATGAGCTACGGATCTGCGGCCTTTGTGTGTTGGAATTCTAGTGTGTTTTTATTGTGAGTTTTTATCATGTCTTATTTTATTTTGAGAACTCGTAAAAAACTAAACCACATCCCGTAAAAAGACCACGTTTAAAATAATATTAATTCTAAATACGGATTTATTATTATCATTATGCACATGTTTCACGACCATTAATATATCAAGTATATAACATCTGCAAGACTAATAATACTACTAGGTAACATATTGTTTATGTATTTATCGATCAGGTCAAGCAGATCATACCCAACTTAGTTAAATATGTAATATACGCTGATAATGTCAAGCTTTTCGTGCCTGTTTGAAATGACAATGATGCGAGCGTACTGCAATGTGTACTAAACGATTTTATGATGCGATCCTCGAAAATGGAACAAAAACGATCACATCTTAAGTAATCTACTTCTGACAGAAATGTAGTTCGCGAATAACCTTGGTGTACAATTCTCGACGTCATTGACCATAACTAAGCAGGTTGCACATACTGCCGCAAATTGGTGACTGTTGTGCAACCGGATGCGGCGTGCGTTTGTTGTAAAAAGTACCTCTGCCTATTTACAACTTTACAAATCGCATGTTGTGCCACTTTTAGAGTATGGAAGATGTGGACGTTTTATTCAAATACTAATAGTAATATTTTTTGAACAAATGTTTATTTTTATCAATATATGCATGTATCACAATTTCTAACATATCATTTATATAACATTTACAATATTGCATATATTTGATGATTTGGCGCCAAGGTGTACGGACGTGTGTGTACGGAGCTCCGACAGGTTACGCTTGCTTGTGTGAACGCAAGAGGGAAAACACAGAGAGTGGCATACCATGGTAATGCGTGAAGTTCAGTGATCATTTCGGTGTATTGTGTGTGGTAGTACGACAAGGGGGTAAGGAGACAGACCGCAGTAAAGTTTGGTTGAGTCCGTTACAGCGGAACGAAGCAAAACGAAACCACCCACGCAGCAGTCGAGAGTCTCCGAGCGGTCCGTTGCGCATACAGATTCAAATTCTAACGGCTGCTCAGGTTAAGTGAGTTAAGACAGTGTGTAGGTGTATTTAGGTGAGTGAGTCAATTTCAATATGGCAAGTGATGCTGGATCATCGCCTGGTGGGACAGGGTCCGCGACACCCAGCCCAATGGATTCAACTATGAATCTCCCAGGCTACACGCGCAGCGGCGGCTTAAGATACGTGCCGGCCAGCTCATTGTCAGTATGCAATTGTGGAGGTGTATTAGAAAAAAGAAAGGTGGCTAAGCGCAGCCCTCCATATACAGGCTGCGCCGCCTGTGAGATGAATACACGAATGACAGCGGAAATGGAGTTGGCAAAGAAAAGCGCTAAGACATGGTGCGATACAGCACAAGCTATGCAGGATCGCTGGCAGAGCATTATTACAGATGTCCAGCAGAGGCTAACAAGAATGGAAGAGAGAGAGGCTCAAGTTGAGGAGAAGGAGAGGCGCGCAGTAATCATACAGCAGGAATTAGCCGCAATGATCGAAGAAATCAAGCAAAAGGTGAATGATAATAAAAAACAGCGGCATGGTAGCGATAACAACGAAATAGTTGATGAGCTAAGAGAAAGGCTAGCTGCTGTTGAGGAAGCAACGTCAACGGTAGCGGCAAATGTCGAAGATATGGAGAAATGGATCCGGGGAAAAAAGGAGGAAGACGAGAGGCGCGCTGTTGAAGAGGAGACAGTGGTGTTAGACTTAAGCCACAGTGACGAAAAGGAAGAAGAAAGACAAGACGAAGAGGAAGATGCGGCGGAGGCGAAAGGATGCAGGAGACGACAACAACAGAGCAGCCGAAACGAGATCGCCAGAGGAGAGGCGCGCCCACAAATGGAGAAGAGAGAGATCGAGTCTAGTCAGCGAGAGGAAGGAGAGAGGAGAGCAGTCGAAACACAGCAGCAGCAGCAGCAACGGCAGCAACCGCAACAGCGACATCAACCGCAACAACAACAGGAGCAGCAGTTAAATCGGATAAGTTTACTTGATCGACCAGAGGAGGCGGTAGTTAACAAATCAATAGGAAAGCGGGTGGTAGTTGCTGGAGATTCAAACGTAGGTAGAATAGAGAAACAGGTTAATCAGGTGGCTATTAATACAGGAGGGGCTTATTTTATCACTATGAGGGGCCGAGGAGTAAGGGATATTGTGGCAGCAACAAAGCAATATATTCAAATGTTCAATAATGTGGAACATAGGCTAGTGTTTCATGGGGGACTGGTAGATGTGTTTCAGGCTCGGGATATAGAAGGTGCTGTGAATGAGATAAGCACACACATACAAAACCTGATAGAATTTTGCAAACGGAGTAACGTAGTACTGACAGTGTGTTCGCTTCCAATGGTCGTGGATACTAAAAAAGGGCGGGACTATCGGGGTACGTGCAGGGCAGTCAATAGAAAAATAATGCAGTTGGTCAGAGCAGCGAATTACGAATACTTGTCTCTTGAATACATTCAAGACAATCCAAAGGCCATGGCCTTTGATGGAGTGCACTACGGGGAGGTAGGTGCGGTACTAGCGGCACGGCCAATTGGCAAAAGAGCGTGCGATTGGCACAAAGTCAGGCCTACTATAATTAAAGTAGTCAATGCCCAAGTAGGATATAGGGCAACAGAGCACGTTAGGGGGATGCAGACGTGGAATCAACAAAATCAGCGCGGCGCACCGGAAATGCGAGTCCCAAACACAAATTTTTGCAGCACGCGGTATGGGCATTTAAACGAGGGGCAAACGGTACGCTACAGACACACAGGATGGGACAACAGATACAGGGACATAAGAGAGATGAGGGGACAGCATGGATACAGGGAAGAGTGGGACAACAGGTACAGGGGGAAACGGGACAACGGGAGCTCTTTCTCGAGGGAGGGGGAACACATAGGAGCAGCGGAGATCAAGGGGGCATTGGAAGTGATCAGACGGTTGGCCATCAGTGGCATCGAGGAAAGGAGATGAAGGTTGGCCTAAGATGCAAAAGAGGAAGCAGGGCAAAAGGATAGCCTAGGAGTAATGTTCCTTTTGAACGGGTTGCCATGCTAAATATGAGAGGGGGGAGGCGAAGAGGAAAGTGGGAAGAATTATATAAATTACTTACAATAAGGTCTGTGGATATCATGATAGTAACGGAAACGCATTTGCAGGAGATGGAAGTGCCGCCGGGTTTAAAGGGATATAATTGGTATGGTACAAATCGGAATACGGACAATGGAGAAAACAGGTTTGGGGGAGTTGGGATATTAACTAGGGATGCTTTTTCGTGCGAAGAAGTTGTGAATGCCAAAATGAAGGATCTGGTGGTTATAGAGATACGCATGGAAGGGACAATCGGGGCCGTAATGGGGGTATACAGAGCGCCAAGCAACACGGAAGAAGAAGATGACCAGCTATTTGAAAGGGTATATAAAGTAATGGAGGAATATCAGGATAAAGGAGGGGTAATATGTTTGGGAGATTGGAATGCACATATCGAACAGCTAGATGGACGAGAAGACAGAGCGGGCAGAAGACTAATACAATTAGCAGAGTCGAGTGAAGCCCAAATTTTAAATTTGGACCCGCGGGTAGAAGGGAGGTATACGTACACGCAGGGGGATAGAAAGTCATGCGTAGATTATGTACTGACGAAGGGTAAAATAGATAAATGGGTAGAAGAAATCAAGATAGACGAAGAGAAAACATACAATGTTGGAAGTGATCATAATTGGGTAGAAGTGAGTGGGAGGAAGAAGAAGCCAGGACGCGTAGTTGTACAAAAGAAATGTCTGGATAAACACGAATGGGCACAGAAAGTAGAATATATAAAACATCTCTTAGTGGCAAATGGGGAAAGGCAGGTAGACGAGATGCATAGGAATATTAAGGAGGCATATGACAAGTGTTGTAAGATAGGGAGGGGAGTTCAAAAGGGAGGAGAACGAGGATGGTGGAGTGATGAAATAAATACGGCAATAATGGAAAGGAAAAGGTGGAGTAAGGAGCATAGAAAGGTAATGGAAAGGGACACAGACAAGGCAGAAAAGTATTGGGAAAATTACAAGGAAGCCAAGAATAAAGCTCAAATGTTAATACAGGATGCAATTAAAAACGCAGACGAGAGAGAATTTAACAGGATTTTAGGGGCCCCCAAGGGCCAGCGAGCCAAACAGTTTTGGGACTACGTCAGACAGGAAAAAACAAGGATGACAAATAACGTCCAGGACAGAACATACAAAATAGATGAAATGGACACCGCGTTACAAGCACTATTTTTTACGACTAACGTGAGCAGTATAGAAAAGACAAGAACTAGCACAGAAATTACAACCACAGCAGACGAGATCGAAAGCGTGTTAAAGACAATGAATCCAAAAACGGCGTGTGGTCTTGACGGGATTTCGGTAGGAATTGTACAGGCTTTGGGAAAAGAGTACGTGCATTATCTAACATAGCAATTTAATAATATATTTGGAGGGGGCAGAATCCCGGAGGGTTGGCGCAAGGGAAGAGTTTCTCTTATTCCCAAGGAGGGGGTAGATAATGACACTCTACAAAATAGGCGACCGATCACAATTACACCTATAGCGTATCGAATATTTATGCAAGTGTTTAAGAATAGGATGCAGAGTATTCTGGAGACAAATGAGAAAATAGGAGAATGGCAATGCGGCTTTAGGAAAGGATATAGGCTAGACGATCACCTTTTCCTACTAAGTCAGGTTGTCGAAACATCGAGATTGCGGGGACAAGGGTGTGCGGCAGGATTTTTAGATCTTAAGAAAGCATATGATATGGTGGACAGAACAAAGTTGTATAAAATTATGCTAGAGGAGGGTTTGGAGAGAAGTTGGGTAGAAATGCTGGAAGAAATTTACAGAAATAACACGGTAAGAATAATAATAGCAGCCGAACAATCTAGAGAGTTCATAGTCGCTAAGGGGGTCAGGCAAGGCTGTCCGTTGTCATCGGTTATTTTTTTGATGTATATAGAGAGAATAGCGCGAAGGATTAATAAAACGGGTTTAGGGTGGCAGATAGGGGAAAAAGGTGTATATATCAAGACACCTGTGCTGCTGTTTGCTGATGATATGGTAGTGTTAGGGCGGGGCACTAGCGAGGTTCAACAAATGTTGAATGCATGTGAGGAAGCAGCGGAGGAACTAGACATGGTGTTTAATGAAAAAAAGAGCGCAATTTTAGTATTTAACGGAATTAGGGAAGAAAGAAAGCTTGTAGTACAGGGGAAGGAATTGGAGTATAAAAGTGAGTACAAGTATCTTGGGGTGACAATGACTACAGGGGGGAATTATCTAGAAAAAGAAGAGATATTACGGAGGAAGAAAGCTGAAAGAGGAAGAAATGCAGTAAGGTGTAAGGGTTTCTGGGGGTTTAACAAATATATAGTAACAAGGAATATATGGAAGGCCATGTGTGTGCCAGGATTGACCTTTGCTAACGCCTCTCTGGTCCACAGCGCGGGGTTAGGAAAGAAGTTAGAAACAATACAAAGAGAAGTGATAAGATTTGCATTGGGTTGCCGTTTTAATTGCGCTAGGGAATTTCTTGAGGGCGAAGGAGGAATGTCAAAATTTATACAAAGGGAAGTACAAAGTAAGCTAAATTTTAGTGTTAGGATTAAAAGTGTCACAAATAAAAGATGGGTTAAACAGATGCAGCTGGTAAAGACGGCACTAAAGATGAAAGCGAAGTGGGATCGCAGAGTAGAATTTGCAGCTAGGGAGATTGGGTACAATAGTCAGCAATGGGCCAGAGCGGGAATATCGGAGAAGATGGTGAAATTAAGGGTGAACAAGTCATATACAGGCAAATGGAAATTGGCGATGGGTTCCAGATCGAGTTTGGCAAGTATATATGGAAAGGAAAAGACGGAAAGGGGCGGGGTGGAATGGGTATACGATAATTCAAGAGCGAGCGGGCTATTGGCAGATGCCAGGGCAGGGATGTTGGATACAAGGATACAAAGAGCTAAATATATGGAGGGACAAAGTACAGAATGTCGAGCATGTGGGCTAGGGAATGAGTCAATTGAGCATATTGTTAAAGAATGTACAGCCCTAGGGGGAAGCATAGATATAGAGCTGTCGGATGCCCTAGCTCTAGGACCAAACGTTAGAAAGGACCTGGTCGATATTACAAAGAAGAGGCTGTCCCAATGGAAAGCAAATACTCAGTAGGTATGGAAGTGTACATTGATTATTCAGATGCATAGGTAACATATATGCTGCCGCTCTAAGCGCCCCTGATAAAAAAGGGTGACATGTGTATTTAGGTATGCATGCCAAGCGAATAATAAATCAATCAATCAATCATATTATTCTTATTGTTTAAGCGTCGGTAACCACTTAACATCATCTTGGCGTTGCCTCTCTGTAATTCTTATGTCACTCTCTGTCGGAGGACTGCGGTCGATCTTGGTTCGGCTGTGATTTCGAATAGCTTCTTTCCAAGCTCTTTTGTCAGTTTGAGTGCAACCTTGCCCCAAACGCCAGATGACTCGAGGCCGAACGCCATTACAACGTGGTTCTCAAACGTATCTGAGACAGTCACGTCCCACGCCAGCGGTCGATTACGGTCCCAGTCCCGGCTGGTAAGGCCATCCGGTCGACGCCTGTCATCTCTCTGCAATCCACCAGGCTCTAGCGTGACGCGGTAAACGGCTTGCCTAAAAGCGCGCCTGAGGACGTCATTAATGGCATCGTGAAGGCCCTGCGTAAGCCCCGCCAGCTTAGTGCAGCTAAGCCGGTACAGGCCGCGTTCATCCACTATTCGACCGCATGGACATTCCTCTTCCTCGAACATGGCAATGCCAAGTCTAAGACCACAAGCTGCACGGAACTGGTCGTCGGCTAGCTTACTGCCTACGAGCTTGGAGGGAAACACGTCGAGCCACGCCCCAACGGCGTCGGATGAGGCCGCTTTCAGTCTAATATTGTCTACATCTAACTCACAGGCCGACAAAAAGTTAAGTGGGTGGCCTGAGTGGCGATTTGGTCCCACCCCTTCTGTCTAGTGACCTGCTCCTCAGAAGGACAACCAGACTGACGCGCGTCCCAGAGCCGTACAGCGTCTTGTTGGTGACTGATGGATCCACCGGCAGTAATGGCCACCGCGGAGGCGCAGCTATGTGACTAAGCCAAGAAGGCGGGCAAAGCAAGATCCGTCGCCGAGCAAATGCCCATTCCACCCAGCCGGACCGGTAGGCTTGCCTGCGTCCATGCCTTATTCTCGAGCGTCAGGTCAAGGATGTTTTCCAAGGCTCTCCTCACCTGGTCGTCAAGATCCAAAGTTTCCGACGGCAGAAGAAAGGCAGGTGAAGTCCGTAGTACGTACAAGACCTTTTGCACTCCCATTGCTTGCCGAAGCAGAAAATAGGCTTGGTGTCTCCCGAGATGTCCCAGCCGCTGGTAAAGCCGGGAGTTGTTCTTCCTTCTCGGCCATTACCGGTCCGATCATGTCGGGGAACACCGCCGTACCCAGCAAGTCTAGCTCACACCGGTCCTTTACAAGAATGCCCGGGAGCTTGCTGTTGAATTTCGCGATTACCTGCTGTCTTTCTTCGTCTTCAAAACCCTGAAGGAAAAGCTCGCATTTAGAGAGGTTGAGCGGCAGCCCGCTCCATAGCTCTGAGATATTTGATGTCTCTGAGTAACACCGACGGATCGTTGTCAAGGAGGATCCCATCGTCGAGGTAGAACAGACCTGCATTTCACCTAGTTGACGTTCTGATGCAAAAGCAGACTAAGTGCCAGTGGAGCCGCAACGTCCCCCCGCTGACAACCGGCTGATGACGTGATTTCAGTCTCACCGAACATCAGGGGAGTCGGCCTGCTATACGCCTGGTGCATCATTAGATAGAGGGCTGGGGCGTGCTTGAAAACTTCTGTCAATAGGTGCTCTCGTTTGTTTAAGATAAAAAGCAATCTTAAAATCTAATTTTAAGGCAACATTTCTCATTGTTTTCGAGAAAGCCGCGAGCTGTATGAACAATTATTTAAGCCCCATTATCAGTGGCGTACCCCACCTGCCTTGGTTGCGGATAGTTTTTCACTTTGATCTGGGGAAGCAGGGTATTTGAGGCCAACCTCTGCAGAGTGCAACCAACAGCTATGGGTCGGTATACCCCGGTTTTCATTTTCAGGGCGATGAGCCACCCGCCATATATGACGCTTCTCATAGCCTCCGGAACTTGCCCGTTACATATGATGCCGCATACCTTGACAAGTGTTTCCAGCACATCGTTGTGATCTCCGTTGGCAGGTGAAGGGCATTTTAGGTGGTCGGGCGTGAGGCCGTCGAGTCCTCCCGCCGCACCGGATGGAAAGGTACGAAGCGTCTTGGAGACGTCTTCGCTCGAGCACGACCCGACCGCAGGCAAGCCGATTGGAGACGGTGGAACCACGTCCCCTGCAGAAGCAGAAGGGTGCTTTGTCATTATCTCACATATCGACTCCTCCGTTACGAATGCAATAGTGTCGTCAGAAGACAAGATTCTAATGGCGCTTCGCACATTAAAATCCATGGAAAGCTTGTGAGCAGCAATCCGTCATTGCACGTTTGCCTCGGCCCTCGGCTTCTACACGATTGAGATCTGCACCTTCGAAGAAAGCCACCTTTTCCTTGACCACGCTGGCCAGGCAATGGTCTCCTTGAGTTTCTTTGTCGTCGTGGAGGACTTTTGGGGCGAGAGTGAGCAGCTCGGCCTCGCTCGATTCGTCATTATTTTTCACAACATCTTTAAGCAGACGGTGAAAGAACTTGCGCAAAAGGATTCTGGCTCTCTTTAAAATCCTGCGCAGCACCTTGAATGTCATCTTAGCGTTGGCAAGTAACCGGTGAAGAGGAGAGGGAGAAGACGGCGGCAGGTGTTGGCTAGGTGACAGGGTCCATTCGCTGGCGGTCGGCTAGTGGAGTGAGAAGAAGGTTCTACTAGCGGAGCACAAGCAGAAACCAACAACAAGAGATGCTGCTATTAGTGGCGGTGGCTTCTTGGAGCGCTGCTAATTCACTAAACTCTGCTAACTTCTTCTTATGAGTCCTTCCTGCGTGAATTTGGATACCCCTCTTCGTATGGAAGCACTTGGAACATCATGGGCATTGGAACTCATCAGCCATTGCAGTTGCTTCTCATGTGAAGCAGAACTGTTACTGGCTTTGCTGTGGCTGTAAAATGATTGCCTTCCCAAATAAATCCGTTGTTTTCATTTTCGGCGTGATGGACAAATAATAATAATAATAATAATAACGGAGAGAGCGGTTTTTATAGCCGCCCGAGACACCTTTAGTAGCGGATACCTAAGGGCTTTACCCTCGCCGCAGCTGGGCACCATGCTGGACAATACCTCCTTCCGCATGGTGACAGCGCTCCGAATTAGAGCTCCCATATGCGAGCCATACACCTGCTCAGCCTGTGGGACGCCTGTAGAGAGTAACGGCCTTCACCCCCTGAGCTGCATCAAAAGCCAAGGAAGAGCCGCTAGGCACGCGGAACTTAACTCGATCATAAGGAGAGCCCTGCGTCGTGCAGGCATACCGAGTACGCTGGAGCCCAGACTCGATACAAGCAGTGACAGGAGGCCCGACGGAGTCACTATTCCATTGTGGTCTTGCGGTAAGTGTCTGGCATGGGATACAACAGTATCCTGCACTGTTGCCCCGTCCTACCTGCGACACAGTGCCCTTGAGGCCGGCTGGGTCGCCGAACATGCAGATCGAGAAAAAAGACGAAAGTACAGGGACTTAGAGCCCAGATACCACGTCGTGCCTATCGCTATGGAAACACTAGGTCCCGCTAGTAAAGGCACAAGGAGATTCATTAAAGAGCTTGGCGAGCGGATACAGGAGAACACAGGCGACCGACGAGAGAGCGAGTTTCTGCGGCAGTTGCTCTCGCTGGCGGTATGCAGAGGTAACGCTGCCTGTATAATCGGGTCAATGTTTTGAGATGAAGAGACTGCTACCGAGATATTTAATTATATATTAATACATGTTCAGACCTCACAATTGTATGATCAGCAATAAACAATAATAAAATAATAATAATAATTTCATAGACGTATGACTTCGCAGATGTGAGTTAATTTTTGCTTGTCGTATTAATTTATATATATATATATATATATATATATAAATATTGTAAGAACGCGTGAACTAATCTTGTACATGACATAAATACCCTTGCATGTACGTATTCCCCACAAAGTTGATATTCTGTTCATTCCTTTACGTTATACTTCAGACAGATATCGGTTTAGTGCCAAGTGTACGCCCAAAAACGGGAAACAACCAGTTCTTTATTTAAAACTTTAAAACACTACTACTACTACTACTACTTATATTGTTTTATTATTTGAGAAAAATTGTTGTTTATGATGGCGCTCTTCGACACTTCTTTTGCTAATCTGTTGTTGAAATCATTACATGGCTCAGTTCGTGCCATAGTTTATTATAGTATTGTCTGTTTGGCTTGCCCATAACAGTAAAAAACGAAATATATATATATATATATATATATATATATATATATATATATATATATATATATATATATATATATGATGCCTACGCTTATTTATATACTGTAAAAAGTTACAGTATCCCGTAGAAATGCGTGAACTAATTTACCACCTGACATAGGGTCATGCCAGCCTATATCTTTGTCTCTATCTTTACTTCTTCACATAGCTTACATACACACTCTTGTGTCTAAGAACGAGAAGTCTATATATATATATATATATACATGCAATAAGTGTGACTAACCATTTCGTAAGGCAAATGTTAAATCTTTAAGAAAGCCTTATTGCTGTAGAAGCTGTCGGCCGAAATAGCTGGACGCATTCGGCCTCAACAGCATTTCAAAGACTTCGTGCTACAATTGGTTTGCCAAAATCCGTTTTGGTAACTTGAGTCTTTCAGATGAGCCCCGTTCTACGCTCGAGGAAGACAGCTTGCGCAAATCTGTAAAACAGAACTCCTGAATGACGACCCGTGCATTAGCCATGGACTTTGGAGGGTGTCACACAACCATCGTCACTCGTCTTCGCGCTCATGGTTTCATGTCGAGTTTGAATTCACGGGTACTATGTAAACAGTACTGTAGACAAGCATCCGCACCGCTCCCAGCGGATACGATCTCGCGTCTTAGATGGCGGTCAATTGAACAACAAAGCGGGTTATCCTACAACTCAGTTTTCCCAACATGTCCACTTAGTAAATACTTCACCAAACAGTACTTCAATTCAAGTACTCCTTTATTGTTTTCAAAGGGTAGATAATTATATACATAATTATTCTCGAAAATTCTGTACTCAATATATACAATACACAATACACGAGGCATAGAGAACAATTTACCATGTAATAGAATCGAAATAGTACTGTTGCATATTATATGTAATTGTACAGTATATAATATTATTATATTACAAGTCAAAGGTTCTCAACATTTTCGCCATGCGCGACGATAACATATTGTTGATTCGGTCAGATCGTGCAGCTATTTTCGACGATATGGTTTGAGTACTGCGCAGACTGTTGTTGCGAATATTAAAAAAGATGGGAAGTTTATTCGACTGAGAGATTCGTGCGTACATTTTAAAATCTGTTCTTGAGTGTAGTTCTGATATAGGTACTAAGTCGAGACTGCTACGCTCTATCTTACGTCTCAATGCAACACGTCAAATGCATTCAGACTGAACTGTTTCAATTGCATCAATATGTTTCTTCAAACTCAGCCGCCAGCTTCACAGCTGTAGATGAATTTGGGAACTACAAGGCTATTAAAAAGGTTGATATAGAACATTGGACATGTGATAATAAAACAACGAAATATCATATTACATATAAGACTAGCAGATTGAATAGTTTGCGTGATGTGAATGGTAAAATCTAGCTCCGGTGTTACCGTTATTCGAAGGAAACAGAGTTCCTCATTATGCCTCTTACCCAAGGCAGCAGTGACCGAAAGCATAACATTTTGCGCACAATCGGATATGGAGTCAATTGTTTTTTGTAATATCTCCCTTTCAGCTTTTGTGCTAAATGGCCCATAAAGTTTAAGATCATCTGCGTGGAGTTTGTGTTTTAGTATTTCGGGTATAACGTTTTTAAGATCTAAGATGAACATACAGAATAAAAGTGGGTCTAGACATGATCCCTGAGGCGCGCCCGAAGGACACACCCCATACCGACTGTTGTTGACCCGCACACAAAACCTCCGATTCGTTAGATAACTTGATATCCATAAAACAGTGTGCTTGTCTATATTTATGTCAATTAGTTTCTGTAAAAGCTTAAAAAGGTTTACTCTGTCAAGTGCTTTACAAAAATCAAAGTAAATGCAATCAAATGCTTTCTTTTTAATAATATAACTGGCCCAATCTTAAACCATTTCAACCAGTTGTGTTGCTGTGGATTTGCCCTCAGTAAAGCCATGCTGCTGCTCGTCAAGCACTGCTTCAGGCTACATGAAGTAAAATATATGATCCACAAGTATTTTTTTAAATAATATACACGATATTGATGATTGTGCCACAGGTCTATAGTTATCATCATTCGACTTGAATCCCTTTTTATGTACAGGCATAATTACGGATTGTCGGAAAAAAATTAGACACAACACCATCTTCATGGGACCTAGCAAATTAATGAGAGTGGCTCAGTTATAACATGTGCCACTTTTTGTTTATACATTAATGGAGGGATACAGTCTGAGGTGGGTTTAGATTAATATGGAAGTTGAGTAAAATTCTTTAAAATTTTATGTTCCGACACAAATAAATACGGACACCTTGATGACGTTGGCGCGGGGAAAGTAAGTGCTTTCGTTGGACCTGTTTGGGCCACATAAACAGAAGAAAATATATTTTCAAAGGCATCTGCGTTGGAGATATCATCAGTGATAACCGCATTACCTGTTTTAAATGCCGTTATATTCTCTTTTTTTCTTTAAGCACTTATTGGCATACCTAAAAAACGACTTAGAATCTATAAAATTGAGATTAAGTTTTTCCAATACCCGAAGTCTTCTTCTTGCCTTACGCAGTTGGGTCGCATACCGCGGACTCGCGTCATTTTCAATAAGTGATTCAAGACTGAATGTATACTCACGAAGCTTAGTGTTCTTTTTAGACTTGCCGATGCGTTTAGGAATAAATTCCTCGATTACAGCATGCATTTGATAAACAAGACAATTTTACATTTTATCTACAGTATCACAGTTTAGGAATATATATCTCCATGGAACGAGTGACAGCTTTTCTATGATTTGATCGTAATCACCCTTAAATATATTGTATCCTCAGAATTAAATAAATGGTTAAAAGAAATTGCGTTTTGGTCTGAGGGCATCGGGAATTTAAAAACAGATAATTCTTCTATTATACCTGGATCGGTAGTAAGAACTAAATCAATTCATGTCCCCCTGCGGTCTTCGTTTTGTTTAAAATTTGAGCTGGTTTTATCTGACAGAAGACTGTTTGTATGACCAGATGAAGCACTTGAACGTATACTATATTCTGGCCATTCCTTGTCGATTGGGTCTCTTGCATCCACTGGTGGACGCGTAATTTCAGTCACTTGCTGATATACAGGTAGTTCAATAAGTTCTTAGAATGAGCTTTTTAGAATTCGAATTTTGGCACGCTTTCACCGCTAATAGGAACTGCAACTTTTCGACTGCTAGCACTCAATATATTATGGTGATTGGCCGTTGCGATTTCGTTTGATAGCTTTTCCCGTGCAACGTATCGGCGTGATTTTTAAAAATGGAGAAAAGAGTTTCGAGTGGTTATCAAGCATTTTTATTTCAAAGGTTGGAATGCGACCCAAGTAAAAATTGAGTTAGACGAGACGTACAGTGACTCTGCGCCATGTTTTGCCACTGTTTCCAACTGGATTAATGTGTTAAAAAGAGGTCGCAGGAGCACCGAGGATGAACTACGTCCAGGAGGCCAAAAAACGGCAACTGATGAGGAAAACGTAGAGAAAGTGCGAAAAATTCTTGGCACAGATAAGCGAATGAACATTAAGGAAATAGGGGAGGCATTAGGGATTAGTTTAGGCAGTGTGCATTTTATCCTACACGAAAACTTGAAGATGAAAGAGCTTAGAGCAAAATGGCTGCCGCATTTGCTCAACCAAGGCCAAAAAGACGCGCCTGTTTTGGCTCCACAGCGAAATTTGGCCAAGATGTCGAACAATCTGTCGGATTTTTGGTGCAGATTCATGACCGTCGATGAAAGCCGGGTTCATCACTACACTCCCGAGACCCAAGAAGCATCTTGCCAATGATGTGCACCTGATGAAGGACCTCCGAAGAGGGTGCGGACAACGGCATTGACCGGAAAGGTGATGGCTACAGTTTTTTTAAGACCAACGTAGAATAATGCTGGTCGGCTACCTTGAGAGCTGTAAAACGATCACAGGAGAATATTATGCAAGACTGTTGGACTGCCGTTAGCAAGAACTCATCGTGAAACGGCCCGCTTTGCAGAAGAAGGTTGTCCCGTTTCACCAGGGCAATGCACACAAGTCCCGGCAAGCATCGGCAAAACTGGCCCAACTGAGGTTCGAACTTATTGAACAACCCTCCTATTCTCCAGACCTGGCCCCCTCTGATTATTTCCTCTTCGGACATTTGAAGAATAGTCTCGGTGGAAAGCGTTTTTCCAGCAATGAAGAGGTTAAGGCTGCTGTCAATGCCTATTTTCAGTCTAACGACGCGGAATTCTACTCAAGAGGTATGAAAGCTCTGAAATCTCGGTGGGCAAAGTGTATTGAGCTTCTCGGGGAGTATATCAAATAAGAAAAATTTAAAAACATGATTTGGAAAATTCTCGGTTTTCATTCTAAGAACTTATTGAACTACCTGTAAACCGTTTGTTGTACAAGCATTTGTAAACGTTGCCTCCATGCTTTGAGAATCTAAAAGGGACACATTTTGCCAGTCGATTATTGGAAGATTTAAATCCCCAACAATTATAATGGGTTTAGCACTAACACATCTATTTTCAAAAGTATCACATATTCGTTTTACGCGATTCTTGCGTTCCGCAGAATCGCGTAAAGAGAGCCAGCATTCGTAGCATAAAAACATGCTATCCTGACTGTACATGGTCTTGAAAACACGCCTAGCGCTAACGCTTTAATATCATCATCTAACTTGACCTAACAAAGCTTTAACGTTTTCTAACTAATATACAGACACCATCTCCTCGAGAGCGCCGATCGCACCGGAGCACTGAATACCTATTATAACAGCTTAATTCACAATTTGTAACATGTCTCCCGCCTATACCTAATCATGTTTCGGTTATAAAAATTAAATCATAATTATGTAAGACGGCATATCAATTAAGCAACTGAACACGATCACCCTTTCCAATCGAGCGTGCATTGAAATATAAACATTATAGAGCGCAGGTAGCCACGGGGAAGTGGGGGAGGCGGAACTGCTGGATTGAATGGGGCGATTAGTTTCGGTGGTAGAGGTGAAACGTGATGCCAATCGTAGACCAGAGGTTCCGGGCCGGGGGACTGGATGATTTCTAATCGATGATTAAAATATGGATTTATTTTCAGTTTTTGCGGAGCCATCATATTGTCCCGAAAGTAAGAACTTTGTTCAGCCATTCTACAACCGTTTTTATATGACAGCTGTACAGGATCCAACTAGATGGCTATGTTCAGGTGGCTGACTATCTCACGAGAGATAAACTGAGCGACCAACCAAGCGCCATGGATTCCAAAGTGCACTCCATCAATATGCATGTTTTTGGCATTTTTTTGAACCAAACTAAAATCTTTAAAAACAATCGTACTCATATAAAATTTAGTTGTTGGTAATTCATATAAAATCTCAGTTGTTGGTTAATAAACCTACACTCCTCTTCATGTCCCATTGCAATTGGAATAGAGCACACACAAATTAGTCGAATATTATTTTGATAGACGAAACTGACAAGATCGTTTAGCGCGCATTTAATTTCAAACCGTACCTCTGAAATTGAGCAACCTTTTCATGCGGCACTATTTATCACATAATTTAGTCCAGAATAGAGAATGACTAGATTAAAGCGGCGAGCATCACGGCGCCTACTACTATCAGTTTACCTAAAGCATGCTCAATTGTAATGCGCATAGTTGCCCCTCCATGACTATTAATATCGCAACGTTTGTCATTCTTAATAGCGTTCATCACAAATGTCTTAGCGCGCTTTACATTCGAACTGCCACCCACTAAAGCGCCTCTGGGCAGTTCATGCTCCACTCTCTCTAGGTGCTGCGCGCCATTTGAATTAGATATTTCTTTCTTATTTAACTCCTTCCTCTTCGACTTTGTCTCGTCGTCGATTGTTATTGTTTTGATGCACTGCCTCTTCTGCGCCGCATGATGATTTTTCGGTGTTACCATCTTCCAGTCCCCAGCTGTCGTCTGCTCTCTCTGTTTTTCTCCGCGCTTTCTTCTTCCACACTTCCTCCACCCCCACCGCTTTCGATAGCCGTCGGCAACTGGGGCTTGGTTGTTACGCCGTCCACTTGCAATGCCGTTTGCATCCTTTGTGCCGAGGAAAGGGAAGATGGTTGATAGGAGCTGCTTGCAGTTGCCAGTATTGCTGCAGTTCCGTGATCGACTGTGATAGGACTCTGTACAGTAGTCGATGCTACACTGTAGGCCACAGTAGGTGGCATCTTGGTTGGCACCGGAAGAAAAGAGAGAAAGCCAGCTGTGTGCACCTTACACTCTACGGCTGTAAGGCTGTCCAATTTAATACATATGGTTCTGAATTGTTCGGCATGCGTTTCGTCGGTGGTTAAAATCACATTCTTTAGATCGTCGTTAGCACTTTTAAGTGCACACAAAGTTTTTCCAACATTTTTACAATCGTTCTTATCACAGCTGTTCTGATTGTACTGGTCAGCCATTATGTTTAAGAGATTCGTTTTCAACACTTCCTTATTGATTCTGTTCTCGATATTTCAAATGCACAATATCTCACAAAACACGATATGTCACAGCTTAAACACACATTTGAGTAATAACTGACTAAAATTTTGAAATAAACGAGAAATTTGACTAGTGCATTGTTGAAGATGCAAATTTAATTTATTCACACATTTAGTGTCGATAATACCTAAGTACAAATATTTGGCTCGGCGTCAGAAGATCACAAATGCAGTTACAATAATTATATAAAATATTGAATATAGACATATACAATATAAAAAGTTATGATGACATTAAACGGGCCAACTGATCTAGAGACCCAATATTCCTACAAGCAAGACCGTGATATCTAGAGGATTCGGTATGACAATATTTACATCTGCAGTCAACATCGGGGTCGTGAAAGCCTTGTGCACTGCATAAGTGGTGGTGGTAGCCGTGTACCAAAAAACGCACTATCACATGGTGAATTCGGTCGGTCGGGCCCTTTCCACGCGTCGTCAGTCATTGCAAGATATTAGACTCTATGTCGGCCAGTGTGTCCTCCTGAAGCTGAATGAACGCCTTGTATGCCTTTGTCTCCTGCAGCCCATACATCTTCCGTATATTTTCTACGAATAGCGAGGTCCCTGTCAGTACATAAACCATGCGGTTGCGAGCAGAGGAGTGCAGGCCCAGAACTCGTTTTAAAAACGCGGGCTTAGCTCCAGCGTTGTGAGATCGTTCATTTTAAGGTTCGCCATATCTGCTGCACTCCGTATGTAGCCGTTGGCGCGACTTTGAGATGAAATAGGCGCAGGGCGTTATCGATGGAGAGCTTCTGGGGCGCTTCGATTGTTGTTGACGCAATCAGATCCTTTCTCACCCGTTGTTCAACGTGCAGGCGGAACGCACTTCCTGTTCTAGTGAGAGTTATGCCGAGGTATGTAAAGGAATTTACATACCTGACTGGCTCACCCCTCAAGCGGAGTTCGTCGCTAGCAGCCAGACGACCTCCTGTGCGAACTTTGAGCGCCTCAGTTTTACTGTTGTTAATGCTAAGACCAACCTAACTGACGTACCTTGCCATTGTGACTATTGCTTGTTGCAAGTGGTGTCTGCTCGTACTGAACATTACCAGATCGTCAGCGTACAGAATGACTTTGACGAGCGGATGCCTCGTGGTGATCCGTGAAGGTAGATCGCTTATGAGGACCGCAAATAGTAGCGGGCTGATGTTAGCCCCCTGTGCGAACCCCGTCGTCTGCTTGAGACTATCGCTTATCACTACCCCGTCGGCGATTGAGATTATATTCGTCTGTTAAATAGTTCTGAGGAGTTCTAGTATTCTGGGTGGTACAGCAGATTCCGCGAGCTTCTATAGCACTATCGAGCGTGATCCTGAATCGAATGCTGCTTTGAATCTACAAAGATGGAATAGAGAGGCTGGCTGCGCCTTGCTAGCGTCGATTGCACTTCTTCCATCAGTTTTTGGCACGCCGAGATCGTCCGAAATCCATGTTGTTCGTCGGGAAGGATTCCTCTGGACTAGACTTTTCATATCGCTTAAGTGTGTTGTGACTACGGGCAAGCAGTAACTTACTATTGGTAGTATTTTCATACGAAAAACATTCATGCCGGTTTTCGTGTCTACGTCATGGAGGTCACCAAGCAGCTGTGACTTTGGCCCGCACCTCCTCAATATGTCGATTGAAGGACAGTTTTGGGGTTATGGTGACTCCAAGGTAAGTGAAGCTGACAAGTTCGAGAGATTGTCCGTTAATTTTAACGTGGTGGTCCGCCGCGGCATATGCCCATTCTTTGTTTTCGCGGAGAACTTTTGTCTTCGCAATGTTGATTGTTAGTTTGTTTTTTCGTTCCATTTTGCTGTTGCATTGAGGTAATACTGCAGGTGGTTTCGAGGGTCGTCCATACAAGGTCGTCAGCATAAACTGCATGCGGTGCTTTGATGTCACGTAACAGATCTGCTAGTCCGGCCACTTACAATATAAATAAAAAAGGCTAACCGAATTGCCCTGTGCCACGCCCGTGTTCTGCGTACCGGGTACCGGGTGAGGACTTTGATCCCGGATATTAGGGCCTGGATGTACTGGCCAGGTGGCAAGTTGACGTTCTACATCACTCAGGTCCTTACAGGAGACAGTGATTTCCAGTCATACTTGTTCAGAATTATGAAAACCACATCTCCATTCTGCAAGAATTGTCAAAGAGTTTCCTGCGGTGGTGTCCGCGTGTGCCTACCGCATTTTCCATTTAGTCCTTAAAAATGCTTACGGTGGGCTGACGGGATTACCGTTAATTTGCTAATTGCACGTGCTGTCTGAGAGACGAATGATAAACCTAAATCGATACAGCTACGTCCGTTCCAACTTTATTATGTTAGATGCTTGCAATTACATACATATTTCCAGAATTTATTTAGGTGGTTTAGCTGTACATATAATTTTTGACGCTGACTTGATTCGGCTACGACAGAAAGAGGAGTCCCTTGCCCGTGGGCAATGAACCAATTATCGACGCGGCGTTTCCGCGTTGAATTTCAACTGATATTCTTTGTAACAAAAACTGCGATGCTCTTCTATCGCCGGTCGACGCAGCAACTCTGGATCCTAGGTCCGCCAGAAAGTTCCTTGTGATTTCTCCCATTGGGCCTAATGTCTCGAAGGCAATTAGTTGAACGATAAAGTTTTGTTCCAGTTCACGATATTTTGCCAACTTGCGATCTTCCGCAAGGCGAGCGGCTGCTCCGACCTCTTGGCTGGTATGACGGGCATAAGCGGCCAACGTGCAAGACACGGTGACGTCGTACACAAGGCAGCAACCTTCACTCCATGGAACTAGAGTCAGACCGTCCGGGCGCAGTTGGCTGTTGGCTGACAGACCGACCGGCTTATTGACTGCCGGTATGTGAGCTGACTGCATTGCTCGGTGGTCACATCTTGCACAGTTATGTGCGAAGCAGACTGATTCCCCCAGACGCAGGCCGGAGACGATGCGGAGTGTGGTATGGTCCAGCATCGTCCCTAGCTGCGGTGAGAGGATGGCTTGAAGCCATTTGGAGCTCGTATCGTTGAAAGCTGCTAGTAGGCGTGCCTCAGCCGTGTTGTTCAGCAGCTTCTTTTAAATGGCTTCGACTACGACAGCATCCAGGGCATGCTGGCGTGTGTCATCGAGCATCACGCGGTGAAAGCGGCAAACTCCTCTTTTTTGGACTCCAAGCGCCGTTCTAGAAAAGACTTGGCGTTTAAAGGAGATATAGATGAAATCAATTCTTGAAGTGTAGTGATTGAATCCAAGAATGCGGTCTGGGCCAGATCGGTTGCACGTCGGATTCCTAGACCTCCCGCTGATGTGGGAAAGGTAGCCTGCCTCCCAATTTGCACCGTCCAGATTCAAACAAAAAATTGGAGAGTCCAATTGGAACACCAGAGATCCATTAGCTCGCATTTCGTGGTAGACGTCCCTGACGAAGAAAAGCATTGAATAAACTTGTCCAACAAGGAGCCATGCCAGCCGCTGTCTTGAGATGTTCGTTGCGAACTCTATTCAAGCCAATTGCTTTGTTTGGCTGTAGCCGTTCCATGGAGCGTAGCACTTCCACTACGGAGAACTCTGCTGCCAGGTCATCGCGCTTAAACGATGTCAGTTCGTCCCATGCTCTATCGAACAATGGAACTTTGCTGGGAATGGTATTTGCGCCTGCATACATTTCCCTGAAGTGCTCTATCAAGAGAGCGGAGTTTATAGGACACGAAATCAATTTCACTTGTTTAATCCACCTGTGGGGCTCCTTGACTGCCTGTTTCAGAAGCTTCTCTTCCTGACGTTCAATATATTGCCGACGCGCCGTCTTGAGAGTTCGTCTATACGAACTCTTGAGCAGGTTACAGAGCGGCATCATGCACGGGTATTGTTTAGCCAGCAGACGGGCACGGAACTGCGCCACGGAGGCTAGTCTACAGCTTGTATTGTATAGGAGTCTCCATTTGAGGGAGTAAGATTTCGACTCCTACTGGGACATGCCATTTAAAGTTACCACCTTCATGTAGCGGGTTGCTTTTTCCAATATAACACGTTCTCTCCGAGTCAACGTTGGATGCGAATATATCAATTACTAAACTCCCCATAAAGCCTTCAAACGTCGGTTGGACAAGTGTATTCAATGCTTGCCTCCGTCAGGGACGTCTACCACGAACCTGGCGTGATGCACTGCTTATCATCATATCAAAGGGGAAAGGTGATCCGCAGGTCCCGTCATCCTGGAGAGCAATTGCGAAGAAAAGTTGCTGTTATAAACTCCTGGCACTCCTTAACGCTCGACGGCCTAGCACCTTCTTGGAGTACTGCGGCTGCATACCAGACGAACAGCATGGTTTTCGCACGGGGCGTTCAACGATCACGGCATGCAACCTATTACTAAGCGAAGTGCGCAGCGCCATTAGCCGGCCGAAACAGGCACTCTACGCAGTATACGTGGATTTCCAATCTGCGTTCGACACGGCGCCTAGAGACAAGATCCTGGTAAAGCTCGCTGAGTGCGGAGTTCCGCTTAACATGCTTCGGCTAATCAAGGCTATGCTTCAGGAATACTCAGCGAGTATCGATGACGGCGTGTCCCAACTCACGCCGTTTGCCCAAACGACCGGAGTCGCGCAGGGCGATAATCTGACTCCTCAGCTATTCTCCCTGCTGCTGAATGACTTGCCATCTCGAGTCCAAGGATCTACTTCTGACGTCAAAACGTTGGTGTATGCAGATGACCTTGTCATTTTCGGAAGAAGTCGTTTTCATGTCCAATATGCATTGGCAAGATTCTCCGCGTACGTACAAGACACCGGCCTGACAATCAACCTTGATAAAACAGAAGCTATGAAATTCCGCCGGGGAGGGCGACTAGCCGAATCCGACCCACTTTGTATAGGGTCAACGACCCTTGAGTATGTAAATCGCTTTAAGTACTTGGGGGTTGTATTACCTACTAACGGCCGATGCTTCAAAGAGCACCTTAAGGACAGGGTCAGGCGAGCCTTGGTTGCGAGTGTTGGGGTGCAGACGCCATCGAAGCTATCGCTACAGTCAGCAATGGCCTTGTTCGAGATGAAAGTTGCACCTGTTGCTGCATACGGAATTCAAGTGATCTGGGAGTACCTTTCGGCGTCGCAGCTCGAGGTGCTCGATCGTATAAAGCCAGCATTTCTCAAACGTGTCATAGGGCTGCACCGCTCAACACGAAACAGATTAGTTTACCTCTTGGTTGACACGCCGCTTTTTATAGAAGATCTTAAACGACGTTTCGACCTTCTGACTACTTTAGCTTACTAATCGACCCTGAATTCTATGATACGGGCGCAATGACCAACGACGCATGGAAGGGACTTAACAGGACCAATAGGCATATTGTTACACGTTTTGCGGTTCATGGGTATCACCACATTCTCTGCGAAACATTAGGTTTTCATGTCCCGTGTGATAACTGTATCTGCAGTAGGTGCGGGAACTTTTGCGCCAGGTACCACGCAGCGTCATGCCCAGAAGTGACTTCGCTAGGGAGTTTCGCTCTAATGGAAGGGTCCTAATAGCGTATTATTTTATCATGAGTGCATCGGAAAGAAGATTGTCCTCGATGTATATTTGAATACGGAACAGCCATGTGTATACTAACACAAGTTTTACAATGTACCTAACAAAGGTGATAAAAAACATCATAATTAAATTGTCCAATATGCATTGGCAAGATTCTCCGCGTACGTACAAGACACCGGCCTGACAATCAACCTTGATAAAACAGAAGCTATGAAATTCCGCCGGGGAGGGCGACTAGCCGAATCCGACCCACTTTGTATAGGGTCAACGACCCTTGAGTATGTAAATCGCTTCAAATACTTGGGGGTTGTATTACCTACTAACGGCCGATGCTTCAAAGAGCACCTTAAGGACAGGGTCAGGCGAGCCTTGGTTGCGAGTGTTGGGGTGCAGACGCCATCGAAGCTATCGCTACAGTCAGCAATGGCCTTGTTCGAGATGAAAGTTGCACCTGTTGCTGCATACGGAATTCAAGTGATCTGGGAGTACCTTTCGGCGTCGCAGCTCGAGGTGCTCGATCGTATAAAGCCAGCATTTCTCAAACGTGTCATAGGGCTGCACCGCTCAACACGAAACAGATTAGTTTACCTCTTGGTTGACACGCCGCTTTTTATAGAAGATCTTAAACGACGTTTCGACCTTCTGACTACTTTAGCTTACTAATCGACCCTGAGTTCTATGATACGGGCGCAATGACCAACGACGCATGGAAGGGACTTAACAGGACCAATAGGCATATTGTTACACGTTTTGCGGTTCATGGGTATCACCACATTCTCTGCGAAACATTAGGTTTTCATGTCCCGTGTGATAACTGTATCTGCAGTAGGTGCGGGAACTTTTGCGCCAGGTACCACGCAGCGTCATGCCCAGAAGTGACTTCGCTAGGGAGTTTCGCTCTAATGGAAGGGTCCTAATAGCGTATTATTTTATCATGAGTGCATCGGAAAGAAGATTGTCCTCGATGTATATTTGAATACGGAACAGCCATGTGTATACTAACACAAGTTTTACAATGTACCTAACAAAGGTGATAAAAAACATCATAATTAAATTGCTCGCACTTTCTGTTCAGGGCAAGTTTTGCGGAGGTCGTTGTGAGGAAAGCTCCAAGAAGCTCAATGTTTTCATCAGTGCATAGCTTGATGTCCGGAAGCGGGTTCTGCACCCTGCATAAGCACTCGTCACGAAAGGCGTAGTAGGCTGACAAGACGTACAGCTCACACTTTGAAGCACTTATGCGGTCCAGATACACTGAGTAGTATAGTCTTCATGAAACTCCCTACGGGAGCACACGAGGTGATGGAAATCGTGTACGATGTACCTGGTATATACATGCCTATCATCGCAGGCCACCCCGGCCCACAACCAAGGAGACTTAAAGACGTCGAGCGTTCTTACCTCCGTCGCTGCTTCCGTGAATTTGCGTCGCCACTCTTCCAAGAAATGGTTAAATGGCTCCGTCAATGGCATACGCAGCCTAAGCCGAAGCATCTCCACCATCGGCGCACAGTCCGACAATACATAGACGAAGCGGATTCTCGCCTTGATTGAAAGGCAGAGTACTCGCTTCATGTATAGTGTGAAGCACTTTTCAAGCAAATTAAAATTAGCTTGAGATGGGTGTTGCCATACTCTGTCTAAGCTATACGCCAACTTTGGCAGAGTTTTTAACATAAACAAGCGCACTGCCGTACCGACGGACAGTCGCCGTACATCTCCGACCCCTCCGTAGAGAGCTGCCAGTGCCGAGGTAACACTGTTTTCGATGTGTGTAGTAAACGATGTTTCCCTGTAGTGAATCCAGAGACCCAAGTATGGGAAAAAGTTTACAAACTTCAATGACTTCCCGCAGCAACGAATAACGTCGTTTGCACCTAAACGCCCGCCGCGACGAAACTTAATCGCCTTGGCTTTGCGTGAGTTTATTTCTAGCCCTTTTTTCATGAGATACGCCTCTACCATGGCGGTAATGCGCGAGATGGCACCAATGTTACGATGAGCAACAACGATGTCATCAGCATACATCACTACCACGGCATGTTGAAAATCTTGACGCACGTATTGAACACGGTCGGCCAGAAGCAGCGTGAACGAGATGCAGCTTAGTGGGTCCCCCTGAGGAGTCCCAACATTCTGCGCTAGCTCACGCACGCCGTTCCTTCCCTCGACCAACCGTGTATCATCGTCGAAAAAACTAGAAATTACTCGCAGACGAGCTCCACCTATGCCAATCTGTCTAAAACAATCGATCATAAGATCGCGCGGAGCCTTGTCAAAGGCCTTGACAATGAAGACTGCATACAGGTGGCCCCCTGGACGAGACACCGCCCGTTCTACTTCGGATTGCAAAACGTGGATGGCGTCGCGGGTCCCCATGCCTTTTCTAAATACGAACTGCTCGGAAGGCAGAGCATTGTTTGCTATATTTGCAATCCTTTCAATAATCAGCTTACAGAATATTTTCTTGAGCGTTCGCTCCGACGCCACTCCCCGGTACAGATTTGGGTCACTTCTATCGTCGCCGTGTTTACCTTTGAATAACAGAGAAAGCCTAGCAATGTGCCAACCTCTGGGCATTTGCCCTTCCTCCATAATTCTATTAAAGAAATCACAGAGGATCCCCTTCAAGAGCGGCTCCGATTGCACCCAATGTTCGTAGTAGACCCGATATGGCCCACTACTTTTCCATCTAGGAAGGGATCGGATAACTCGGCATACTTCTTCTTTCTCAAAGGGAAGATTCATTGTGTGCTGCTCAAGTGTAAGTGGATACTCAACCTCTGTGGCCGACCTATGCGGTCCAGATGTGACGCCCCAAAATCATATATCTTTTCCACATCACTAAGGGCGGAATCAAGAGTAGCTCCAATCGTGCCATCGTCTAAGAACCACGGCTTAAATTCCGACTCCAAAGCAGAAATCAGTTGGCTAATCGCCAAAGAGGGCCGGCCCACAGGGGTCCCCTTGCTGTGCCCAACATCTGGGGAGTACGATCTCCTCCCTCCAAAAGTGATTGGATGGGCTTCTGTACATTTGGTAGTATGCGATTTAACAGCTTTAAGAATCACATCATTTCTCAGGAAATTAAAAGCATTTTTAAAATCCACTTTTATTAGCACCTTATTGGACGCCAAGTTGATATTTACAAAGGCACTCGCGGTGTGGACAGCAGCTTCGCAGTCTTATTTAACTTCACAATCCAGTTAAACGCGGGCAATCCTGCCGATAATCGGCGCCATGTATTTGCGGATTAGCACTTTACACGCTAGCCGCCGCAAGGTATTCCCGACTGCTATCTTTAAAACTAGAGGATTAGCTTTCTCGCTCTCCCTTTATTAGCGCCGCTCTTAGCCTCTCCCGCGACATCACTAGCCACCCATTTGCAGGCCGTGCAGCTGCGTTGTCCCAAAACCCACAGCCAGTGCCTATGGTGGGATTGCCGAACGCCCTCTAAAATAGGATTATCTACCTATATAGGCGCCAAGTACAAAGCGAAGAAGCAAGCTTTGGCACTTTCCGTACACCAGCGGCAGTCCGTATTGCCCAGCGCGCCAGAAGCTGCTCAGCTGAACTCTTTGCCCGTTCAATACCTTTCATAGAAACGGCCTCAGCCAGCACATAAGCCGCATGCACCTGGCATCCTCGGGCGGCTCAGCCGCTTGTCCGGCTCCTCCGGACGTACAAGGAGGCTGCTTGACTAACCTGCACTGCAAGATGAAACGATGTCGGCCTCTCATTGTCCTACCGCCAAAACAGGCGTGTTTTCCCGACAAACATTTCGGAGGTCTTGGAAAGTGTAGCACAGCTAAAATCTTAGGAAGCATTGATATATCTAGTTTTTTGGGCTTTAAAACCCTACATCCGAATGCCCGCAAGGGTGACAACATTAGCCAGATTAAGGAGAGCCTTGCGACATTTGACGCACCTATATTGATGCCACTCGCACTTACACGTCGCCATGGCCGCAGTCTCACCGTTGTGTCTTTCATCCCGACGACAGCCCTTTGCCTCTGCCCGGGGACACCTTTAACTCTGCATGCACCCTTGACGAAGCTATGCTCCAGCTAAAAAGTTTCCACAATGGAGTAACTGGAGGCTTAGATGGCATAGCGCTCTTCCATCTTCTTACGCTCACTTAGTTTAAGCGCACGTCCTCTGCGTTCTAGCGAAGATCTATTCGGGGCTTGACTAGTCGCTCAGATGAAAAATACCAGTGCCTCGAAGCCCATCGCTATAGGATCCATTTTCAGGCGGTTAGCAATTAAAATTTTCCTCAGGCTTATCCAATGCCAAGACTTGTATAACAGGTACGACATTGCCATTTGGGAAACAACACCAAATCAGGTACCGAGGCTAATTTTCATGCCACGCGTAGCTTCCCCTAAATAAGCAGATAATTCTATATGAACTAACACTCAAGGCAAGCTAGCAAAAGGCTAGTAGGACGAAGAAAGATTGAGGAAGTAATAAAATGTCGATATGTCGTTATTTTCTACCTTGAAAGTTTTACATATAGAACCGTGAAATGTTTCCATTATGCCCCAAAACGACTATTCTCGAGGTCATATGCCCACCATTTTCGTACTAACGTGATGGTGCTGCGTTGCGTAGTTGCCGAGTAATTAAGCTTTTTCGATTCTAACTTTTTAGCATTTTGACCTGCTTTAGCAGATAAACCACTCGCACCCGTTCAGAAACACACTACAGTTTTTTTGCCAACAACTTTACCTTAAGTAGTTTTTGCGCGGTATTCGATGTTTGCGTCATTCGAGGTGGCAAAGCGGCATAAGTAAGGCCGCTAGAACGGGAGCGAAATGAAAAAATCCCCTTTGTTCTATAAGGATTTTTTTCATGCCGATTTTTACTAAACCTCAAAGTAAGTACATAACATTTCTATGTACCCTGTGATATATATATATATATATATATATATATATATATATACGTTTTGTGAATTTGAATATGGCTTTTAAACCACGACAGCCCATTTAAGAGCAGCCAGCTCTGGCTTCGAACCCAACCTCCTGAATGCAAGGCAAAGACTTTGCCGTTAAGCTACATTTATATATATATATATATATATATATATATATTAAGCAATTTAATAATATATTTAGAAGGGCCAGCGGATTTAGGAAAGGGTATAGGCTAGATGACCATCTTTTTTTATTAAGTCAGGTTGTGGAAACTTCGAAATTGCAGGGGCAAGGGTGTGTGGATTTTTAGATCTTAAAAAAGCATATGATATGGTGGACAGAACAAAGCTGTATCAAATCGTGTTAGAGGAGGGTTTGGAGAGAAGCTGGGTGGAGTTACTAGAAGAAATTTACAGGAATAACACGGTAAGAATAATAATAGCAGCCGAACAATCGACACGGCTGTCCGTTGTCATCGGTGATTTTTTTATGTATATAGAAAGAATAGCGCGAAGGTTTAATAGAACGGGTTTGGGATGGCAGATAGGGGAAAAGGGTGTATATATCAAGACGCCCGTGCTCCTTTTCGTTGACAATATGGTAGTGTTAGGGCGGGGTACGAGCGAAATTCAACAAATGTTGAATGCATGTGGGGAAGCAGCAGAGGAACTGAGCATGGCGTTTAATGAAAAAAGAGCGCAGTTTTAGTATTGAATGGGACTAAAGGGAAAGAAGCTTGTAGTACAAGGAAAATAATTGGATTATAAAAGTCAGTACAAGTATCTTGGGGTGACAATGACTACAGGAGATGGTTATTTAGAGGAAGAAGAGAGAGAGAGGATTTATCTGCTAATGCCTTCCTGGTCTACAGCGCGGGGTGGAGAAAGAAGTTAGAAATACCACAAAGAGTTTTTATTGAAATTGTCACAAATAAAAGATGGGTTAAACAATACAAATAAAATAAATTTTATTGAAAATGTCACAAATAAAAGATGAGTTAAACAGATGCAGATGGTAAAGACAGCGCTTATGACTAAAACGAAGTGGGATCGCAGAGTAGAGTTTGCAGCTAGGGAGAGTGGTTACAATTGTCAGCAATAGGCAAGAGCGAGGGTATCAGAGAAAATGGTGAAATTGAAGGTAAACAAGTCATATACAGACAAATGGAAATTGGCGATGGGCTTCAAATCAAGTTTGGCAACTATGTATGGATAGGAAAAGCGGGAAAGGGGCAGGGTAGTATGGGTATACGATAATTCAAGAGCGAGTGGGCTTGGCAGATGCCAGGGCAGGGATGTTGGATACAAGGATACATAGAGTTAACTATAAGGAGGGGCAAAGTACAGAATGTCGAGTATGTGGGCTAGAGAATGAGTCAATCGAACATACTATTAAATGATGTATAGCCTTAGGGGAGAGCAGGGATATAGAGCTGTCGGAAGCCCTAGCTCTAGGACCAAATGTTAGAAATGACCTGGTCGATATTACAAAAAAGAAGTTGTCACAATAGAAGGCAAATACTCAGTAGGTATTAAAGTAGACATGGATTATATGTATGCTTAGCTAATATATATGCTGCCGCTCTAAGCGCTCCTGATATAAAAGGGTGACATGTGTATTTAGGTATACATGCCAAGCGAACAATATATATATATATATATATATATATATTGGTTAACCTTCTTTAACATTCCAAATGAAACTACAATTGTCTACCGAGAACGTGAGCACTAGGGATAGTACTCTCGTATAGAGTGGGTTGGGATCACTTTAGCAGCGTGCCCCGGACGGGCGCCGCGTTCCCGCGTGTGACGTCGAGGTCAAGACGCTCACGAAAGCCGAAGACCTTTTGTCTCTGGTTGCGAGGTTCAGCTGCTCGGATATATATATATATATATATATATATATATATATATATATATATATTCGATTAAATGTATCGAGCAAGATGGCTTAATAGTATGCGGATTTCCCTTCTATACAAAATGCACTCTGCGATTCTAGAAACATTGCTGAACATAGGTTCAAAACTCACAGCACAGTCACTATGCTCACCTGTGATATTTAAGTACGGTAGCTCGTTATATTAGTTAGTGAAGTAATTTTATTATTATTGGAAGCATCACGACAACACACCGCATAATACAGTATTGCCATTATATAATATATTATACTGTTGCCATATCAATCACACGCGCGAGAGTACGTTTGCAAACAGGCAAACAAGATCGACGGAAGGCATCGACTAACCATTGACGCGAGCGCATTCTGGCTGATGAAATCCTTTGTTAACATAGAAGCCGATATGTCCTGGTGCAACCCACAATCCGAATTAGTCTGTTGAAATCCTTCGTACAAAGCACAACGAACGTATATATATACGTATATATATATATATATATATATATATATATATATATATATATATATATATATATACAGGGTGCCCGAATTTTTTGGGCCAAAACTCTTGTGTATAATGAAGCTCGGTAAGAAAATCATTGTTGGGGGAGGAAAAAAATCAACGGAAAGGGAGAACGCAAATGCATTGTATAGGAGTGAGACAATGTTTTAATGCATTCTTCGGAATTGTGATTTAGGAGTGGCTGTCTCGACATACGGTTACAAAATGCACGATTGTGAGAGAACGCAGTCCTCAATTGAAAAAAAACGAGCATACCGGCGCATTCGGGAGAAAATTATGAACGATAGGTACTACATTGTCAGAATTATACCCGACATTAGCTAGCGCAGGGACTATTGTAATATTCAGAAGAGTTTGAAAAATTATAATTTTACTTCTGCATGTTTGAACTTTTACGCCCAGGTTCTCAAAAATTCTCCATTATGCGTGCACAATGCGTCGAGACGATTTTACATCCTAAGTGAATAATTTTGGTACCAAATTGGTAGAGCTGACGTCTGTGTTTGCAAAGTAACTCATTTTTCTCTATAACCATATCGGGGTGAGTGCATACATGCAGCTACTATGTTCGGTCTCTCAATCAAGTCACTCGTCAAAGCTCTGAAAAAATATTTGTACTTCAAATCTTGCTCGAGCGAATGCTTGTCAGCCAAAAAGCACATTCGATAGCGATAGCAAAGCTCTCGTTGCATAAGTTCAAAGATACCAGGCGTCCCCCGAATGGCCACGCCAATAGTAACTATCCTACCGATCAGATTCATAAGAGACTCCATGGGGGTTGCATAGACTAGATCCGCTAGGTGGCCCCAAAGGAAAAAGTTAACACTGGACAGAATAAGCGATTGCGGCGGCCAAGCCTGTGGACCGCCTCGGCCAATGGAAACCACATTGTCGACCGAATAATCTGTGAAATGTTTGCCAAGAGTTTCTTGCAAGGTTCTGCTGGGAGATATGTAGTATGTTGGTCCATTTAACCTATTAAGAAGTATGTAATGTAGAAAACGATTGTTGCCCACTACGCCAGCCCAAACATTCACCGAGAAGTGACGTTGCTGTGCATGCGGGCGGGTCATATGTGGGTTCTCCGTAGCCCACCAATGAGCCTTGTGTGCGTTGAATACACCATCTTGTGTGAAGAAAAACGTTCGTGAAGAGAACAAGAGCAGAAAATTGCACATTGACCGCTGCTCGTTGCAAAAAACTAGCGACAGTAATGAATGTGTACCTGGTAATCAGAATCCCGCAAAGTTAAACTCGCTGCCACCAATGTGGATGTAGCCCTGATTCATTTGGCACCTCGTGGACAGAGCTAAGACTTGCCTAATGCTTGCGGAAGGATGCGCGATTACTTTCTCAACAACGAGTTTTTCCGTATTTGGGCTTTTCACTGTCCGCGGTCGTCCAGCTTCGTAAGGACGGCCTTGAAATGATCCAGTTTCGCAGAGGAAACGTCTTGGAAACATTTTTCTGCCAGGTGTCCGTCGGTGTGGAAATCGCTCTACGTACAACCGGTGTGCAAGACTCGCGTTGCCGTCTGCTTTATTATACATAAAATGCAAGTCCGTTTTCTTAACAGTTGTGAAATAGTCCGTTTTCTTAACAGTTGTGAAATAGTCCGTTTTCTTGGCCTTGTGAACCGGTAGAAACGCCTGCACTTTATACTAGAATCAGGTGGGCATTGTAGACTCGGCTACATGAGTACTACAACGCGAGGGACTTACGAACGATGAACGACAACATACGACGTACGTCTAGCCCGTAGCGCAGACGAGCGAAGGATGGATGTTAGGCCATGCTTCCTCGGTCTATTGATTCACTCAAGGGACGCCTCAGTTTTCGTGTAGTAATAATGGTAAACGATGGAATCGGATCTTCCCAAAGATTCGGCATTTCGAATAATCCACCTGTCCTTATCGCTGATTGATCTGTTTAAACTACGCATCATCGTAGTTACCTACCTCGTGCGTAAGCCAGGTACGTAGGTCTGGTGCTGGTGATGCTGCTGCTGATGTTATGGTTGTGGCGCGGCAGGTCGCCGACCGTGTACGTGCCTTATTGTCGTCGGAAAGTAGCAGAGCGGTCTCATGTCGGGGTCACAATATCACAAATTATCCGTGCATTTTGTGACTTTCCGCGTCTTCGTTACTGGGGTGGCAGCATGTTCTATTTTCCTCCATGTCTTTAGGTTGCTTTGCCATTGCCGCCAACGGACGCTATCTATGTCCGCGCTGCTTAACAAAGGCTGCTAAGGACACAAGGCTCAGTGTGCAAAATTATAATTTGGAAACTCTTCTCAGTATCACAATAGTCCCTGTTAGCTAAGGCCAGTTTCTCCCGAATGTGCCGGTATGCTCGGTTTTTTCATTTGAGCAATACATTCTCTCACAATCGTGAGTTTTGTAAACGTATGTTGAGACAGCCATGCCTAAAATCACAATTCAGAGAAATGCTATGCAAAATAATCTCACTCTTATACTAAGCATTTCCCTTATCAAAAATGATTTCCTCACCGAGCTTTACTATACCCCAGATTTTTCGAAAAAAATCCGGACAGCCTGTATATACAGGGTGTAACTAAAATTTTTGATAATCGCTGTACTGAATTGTAGAACTCGCTAAGCAAATATTTATCCAATGGAACATTGCTTCTAAGAAGTCTTGTTTCGGAGTGTGAGTACACGAATGCGCATTGTAGGTCGATCATTCTGGTACCAAATACATGGCAATACGAGTCGTGATTGCGGAGTAACCGAGATTGAGTGCATGCATAAATGACCTACTCCATCAAGTAAAGCTCTCTAGGTCATTTATGCATGCGCTCAACCCCGACATGCCTTTCAAGAAATCTTACGTGCTCCGCAACCGCGGATTGTTGCATTGCCATGCATTTCGTACCAAACTTAACGTCTGAATGTGTTTGTTTCATATTCTTTTACTATTACACCTTTTGGTATTTTTTCAATTTCAATTTCAATTTGAGGTTTATTCACGGAACCGCAATTTCACAATGCTTAAGTTCTCGTATATAAAAATATTTAAAATGTGCATTAAAACATTTGTGTAAAAAGTGTGCATGCAAAATGTGTAACACTACTATTATCTAATTCATACTATAATATGTCTCACTTCATACGAAACTAGCAATTGAAGTCGCTAAACACTTCTCCCGTTCACACAATTTCAACCTATTGGCGGGAAACTAGTTTTGACTAGTGTTTTTGCTTGTTACCCATTTTTTCACCTCGCATTTAAATAATCCGACTGAGGTTAGTACACGAATTTCTTTGGGAAGTTCGGTCCAGATAGTCGGAAG
The DNA here is from genome assembly GCA_003439945.1 of Dermanyssus gallinae. NCBI lineage: Eukaryota > Metazoa > Arthropoda > Arachnida > Mesostigmata > Dermanyssidae > Dermanyssus > Dermanyssus gallinae. Next base: position 187,260 of record QVRM01007063.1, on the reverse strand, counting down.
GGTGTATGCAAGTGCATGACGAGTGGTCTGCTTTAGAGCTATTGGCCTCACAAATTCCGTTGCACGTCGAGTTGTGCGTCTGACAGCAGCTCTTATAGGAAAACCAGCATCATCCGGAATAACTCCCCTATGCATCTTAAATGCAAGCGTGGCAATTTTTACCCTGTAAATATCCCTAAAAGTTAAAAGCTTAAAGTCTTGAAAACACTTGCGAACCGAATCGATGCGGCGCAAGTTAAATACCGCCCTGAGGGCATCATTCTGAATGACTTCGGCCCTATGAGTTATACCTTTATTATGAAGTCCCCAAATTGAAATACCATAACAAAGAATTGGCACTAATAGCATTTTATACACCATAAGAAGACCCTCGACAGGCACTCCTAGTTCTCGTAGACGACGAATAGATGAAATTACCGCATAGCATTTAGGCGTAATAACGTCTAAGTGATCATGCCATCTAAGCGTCTCATGTAAAGTTAAGCCCAGACATTTGATAGTAGAGGAAAGTGTCACTTCCGTTCCATTAAGCTCTAGCGTTTGAATCTGCGTGACCCTTTTGGCAGGGCGAAACAACGTGAGTCCTGTTTTGGTTGCATTTATCACCAGACCGAATTTTTCAAACACAAGAACAGCATACTCTACTACTTGCATAGCCTTCTGTACATCAGCCTGTATCGCAGATGGTTGAATACGAAAAAGTAAGGTCGTATCATCAGCATAGACGATGGGCGTACAGGACCCTTCTAACGCGATCTTTTCAATAATGAAATTAATCAAAATGATAAACATAAACGGTCCTAAGATTGACCCTTGCGGCGTCCCGATGTTTACTTCTTCTAAGGTCGATTCAAAACAACCTACCTTTACCGCTTGCTGCCTCTCCGCTAGGTATGACCTAAACCAAGACACAACAGTGCTATCACAACCAAGTTTTTCGAGCATATGTAAGAACAACGAATGATTTACACAGTTGAAGGCGGCAGAAACATCCAAAAAGACGCCAAGGCAAAGTTGGTTGTCTTGGAAAGAATTGGCGACCTCCTGATATAGATGAGCGAGGGCAAGCTCCGTTGAGCGTGCCTTACGAAATCCAAACTGATTCCTCGAAAAGAACCCAATCGAACTAAGGTGCCCTTTGCATCTGGACCTAACTACCTTTTCAAATATCTTTGAGAGGTAATCCACTAAAGAAATTAGTCGGTAATTATTCGGATTCTTACGATCGCCCTTATTTTTAAATAAGGGAATAATTGTGGACACCTTTAGTCTAGCCGGGAAAACGCCAGTAGTCAGGGAACGGTTTATAATATGCGCCAATGGACGAGAAAGAGTGACGGAGGACAGCTTTAGCAATCGGTGTGGGATTCCTGCAGCCCCAACTCTCCAGGAAGCCTTCGTGAATTCTAAACTTCTCTGTACTTCCGGCGTACTTACTGGCAAAAAAGAGAATGACAAATCTCTCTTAAACCAGGTGGCCTCCAGAGCTGGCTGAACGTTTTCCTTGACTTAGAGAGCTTTTACTGTATTGGATCCCACCGTAGCAAAATGGTGATTTAGCTCCGTCACTATATCCGTTGGGTCAGTCACAAGCCCAGAACTGGCTTCCAGAGTAGTGGGAAGTTCCACTGACTTTCTGGCTCTGCCACACGAAATATTAATAAAGTTCCAAAGTTTGGAAGTGTCACCCTGGAGTTGCCTAAAGCACGACTTATAAAACTTTGTCTTGGCGATACGAATTTCACGCTTGTAGCGCAGGAAGCTACGATAATACGTAGACTTTGATTCTTCCAACTGCGCTTTTAGATGCCAACGATAAAGCTTGTTAACGCTTTGCCGCAAGCGCCTTAACTTTGCAGAAAAATTGAACTTTAGATGCTGTTTCAAATTACTCTGGCAGAAATTGTTAAAGCATCTATTATATTCATTGACTACTAAATTACTGAAAGCTTTAAAGGCTTCTTCCGTGCCGTCAGCGTCATACACTTTTAACCAGCTTAAACGGGCAACTCGGTCAAGAAACAAAGTGACACTCTTCCGATCGTGTATCCTTAATAAGGCTGTTGGAGCAGGTAGGGCCTCAGTAGCCAGAGAATACCTTCCAGATAAGAACACTACCACAGGGTAGTGATCCGAAAATAGCCTGGTGCACCAAACGACCGGGCAGATTTCCAGGAAATCCTTACAATTTCTAACAGCAATATGGTCAATACATGTACCGGAAGCGGGGCGAGTCACTTGCTTGACGACATGAAAAACGCTTCTTTCTGAGAAAAATGATATATAGCTTTCCCTGTCTGTATTAGCCAGCAAATAAATATTCGAGTCACCCATTACTATACATGGGAGAGCTGAACCCATTGGAAGTACCTCTTCCAACAAATCCAGTAGGACCTCCTTATGCGTAACCCTACTGGAATACATACCGATAATAAATCCTTCAAAACCGCACTTCTTTAGATGTACCCTGAGAACCTGTACGTTACCATCATCACTACTTTTAGCAAGCTTAGAGAGTATAAGGCAGTTCGAGCGTATGTACATGCCAACCCCTCCTCCCTGTTTACTAGTTTCACGTCCTGAGCCAATCAAATTAAAACCGGGTATGCTATATGCGTTGTAGTCGCCTGATTTTAGCCATGTTTCGCTTATGACTACAACGTCTAGCCCAGAACCCTCTTGCACCAGTATGTCCCCCAGCGTTTCGAGTTGCCCTGACTTCTTGAGCCCTACCGTTCCCGCATTAATGTATATGGCTGCAAGATTACTAAAAATTGGTGATTTTACACCGCTAAGAGTTACAACTTTAAATTCTGGCGGTCCCCACCATGTCTGGCACTGCCTTACATTCGTAGGGTTATGTGATATGATGTCATTTAAACTATCTAATGCCATGGTCATGTTATTACAAGGTATGTGTAAAATTCTAGTTATTATCCAATGTATTACAAGAAAGGGTAAAACTCTAGTTAAACTGCTTAAGTAACTCTAACAAAGGTGCAATTGCACTAAAAAGGCTCTTCAGACATCCCACTGCTTGTGGGCATATAGCATTTAAAATTCTCATGACGGGCTTAAACGCTGCAGCCACGCTTTTCTTTGTCTTGGGAGCCTGACGCATCCTTGGCTTCAGGAGCATCTTCTTTTTGCCGAACGTCGTTTTCTTCGTCGTAGAGGTAGGCTTAGCCAGCCGATTCATCGTTTGTTTCTGGGGGATCATTGTAATTCCCGGAAGATTGATTTTTACTTCTGGACCGGCCGCGGTTTCCACAACAACTGATCTCACAACTGATGCGTAAGAGCGACTGGAACCCTGCGTCGTGACAGGATGTCTAGCAGACAATTCCGGTGTTGATGAAGGAACTTGATCAATCACTTTGATAGCCGTGGCGGGATGCTCTACACTGACTTGTTGCAGTAGTCTGCGCTCCATCCAAATCTTTCGCTTTTCAAGTTCGTATGCGCGTAACGGACATAATGACGAGGAAGATGCATGGCAACCCTTACAATTTACACATTTAGGTGCCTTTTTACATTCAGCTGCAAGATGGCCAGTCTCACCACAATTTCTACGAGCTATCTCATTTTTACAATTCGCGGCTATGTGACCAAGTTTTTGACATTTGAAGCACGCTTTAGGTGCACCAGCGTACATAACAACTGTATGCTTTCTGCACGCCAGAAATACCTCTGTGGGTGGCACACGATTAAAGCGTAGAAGAACTCTGTAACAAACTTTGCAAGCTGATCTCCCACGCGTCGCTTCCCAACTTCTCCTTTAACTGTCACTACGCCGTCCTGCTTCAGCGCTGCTAATATATCCTCATCCGTGAAGCCGCGGTCAACCTGAGTAATCCGTGCCCAGTTGTTGTCCAGGTCTCTACAACTTGTAGTTACGCGGATTCCAAGAAGCTCTGTAAGCCCCAAAACCTTTTTGGTAACTTCAACCGCATTGGTCCAAACATGAATATAACCTGATTTCGATTCAGGTTTAGTGTCAGGGTAGAGCCGAAACAGCTCACTACAGAGAGCTAGCATGTTGCCCTGGAAAGGCCCGCTGCCGATATTCATTTTACCGTCACAGTCGTGCTCAATCCTCTGTGCAATTATAATACGGAAAACACCTTTGGAATTACGCACGGTGTTTGCCCTGATAGCCTCAATTTGTGACTGAAGTTTTCCAAGCCTCTTTGCCGTATCTTTATTTATCACCTGGGTCCATCCATTACCCGAAACATCATTACCAGTCTCTTCAGTATCCACAATCAGCTGAGTTGCCGGCAACTCAATACCATTGGCGATCTCTTCATTTCGAGAACCGTCAGTTGTTCACCACAGCTGATGCTACTGAGTGCACCGTTGGCAGGGTCGCCGCTTTGGAAACATTTACATCTTTTAAGCTACTGCTTGCTGCACACACTTTCAAATTCGCCTCTGCTTGCCCTGTTTCCCCCATCAGCTTCTCCTTCTTCCCCTTTGACTCTTCTTGCTGCTCTGCTTTACGTTTATTTACAGCGGATGCTCCTCTCCTCTTCGTTTCTACTGGGGCTTTATTGTCCGTAGCTCCCATGATTTGCCGACTAAAACAGCAACGCACGTAGCAGACGACCGGTGAAATTAGTTCTTGCTCCAGATTACACGTCCGCCGAATCCTCCTCTCATTGAATTGTCTGGAGTCTAGATGTAGAAATGTTACCCAAAGCTGCACTCGTCGTAATGTCAACAGCCTGCTTTACCACACTGCAAAGTAGACAGCGCAGCTGTTTCTACCACGAATATACCACAGTTGCATGTAGCCGTAAAGTCTCACCCAGCAAAATCCATACTGGCGCTGAAAGCTTGAGATACCAGTCTCACTTGTGAACACAACTACAACGACAGATGCACAGAATCACCTGTACACAAATCCGCTGAACAACACCATCATAAGCACTCAAAGCAGAAGGAAGTCGACAAGCATCAGACACTCCGCCGCGCTCCGAAGCACCGCATTCACAGCACTCAGCCAACGCCAACGATCGAAAACGTGAGAAGGTGGCGCACACAATTCACCGTGTCTCAGCATCGGGCCCCATTGGGACAGACGTGACAGAAGACTTGCCCCATGCTCAACACGACACAAGGCAAGAGACGGGTCACACAAAATCACCAATCTCACACGGAGACCTCTACACTCGATGCACTCCCGACGAGAGCCGGTTGCAGACGGTATTGCTGATTACATTACATTACACGTGTTCATTAAATCTCAGATATCTCAATATGTTTTATATGCATCTCCGGAAGATGTTAGCGACCTAGCGCCCAGATAACTGGCGCTGAGCGACATGTTTCATGATGATACTTGGTGCAAACAAAGCCGCAAAATTTGCAGCAACACTTATAGGAAGGGTTATGGACCCCAGTACGGTGGCACAGTTTGTGGTGGCGCTCATAACCGGAGTAGCGGGTGAGGACGTGTCGTCGCTTGAAGAGCTATTTTATCCACGTATTGTCCAACATTGCCGGTGTTTTGTAGAACGCTTCTGGCACTTCCTTCATCTTCTGTTTCTTCGAAGTGCCTACGGAACTCTCGCAGTGACGCGGTGGTCGGAAGTTGAAAGCGGTTTACCAGATCCTCGATGCACGGCGTGGTCTTCGACAGACTAGAAGTTAGCCTGTTTTGTGTACTTTTAGAGAGACTCAAAACTCTCTAACGGAACGTTGCCTTCACCGTGTCGAGAGGGCTAAGCTGCTTAGCGTGTAGGTGTTCCCAAATTAATGTGATAGAAAATATTGTGATGATTTATTAATCATTTACAATACGTGTGCACACTCGGCAGTGCTCGCCTTAATAAAAATGGTGGTAAAAAGATGTCACGTGAAGTTAATAGTCAGTTGTCCGTGTCCTTGCTTGACGGTAGCCCCCGCTCTTATGGACCCTTGCGAGCGGTATATCCTCAAGGTTCCTTGTAAAGTTAAAACGGTGAGATCCATAAGATTCCTCTTCGTGACGCCGAGTCCCAAGAGCGTCCTCGCAGATTCGGAGTCCCATACACCACTCATAGAGATAGTGATGGATCCGAATCTGCGAGGTTTTTGCGGGTCGGGGAGCGCCGCTCTTAGGAACTCGACGTCATATTTGGCGATCTTGTCTTGCCGTGCGTTTGTCAGGCCCGGTTTGGGCCGCCAACCTCGGCATCTAAAACCCAGACTTCGGTAGGTGTTGTTATTACGAGGTCGGGCTTTAGACCCGGTGCGCCCGGTCGACGGAATACTCGCTCACGAACCACCTCATGACCCCCTTCGCGGAGAAGATGCGCCACGAGATCACAGACGTCGTCATGTCTCTCTATGGTTTGTTTGTGTGTTGTATTGCACATCTGAGCGACATGAGCCAACGTCTCAGACGCATGACACCCGTGCCTACAACGTTTGTGGTAGCCCGGGCGTCCCCTGGCCAATCTGGCACGCGTTAATCCAGTCCACCCTTAATCCAGTAATGTACAAAGGGCGTTTCGTGTGCTTTTTTTTAAATGTGCCCCATCGAACGTGTTGTGTAGTTGTTGAGACCAGTAATCGGTCTCTTGTGTAGCGGTCTCAATGGAGGTTCCCAAGCGCTCGCAAAGAAGTCTTGTTTCTGCAAGATCTTTTTTAAAGTGCTCGGTGGTTAGCATCCATTGGACCCCAAGATGCGTGGAGTGTTGTAGTGCTGTCAGGCGGGAGAGGCGGAGTCTGGGAATTAACGTTTGGAGGCAGGGGATGTCCAGACCGCCGTGTGCTGTGTGCGTGTACAGGTAGGTGTTTGGCACCGAGTTTTCAAGCTTAAGCCATTTCGACTTAACAACCTTTCTGATCTCTTTATCTAGGTCGCTAAAGAGTGCGTAAGATAGTCTGGGACCGGAGACCAGTTTATATAGGAGACGGGAAATGAGAAAGTCTTTCAAAAATATGAGTCTTTGGTGGGGTTTAAGGGGAGCTATCGTGAGTCTGTTGAGTAAATTAAGGAGTATATACTTGGTGGAGTCAACTCTGCCATTGCTGTCAAAGTCAACTATAAGGTATCTCCATCAATCGCTCATACCTCAGAGACCTTTTAAGATCCATGAACACTCTACTATATACCACAAGGTCATCGGCATAGAGAGTAATGCGGGCACAGGGGTAGGGGTCATTGATGAGGCCCGGAAGATCACTGGGTAAGACTGAGAATAAGAGCGGGCTAAGATTATCACACTGGGGATAGCCGGTCGTTTGTAGGAAAGACTGGTATTCCTGAATGCCGTCATCTGGAATGACCGGGTTTGCATTCAGGATAGCTCTCAGCATCCCCAAAACAAACTCGTGGGCCCACGCCCGCGGCGGCTGGCTTCTTCATGACAATATTCCTGGGGGAAGTGTCAAACGCCGCCTTGTAGTCTACAAATACAGCGTACAGTGTTTGGTGCTTGAAGTTGACCGAGTGATTCATATCGTCAAAAAGCTTCTGGGATGCGGTCAATGTGTTAGTTTTGGGCACTGCAAGTGGTCGTAGGGTTATAATTTTGAGGTATTTGATGCAAAGTCTGATAGATAACTTAATTTCTGTGCGAATTCTCTTCTAAGCGACCATGTCGCATCTTCCAATCTGTCTTATATGCTTCGGAAGAAGCAGAATTTTCTCACGAACATAACACGGTATGCTTAGTTTCTGTCTAGGAGGACTGGTTATCTTGGAGCAACAAATATTACCTCTTTATGTCGAGCAAAAATACTAGTGTCATAAAATTTTGTGATTTCACTCTAACTCTGAAACAAGACTTCCCAGAAATCATGTTTCTCAGGATCATCAGAGATAATTTTTTTGTTTAACACTTGCCACATTACGCGCTTTTGTTTTCTCCAATCGTGCAAAGACTACAGTGCTACATGCTCGTAGAGTAAGAACAAAGACTTTCACCGACATTTAGGGTCTCGGATTACTTTAAATCACGGGATCTCTATATTTGACGCAGCTACACCGCGAAAAAATGATAGATGCATGTCTTAGCGAGTGAATTAAGCAGATTAACGATGTTTGGGCTCAACAGAAACAAAGACCGACCTCCTACCAGACGTTTTTTCTTTGTTGAAACTATAAGCTTAAACTGGCGCTTAATGAGTGACGAAAAGGTCCATATAAAGAGTTATAAGGACATCGGCCTAATCGTGAAATTTCCCGTTGATTGAGGCGTTGTCGCCAAGTAGTAAATAACTTTGTTAATTTAGGTAAAAATTACGTCGTAAGAAAAAGTTCCGGCATCCAAATGCCATTTTGGAACGAAGCACGCTGCAATTATGAAGAAAGCGTCGAACTCTGCGCCCTCGGCGAGGGCAATTGCGGCGGCAGCCGACGTGCAAACAAACGTGCGAAATGTGCAAAACTTCCTCAGGGATGCACATTGGCTGACGAGAAAAAAAAACAAGATCTCGATCGATTTAACTATTATTTGCACGAAGTTCGCAGGGAAGAACGAAATTTGTCAAAACGTGCACTCAAGATGGCGATTAAGTGGTGATCTGGACGGCTGTCGGGTGTCATACTAAGTGGTACTAAGTGGTCACGATTGTGTTTTTAGACGGTGGCGTTTACTTGACGCGCTAGAGGGATTTACTAACAGAGCAATCGGCGTATATTGAGCTGATGGGAGGGCCAGACTTCGTTTTTACACACGATAACGCCCCGATTCACACCGCCAGGCTGATCGGAAGCTGGTTCGACCAACGTCACATTGAGGTTCTACGTTGGCCTGCAGTCTCACCTAATCTTAATATCATCCAGAATGTATGGAGCTGGCTCGGACGATTAGTTAACACCGACGAAAAACAATTTTCGAGGCTTGATACAAACTCTTGCAGGACATCATCAAAAGTTTTTTCAACACTATACCAAAGTTAAGTATAGTTGCTGGGCTCCTGAAACGAGCCCAAACGCCGTTGATCGGCTTAATTCACTCGTTGACATGTATCTTGCTAGTGACTTTATCATTTTTTGCGGTGTAGCTCTGCCAAATGTAAACATCTCGTGGCTCAAAGTAATCTGAGACCCCAAATGTCGATGGAAGTCTCCGCTGTTACTCTGTAAGCATGTATCACTGTGATCTTTACAAGATTTATAATAAATCCGTGAAATGTGGCAAAAATAGGTGGCTTTATATTTTTTAGGTATGTATATATATATATATATATATATATATATATACATACATACAAACAGACATAAATGGTGTATGTATACTCTTACGATATTAACGTAACATAACGGCACGTTTCAGCGCCGTCTGCTTCTCTCACTCGAAACGAGTCGACGAGCCTATTTGTTTAGGGCTTAAAGTAGACGCTTGAAAAGTTGACAGGCAGAAATAGCTATGGAGTAGTAAATCCTAAAATAAAAGTTCATTCGGCAGGAGGCTTTTTTTTTTTTTTTTTAAAGGGGTGGAAAATGCATTTACGCACACCCGCCGATATAATGACGGATAGTGTGGGGCTAGACGCTCGGAGAGGGAATACGCGTGGTACTCACTCTAATCCGAGCGTACTACCCACTAAAAACCACCCCCCCCCGGAACCCCCTCCTGGTTCGGAATTGTGAACCATTACCTCGAGACCAGGAGGGAGGAGTCTCACGCTTCAACCCTTTCTTCAACCCTTAGTCTGTAGGTGCATCCCGAGCAGGTAAGTCCTGCTGGGTTAAATCAGGGGGGCTCCGGGCGACGAATCGCGCCCGGCGATTATTCTCCAGCTGGATCTTTTCGCGCATGAGCCCGTTGAGGTATTTTAGGCCAGTCGGCAGGAGGCTAGAAGGCGACTGTGCTATTCATCTGTCGGTTAGTGGCGATTAGGTGTGTCAATTAGTCTAGCTGGTAAGATTTTATCTGACGTGATACAAAACACACACACTACTTAGTCATTTTTAGATATATATATATATATATATATATATATATTTGCTCTAACTAATATAAATCGATTTTCCTGCCTAACAAGTATAACCGTTCAAAAAGGTCCGAACTTCTTCTCGGAGCTTTATTTATTATACTGTTGTCGCATACTTTACTCATATATGCACATGTATCTGGATACGTATATGTGAAGTATCAGTTTGTTCAACTAGCATGCAGTAACCTAACCTAACTTTATAATTAGCTTCTATCCCCACACCAAACATTCGTGTGATTCACCTGAAGAAGTACCTACTATCATTCCATATCCATATCCTACAATCTTAAAAAGCTTAATGTAGTTATAAAAGATGTGGCAGTTCACGGTGGAAGAAGTCAACATAGTAACCAGACACTTGATTACTGAAATCTGTAACAGTGGTGCTGTTGTCCTACATAAAAACAAAAAATGTGCAATTGCGCGACAACCAGTCCTTCTATTAAAAAATTAAGCACATTGCCGTGTTCGAGAGCAACGTCTGAATAACGCCGTCCAGATGATCGCACTACTAACTTTCACGTACAATGCCTTAAAATTATAATCTATACTGGTCTATTATATAATATATATTATTATTATTATTATTATTATTATTATTATTATTATTATTATTATTATTATTATTATTATTATTATTATTATTATATACTGTACATTTACATATATTTTGCAAAGGTACTATTTCGACCTATTATATGATAAATTGTTCTTTATGCCTTTTACATTGTGCATTGTATATATTGAATACAGGATTTTCCTGAATAATTATGTATATAATTATCTACCCTTTGAAAGAAATAAAGGAGCACTTGAATTGAATTGGTCTCAGCGGAGTTCCGGTAGCTAGTTTCATGTTTCAAATTTCAAAGTTGTTGTTTATTCACGAAACCGCAATTTCACAAGTTGTTGTCAGCCGTATAAACGCACCACTAATATATATTATCTATCTAACTACGAAATGAAGTTGCTAAAAAATCTCCCGTTCTCACACGTAGCAAGACTGACATGTAACTAGTTTTGACTGGATTTTGTACTCGTTACCCATTTTTTGTCACCTCACGCTCAAATCAACTGCCTGAGGTGAGTACATGCATTTCTGTGGGAACCGCTGCCCAGCTTAGTCGGCAGCGTGTACGCGAGAGCATGATGGATTGAATACTTTAACGTCTAACATCCGTTTTTGTAGAAAAATCAGTATCATCCGGAAAAACTCCTCTACACAAATTAAACGCAAGAAAAGCAATTTTTACCCTGTCAAGATTCCTAAGTGGTAAAACTAACGTCTTAAAAACACATACGAACCGAATCGCTACGGTGAAAGTTGGAAACAGTTCTGAGTGCATCATCTTCAGCCCTATGAGTTATACCCCTAGTATTAACTATATGAATTCTTATTAAATGATTTATTAATTATTTAAAAAAACTTATTAGAAAGTTATTATAAATTCCCAAAATAGGGGTACCATAACAAGAAATTGGCACTAATATATTATACACAATAAGACTCTTAACAGGCACTCCTAGTTCACATAGACTACGAATAGATGTAACTACCGCATAGCATTGAAGCATAAGAGCAACTAGCTGATCATGCCATCTAAGCGTCTCGTGTAAAGTTAAGCCCGCACATTTGATAGAACGGGAAAGGTGTTACTTCCTTCCATTGAGCTTCAGCATCTGAACCTGGGTAGGAGTTTGGGCAGTGCAAAACAACGTGAGTTTAGTTTTGGTTGTATTTTTGCCAGACCAAATTATTCGAACACAAGAACAGCACATTTCACTACTTGCATCGCTTTCTGTACTATACCCTGTATCGCAGATGGTTAAACGCGAAAACATAAGGTCGCATCATCAGCTTAGACGATGAGCCTACAGAACCCTTTTGATGCAATCTTATTCGTAATGAAGTTGATCAAAATAATAAACATAAACTACCCCAGAATTGACCCTCGCGGCTTTCCGATATCTACTCTTGTTTAAAGGCGAATCAAAACAACCTACCTTTACTGCCTCCTGCCTCTCCGCTAAGTATGGCCTAAACAAAGACAAAACAGTAACATCACAACCAAGAAGTTCATATATAAAAACAATAAATTATTTAAGCAAATAAAGGCGGCAGAAACATCTTCTAATAAAGATGAGCAAGGTCACACTCAGTTTGCCCTACGAAATCTAAACTGATTCCTCAAAAATATATTAATTAAACTGAGATGCCTTTCTGGAAACTATAGTTTCAAATATTTTGTATATGTAATCCATTAAAGAAATTGAACGGTAATTATTATTTTTTACGGTTGCCTTTGTGCAGAAATACTTGTAGACACCTTCAATCTAACAGAAAAACACCAGTAGTCGTTGAGCAATCTGCCTGGAATTCCTGCAGCCCCAACACTCCAGGAAGACTTTGTGGAGCGCTCTCTGTACGTCCGGCGTATCCTTAGTAAGACCGAGGAAGCAGATAAGGCCTCCGTAAGCGGAGAACACAATTCCAGATAAGAACACTACCACAGTGTAGTGAGTCAAGAATGTCCTAGTGCATCACACGACCGGGAAGATTTCTAGGAAATATTCGCAAGTTCTATTAACAGTCTGGTCAATACAGGTACCGGAAGCAGAGCGAGTCGGTTACTTAACGACGTGAAAGATGCTTATTGCTAAGGAAAATGATTAATAACTTGCCTAACTCCATTAGCCAGCAAATTCAGGTTTGAATTACTCATTACAATACATGGGTTCCAAATAAACCCGGCAGGTTCGTCTTCTACGCGATACGACGATAGAGTACATACCGATAATAAACCCTTTAAAACCACACTTCTTTACGTGGAAAACCTGTGCGTAACCAATATCACTACTTTTAACAAGCTTAGCGAGTACACGGCAGTTTGAGCGTGTGTACATGCCAACCCTTCCTCCCTGTTTACTACTTAGACGTCCTGACCCAATCACAGTGAAACCGGGGTTACCATATGTGTCGTAGTCGCCTGATTTGAACTATGTTTCGCTTATGACTACTGCGCCTAGCCCAAAACCCTCTTGCGCCAGTGAGTTACCCATCGTTTCAAGTTGTCCTGATCTCCGAAGCCCTCCTGTCCCTGCGAGGAGAGCCTTAAGATTACTTAAAAAAGGTAATTTTGCTCCTCTTAAAATTAGAACTTTAAACTCAGGCAATCCCGTTCATATCTGGCATTGCCTTACATTCGTAGCGTTGTGTGATATAATGGCATAATGAAGATTGTGACGCGGTGGCCCGGTCGGTAGCGTCGGAAGCACACCGAAAATTTGATGGCGGTGTCTAAATGCGTCTGTTACGTGTGTAGGCCGTTGTTATACAGTTAAACTAAATGTATCGCCGGAATTTAAATAACGGTCTAAGTTTAGGTTCTGGCAGAGCACCCAATCCCCTGAGACCTGAGTTGGCGCAACAATCGAATAAACGCGGGTCCTAAAGCTACGTATTAATTCGGTTTAGATGCGGAGACGTAGTTATTTTTGTTCATTGTGAGTGAGTCTAGGGAGGTGGTCGTCGTAGTTATAATTGGTGAGAGATGTTCGAAACGAGCTTTGTTGCCGATAATATTGAAAAAGGTTCCTCCGCCAAGTTAGAGCGGCGCCAATTATGCTAAAAAACGATCGCTATCGACAACTTTTGTATCTATTTCATTGTCATAGTGACAGTCGCTAAAAATCATAGATTAAAAAACGCGGCACGTTGATGGGCAGTTTAACTGTGTCATCCCGGTATAAAATTTGTATTTCTTCTTGTTTCTATATACCTATATACTCTTTTCCATGTATATGTCTATATGGTTTGCATACTAATGTATTATATTGTGCACGATTGAGCACGATTGAGATTGCATTTATAGAGATGGCGTTATCGTCTGAGCTGAGCACATTTATTTTCTTGCTGTACACTCATGACATAAACTAGCAGTCTTTAAGTAATAAGTAATATATAAGTAAATAAGTACACACTGTCTGACTCAGTGCAGCTTTGCCAGCCGCGGCACAGTCGTAATCCCGGCAAGCCCAGGAGGTATTTTTGCCACATTTAACGCATTTATTATAATCGTGTAAAGATCACAGTGATACATGCTCACAGAGTAACAACGAAGGCTTCCATCGACATTTGGGGTCTCGGATTACTTTGAATCACGATATTTCCACATTGACACAGCTAAACCGCGAAAAAATGATAAAGTCACAAGCAAGATGCACATTTTAACGAGTGAATTGAGCAGAATAACGACGTTCAAACACATTTAATGACTCGACAGAAACAAAGGCAGACCTCCTACAAGAAATGTTTTCTTTGTTGAAACGATAGGCTTAGACTGGCGCCTCATGGGTGAAAAAAAGGCCCATATAAAGGTTTATAAGGACATCGGCCTCTTTAATTGCAAAATTTCTCGTTAATTGGGACGTTGTGCCCAAGTAGTAAATAACTTCGTCAATTTAAGTAAAAACTACGCCGTAAAAAGAGTTCTGGGCGTTTAAATTCCATTTCGGAACGAAACAAGCTGAAATTCTGAAGAAAGCGTCGAACTCTGCGCCCTCGGCGAGAGCAATTGTGGCAACGGCCGACGTGCAAACGAACCTGCGAAATGTGCAAAGCTTCCTCAGGAAGACACATCGGCAAAAACATAAGAAAAAACAACGATTGACCGCTGACCGATGAAAGCTCGTCTTGACTTTGCCCACGATAAAATGTCATGGACCACTGAGTGCCCAAGATACGACGTTATGGACCACTGCGTGGCACAGAGTGCTCTCTTCGAATGGAAAAGGTTTAACTTTGATAAATTAGACCGATTTAAATATTATTTGCACGATGTCCGCAAGGAAGAACAAATTTGGTCAAAACGTCACTCAGGGTGCGGTTTAGTGGTGATCTGGGCTGCTGTCGGGTATTATACAAAGTCGTCGGTTGTGTTTTTAGACGGTCGTGTTTATTTGACGCTCTACGGGAAACAAAAAAAGCAATCGGCGCATTTTAAGCTCATGGGAGGGCCAGACTTTGTTTTTAAACACGATCACGCCCCGATTTACATCGCCAGGCTGATCGGAAGCTGGTTCGACCAACGTCACAATGAAGTCCTTCGCTGGCCTGCACTCTCACCTGATCTTAATGTGATCCAGAATGTGTGGAGCTCGCTTAAATAATAAGTTTACACCGATAAAAAACCATTTTAGAGGCTGGAACGAGCTTTTGTAAAATGTCATCCAAAATTTGTTCAACACTATACCAAACCGAATTTTTGAGGTTATCCGACTTAATAGGAATTTCACTGAGTATTAGGTATTGTTGCTAAATGCCGGGAAATCAGCCTAAATGCCTCTAATCCGCTTAATTCATTTGTTAAAACAGGTATCTTGCTAGTGGCCTTATAATTTTCCCGGTGAAGCTGTGCCTAATGTGAAAATCTCGTGGTTCAAAGTAATCCGAGACCCCATATGTCGAAAGAAGTCTCCGCTGTTACTCTGTGAGCATGTATCACTGTGATCTGGACACGATTGGTTCTAATAAATGCGTAAAATGTAACAAAAATGGGTGGCCATATAATTTTTTCAGGTATATATATATTTTTTTTTCAGGTATTGCAAACAAAATTGTTACAGATGTCCAGCAGAGGCTTATGATAATCAAGGTGAGAGAAGGAGAAGCGCGCAGTAGTCATACAGCAACAACTGGCCGTAATTATCGGAAAAATCAACCAGAAAGTAAACGATATCAAAAAACAACGGCACAGTTGCGAGAGCAATTAAATAGCTGATGACCTGAGAGAAAGGCTGGCCGCTGCTGAGAAGACAACGACAACGGTAACGGCAAATGTCGAAAAAATGGAAACATTGTTTCGGGGAAAACGGATAGCAAAGTGGTCGGGGAAAAAAGGTGGCCATAATGGCAAAGAGGTAGAAAAAAGCAAGACGAAGAGAGCGGAGCGATGAAAGCAAACGCAGGCAGCAGACGACTGCAACCCAGGAGCAGCAACGAGATCGCCAGACGGGGTGCGCGGAAAATGCCACAAGTGGAGAAAAGAGAGAAAAAGACTAATCAGCAAAAGGAAGAATAAAAGATGCTAGCGGTTGAGGGACGGGCAGCAGCCATAACAGCGGCATCAATCGCCACAACAACAAAAAGAGCAGATATCTTGGATACGTTCAGCCGATTGACAAGGGGATGCGGTGGCTATTAAACGAGTGGGGAGAGTTGCTGGGGATTCGAACGTAAGCAGAATAGAGGAACAGGTTAATCGGGGGGCTACTCATTTTAAGATTTTTTTCTGTATGAGGGAGGCAAGGAATATTGTGGCGGCAACTAAGCAAAATATTGAAACGTTCGATGACGTGAACATAGAGTAGTGTTTTATGGTGGACCTGATGCTTTCTTAGGCCCGGGATATGGAGGGTGTTGCTGATAATGTACAAGATACACATGTACAAGACCTAAGAGAATTTTGCAAACAGCAAAACGTGATACTAACAGTGTGTTCTCCACCAATGGTGGTGGATGCTACAGAAGGACGGTACTATCGGGGTACGTGCAATACAGTCAATAGGAAGAAAATGCAGTTGGTCAGGGACAGCGAATTACAAGTACTTGGCTCTGGAGGGCTATGGCCTCCGATGGAGCAAACTACGGGGAGGTAGTTACTGTACTGGCGGCACGGTTAATTAGCAAGAGGGCGTGCTATTGGCACATTGTTAGACCAATTATAATTAAAGTTTTTTTATTTTCCGCCGGGCTCATGCTTAGGCCCCCTAATGTACACTATATTTGTACAGGATCTCGGGGTAATGCTTCGAGATATTGGTGTTACATATAAGCTGTATGCGGACAATCTCAAAATCTATGTTGAGGCAAAAAAAGACAGCAACATAGCTATTCTACAGAAAGCAATTGGTACCGTATCCCTATGGGCAGAGGAAGACCGCATGCAAATATCTACTTCTGCTGTTCTCAAGACAATGCCAGATACTACTCAGTATATGCTAAACAGCTAACTCATTCCCGAAGTCTCACGCTACAAAGACCTCGGGGTAATCTTCGACCGCCAAATGAAGTTTAGACCTCACATGGCTGAGGTTGTCAAGGCCGCGTCTCGAATATGTAATCTCAGAGTGTGGTCTTTCATTATACAGGACCACAATGTGTACCTAAAGCTGTATCAAACCTTAGTGGTACCAAAGTGGACTTATTTCTGTCTGTATAGATGCCATTCTATAAAAGAGATGTTAACTTTTTGCAGAGCGTGCAGGATAAGTTTGTGAAACGAGTTGCTCGTCGGTGTTGTCTACCACGCGAGCGTATCACATTGCCTAGCGTTAGTGAATACCAATCCCATGCCGATTACCGCATGTTTAAACAACTAGCGCGTCAGAAACTTAATACTAGGTATTTTGTTCTAAGACCAAATAATCTCCGGAGCGGCGTTTCCATTCACCCCCACGAGATTGCTCGGGTGGACGTTGTGAACAACTCATTTGCCTGGAGAATTTCACGTCGTTCACAGATTCGAAACGACTTTGCTTCTATTGTAATGCCCCTTTTTCAATAAAGATGATATGATATGATATGATAAAGTAGTCAATGCGCAAGAGAGAAATGGAGCACGGGGGCGGACGCAAAAGTGAAGTCAACGAGGTTAAGGCAGCGCACCGAAAATGTGAGCCCCGAATTAAAACTTGTTAGGCACGCGGGATGAGCATTTAAACAAGGGGGGGCGGTAGGGTATAGGCACACAAACTAAGACAAAAATACAGCGAAAAAAGTGATAGGTGAGGCACTGTGGATGCAGGGAATGGTGGGACAACAGATACAGAGAGTATCGAGACAACGGAAGCTATTTCCCGAGGAAGGGGACACAATAGGAGCGGCGGAGATTAAGGGGGCATTGGAGGTCATCAGATGGTTGGCTATTAATGGAATTGAGAAGCGGAGGTGAAGGTTGACACAACATGCAAAAGAGGAAGCAGGGCAAAAGGAAAGCGTATGAACAATCTTTCTTCGAAACGAGTTGCTGTGTAAAATATGCGAAAAGGGTGGTCAAGAGGAAGGTGGGAAGGACCATATAAATTACTAAAAATAAGGTTTGTCGATATTATGATAGTAACAGAAACGCATTTCTGTAAGAAGAAAATGCCGCCGGGTTTAAAGGTATTCAATTGGCATGGTACAAATTGGCATAAGCACAATAAGAAAAACAAGTTTGGGAGAGTTGGGATAATAACCAGAGATGCAACTTCGTGCAATAAAGGGCCGGTGTGTGGGGCTCCAACCCACTAAAAAGCAGTCATGTTTCCGTCCCCGATTGACTGGGAACAATTTGCGCAAAACATCAAACAGTCAGGAGCGGGAGTCTGTTACTCCTGGCGGGTGTGTTCCCCGGGAGTCTCGGGGAGGCGCAAGTAAACTCGATAGGCGACTCTTGTTTTTTCCTGCAGTATGTTTTTAAAAACATGCGACACTTCCTTCCAGTGTGATGCAGATTCAATCATTTTCTTGATGATGTCCTGTAGGTTCAAAGCTGGCTTGTTTATTAAAAGTTTTGTAAGGCTTGCGCGCTGCTCCGCCCATGACAGACGCCTCAGCACGGTGTGCTCCGGGATATCGTCAAGTCCCTCGCCGCAGTGGACGCACGTGGGGCTGGGGACCTTCCCGATCCTAAACAGGTACGACTGGAAGTCGCTATGACCTGTGAGGACTTGGGTTGTGTAGAAAGTAAGTTTCTCTCCCAGCCGGTTGAGCCAGTTTCTAATTTTTTGAATCAGGGTACGAAGGCTGGGGCCTGGAGCATCCTGCTCCAGGCCTTCCTACTTTTCCTGTCAGAGTTCGATTATGCGCTGACGCTTCTTGTCTTTTTTTGAGGTCTGCGTTGTCTCGTAGGCGGCGGCGCTCGGCTGCCTTCAGATCTCAAGGGATCCCGGATAAGACGAAAGTCGCCGCAGCACTAGCCGTCCTGTACGCTGCTATTACCCTGAAAGCTCGGACCCTCTAGGCCCAACGCAGGCGATTCCTGTTTGCGGCACATTTTAGTGCGTCGGAGCTCCATATAGGGCAACCGACTCGGCCGCGGACATAAAACGATCTTCTTCTCAGCTGCCGTGGACCATATGCATTAGCCATGAGCCGTGCGAAGTCATTAGCTGTCTTCGTTGCCATCTCCGTCACGCCGCACGTGTTCGGCACCACGGAGACCTCTGTCAAGAGTGACGCCGAGGTACGTTGTAGACGAGTGCGATCTCCTGGCCATCTGGGAAGATAGAGGCGAAGGGCAGGACATTTTCGGCGGCCTGGAGGTCTACCTGCGTAAGAGGGTTCGCAGCCTCTTGTACTCGGCGCCATGGTACAAGGCACCCCTCCCCTCGGGTGCACGCCTCCCGGCGCGCGTGAAAAGGCGCCGCTCTCGAAGGAATATTTTCTTCTTCTTAGGTGGAATGTAGAAGCACCTGTGTTAAGAACGACTAGCTCCGCCAACCATTCGAAGACCGCGTGTCCCCTCTGGTTGGAAGCGGCAGAGCCCCACACGCCAGCCGAGGCATTAAAATATCATGTTATAACTAAAGGCTTGTCACTTTAGTTAAACGATGCGGTTAGGTCTTCTAAAAGCTTGATAAGATTTTTAAGTGGGACGTTGGGGCTGCAGTAGCATGAGTAAAAACGCCTAACGTTCGCCACGTCAACCCAGGTAAAACCGTAGCCGCTGCCATGTTCTAAGATCCGGGAGTGCCAGCGTCGGTCATGTACAAAACTTGTTGCCCTATTATTGCAAACCGGTCCGGGCGGTGCTCTTCTGCCCACTGAATATTAGGCTTGCTCATCAGCAGCACGTCTGTTTTGGTTCTGCTACTGACTTCTTCAAGCATTGCGTGTGCTGTCCTACTGCGGTTGCAGTTTAGAGCTGTAAGAATCTGAGTGATTTCTTGAGTTAGGGAAAAGCTCTGTGTTGGGGGCCTTGGAGGCCCGGGGTCTGCTAGTGGTGATAACCCTTGTAATCTCTTGCGATACCTCTGGGTTACAAGGGTAAACTCTTTGGCATCTACCGTGGCACTGGGGTGACCCCCGGAAGTGGACTGGGACGCTGTTGTAGCAGATGGCTTTTGTTGCGTACACCCTAGAGAGGTGCCCCAGCGCTCCGAATTTGTGACAGCGCTTAGTTTTGACTGCCCCATGGGTGCACGAAGGGGCGGAGTGCCCCACATGTTGACAACCTTGACGTGTGAGGACACTGATCTATTCCGAGATGGGGCACGAGGGCCATTCCATTTGAATTCGCTTTTTGCTGAGTATCTTGCCGGCGTCAGCCGGGGCCACTCGGACCAAAGCCGTTCACCGATCGGTAGCCCCCTTTTAGGGAGGGTCCACAGTCAGTGGTTTCTCAAAATGCGCCGCCTTACGGAGGGTCCCTTTGATTTTTTCAGTGGAGATGACCTCGATGCGAGTCTCACGTCTCCGCTGGGTAGTTGCTGGACGCAGTTGACTTTTACGTTGTATGTGTTAGGGTCTACACTGGAGCCCATCTCCCGAATCATGTCAGCGTACGTTTTTCCTTTCTTTTTTTTAGGAGGAAGGTTGTTGTGGGGCTCAACCTGCCCCTTTTCACACTCTCTGTGGCCTTCCTACGTGTCGTGGGGGTGACCGCGTGATGTAAGCCTTGCGTTCTAGCCAAACACTCAAAAAGTTTCCCGACTATCCTCTGTTCTTTCTGACTAGCCATGTGGCAGGGGATAGGTCCAAGGATCCCTGAGCCCGCGAGGTTCTTAGCCTTCGCTAACGCTTGCTCCAGGAGAATCTTGTCCTGGATTAGTGTTGCGTTCTTGGGGAGCCGGAGTGCCACTAAGGCCCTGGTGGAAACCTCGTCGTCATCCCCCGTCTCGCTTATACCGCAGGACAGAATTGCACCTGTCCTGTTCCCGGTTTCTTCGAACTTACCCTGGAGCTGACAGGTTATGCTCTGCCATACCGCTTTGTCTGATGGGTTGTCCTCCCTGGCCACCAGAATCCGAAGGGGGCCCTCCTTCAGAATGCTGTTCCTAAGGTGTGTTACCCTCATGTAAGCGGTTGATGGCCAGTCTTTGGTGAGAAGGTGTCTGAGGTCCTCCTCCATGCTGCAGGCGTCGATTAGAGCATTTGTTTTTTCGACCTGCCGATCTATTGCACACTCCTCAGGTGTACACGGGCACCCGGAGTCGGTGGTCTCAGGAGCGGTTTAGGTACCGACATCCTTTCTTTGTGTCCTGGCCTCATTCACGGTAACCCGGAGCTCCTCCGCCAGGCTCTTAACCATATTGTCAAAGTTTTTCCTGTTGACCGTGTGGCAAAGCCACCAACTTCGTAATCTTCTCCAGGTAGCTCCTGGGTGCAGTTTTGCCGGGGTTAGCCGTTTCCCCGCTAGGTGTCGTCACTGTGTCCATCGAGGGTTGCGATGCGTCGGTGGCGCCTATGTCGCGCTTTTTGGGCGGCGGTTGGCCGAACACGTTTCTTTAGATCAGGCTTGTTTAAAATCAGTAATTGTAAATTAAAATTAAAACCTATGTAGAGATAAAAGCAATTATTAACTCAAACAAAGAACTAAATTAACATTTTAAAAACTAAATATAAAAAACCGGGGTTCGAACCCAAACCTATCTTACCTTGGCGGGCTCTCGAGTCACCGGTGCTGTCTGCTCTGCCACTCGCTACTTCTCCGTAGGGGTAGCTTCGTGCGCATCTGACGGCTTTCGGTGATATATATATATATATATATATATATATACACACAAGCACGTTAATATACAGAATGTGTGTGCGTGTTCACATCCTATATACGCTGGCACGATAGCTTACAGAGCGTGCGTGCGTGTTCACACTTTTCTGCACAAAATTGTTCAATACACTGATTACATATATGCACAGCGGTCCCGCCGATCAGCTGATGTCACATGCCTCCCTGCGGGCTACGGTGCCGCTCAAGTTTGTTTTTTAAACGTATAAGAGTCACGTATAAGAGTTACAGATGTTGTGTTTTTTTCTTCGGTGGTACGCGATACCGTTGGCGTGTTTTTTTTTAGCGCGTCGTGCTTCCTCCTGCAACGGCTATTTAGTGCGATTGGCCTGTTATGGGACTCAGGTTCGCGCACTTTTTAGCCGCCTTTTACAGAGCGAAGCAAAACGCGACCGCACTTGACGACTGCACGGGACTGATGCAACTAGCAATTTCGAGCAGGGTCTAGGTTTTAAATTTGGACGCGCAAGTAGAACGGGAAAAGATATATGCACACACAGGGGAAATCAAAAGTCCTGCGCTGAACTGGCGAAGGGTAAAATAGATAACTGTGTAGAGGGAATCAGAATAGATCAAGCGAAAACATACAATGTTGGAATTGATCATACTTGGGTAAAAGTGAGCCGAAGAAAGAAGATACCGGGGCGTGTAGTTGTACAAAAGAAATGCTTAGGTAAACACAAATGGGCACAGAAAGTAGATGAAAACGCTTTTAGTGGCACGTGGGGACATACTGGTAGACGAGATACATAGGAACATTAAAAGCGCATATTACAACTGCTATAAGTTAGAGAAGGGTGTTCAAAAGAGTGGTGAACGAGGGTGGTGGAGTGATTAAATAAATAGGAAATGCTAGAGCGGAAAAATGTAGTAAGGAGCATAGAAAGTTAATGGGAACGGACGCAGGCAAGCCAGAAGAGTATTGGGTAAATTTTAAGAAAGCCACGAAAACAGCTCAAATGTTAATACAGGATGCAATTAAAAATGCATACAAAAGGAAATTAACAGGAATTTAGGGGCTTCCAAAGTCCAGGGAGCATAACAGTTTTGGGACCCTGTCAGACAGGAAAATCAAGGATGACAAATGAGTTTATCACTATTCTTTATATTGTTTCTAACGTCTTTCTTAATCCCGCGTTTTGGACTAGAGATGCATTACCAAAGGTCAATCCTGGTACATACATGGCCTTCCATATATTCTTTGTTACTATATATTTATTCAAGTCCCAGATGCCCTTACATCTTACTGCACTTCTTCTGCTTTCAGCTTTCTTTTGCCGTAATATCTATTTTTTCTCTAAATAATCATTCCCGTCATCAGACGTTGGGAACGGAGTGCGTGTATTACCTAATGAAAAAACTGAATTATATATCTAGAAGGGTTGGCGCCCGAGGATTGGCGCAAAGGAAGAGTTTCTCTTCTTCCCAAGGAAGGGATAGATAATGACACGTTACAAAATTGGCGACCAATCACAATTACACCTAAAACGTATTAAACATTTATGCAGGTGTTAAAGAGTAGAGTTCAAAGCATTCTAGAAACAAATGAAAAAATATGAAAATGGCAGTGCGGATTAAGAAAAGGATATATTCTAGATTATCATATTTTTAGTTAAACCAGATTGTGCAAGCATAGAGATTGCGGGGATAAAGGTGTGTGGCAGGGTTTTTAGGTCTTAAAAAAGCATATGATGTGGTGGACAAAACAAAGTTGCATTCAATTATGTTGGATGAGGGTTTTTAGAGAAGCTGGGTGGAGTTAATAGAGAAAATGTACAGGAATAGTACGGTTCGAATACTAATACTAATAATAATAACAATAGAACAATCTATACAACAAACGAGATAATAACGGTAAAGATAAATAGCACGGGTTTAGGATAGCAGCTAGGAGAAAAAGTGTGTTCACCACGACATCTGTGCTGCTTTTTACTGATGCTGTGGTAGTGTTAAGCTACTAGCAAAGTTCAACAAATGTTGAATGCATGTGGGAAGCAGCGGAGAAACTGGACATGGCGTTTCATGAAAAAATACTGCAAGTTTAGTCTTTAATGAGGTCAGGGGAGAAAGGAAACTTGTATTATAGGAAAAGGAATTGGAACATAAACCCAGTACAAGTATATTTTTTAATTGGTCTAACTGGAAAATACTAACTGGCACGCACACGCGGACACCACCGCAGAAAACTCGTCTGCATGTGTGGGCTGGTAGTTTGGGGCTCCAACCCACTAAAAACCAGTCATGTCCTAATCCCCGCAATCGATCGGGAACTGCATAAGCATAACTTCAAACGATCGAAGGGGGAGAGTAGCTTAAGCATTTAGCTATCCCGGGATGCCCCGCGGAATGATGTCGTGTAGTAACGGTTTTTTCTTCTCCTTGGCGCGCAGGGTGTTTTCCATAATGCAAGCAATGCTGGTTCAGTCGTCGCGTGACCTAATCATAAGCTGTATGATCGTTTTAAGGGTGCCGTCGTCAGCCCTAGGTAGACCCGCACGCTGAGCGGCCCTTTACGGGCACCACACAATCGTATGTTCAAGCGCGTCCTCTGATTTGCTTTGGCAGTACTTGCAGAAGAAAGATGTGGTTTTCCCAATTCTGAACAACTATGACTGGAAATCACCATGTCCTGTAACGACCTGAGTGATGTAGAACGTCAACTTGCCATCTGGCCGGTACATCCAGGCCCTGATATCCGGGATCAGAGTCCTTACCCGGTACCCGGGCGTTCCGTCCTGAATGGAGTCCCATTCACCCTGCCAAATGTCAAGGGTGATATTCCTTTTCTTCGCCTTTTCTTTTTCCGGGTCTTCCCACAAGCGGCGTCGTTCATTTGCCTTCAGGTCCCAAGGGACTGTGCTAGCCAGAAAAAGGACGGCCGTTGTGCTGACTGTTCTATAGGCCATCATGATACGCAGAGCAGCCACTTATTGGGCTTTGCTTAGCGTTGCCCCATTGTTGGCTGTGGACAGTGTGGTTGACGGCCACACCGGAGCTGCAAATAAAACTATGGACTCAGCTACCAACATAATAAGGCGCCTTCTTGACTCCCGTGGACCATCATCATCATCATCATCATCAGGTTGTTTTATTGACATGCTCTTTTACAGGCAATCTGTCACAATTTATGTCAAAGTCATATTTCATTAAAAATACCTATCGTTGGATCACCTACATGTGTCAAGTGTAATCACAATATTATATACACACACAAACCTATATAATCTAATCTTGCACAGTGTCGACATTTTACTGATTTAAAAACTAAAAACAATTGTTTTCAGCATTTAGTTCCTTTGTTACACGTCTTCTAAAAACACCGACCCGCTCCGTATTTCGGAGGTCCTGCGAGAGCTCGTTCCATACTTTTGGCAGCATGCAGGCTAGAGAATGCTGCGTTAAGGTCAACTTGCATCTGGGAACCCTGAGTTGGCCCTCATATCGCTGAGACCTGAAGGGGGTGAGTTGAAATTCAAATTCGCAACCTAAAGGAAGTTTGCCTTTAACTACCTTATGGGCAAGCACGGCTAAATTTAATCGTGCCAGCTGATCGAGTTTGAGTAGTCCGAGTCTGCCGTACCATGGCGACACGTCGTCCCGACGAGACAGACCAGTAATGGCTCGCACCGCATTGTTCTGTATCACTCGCAACGAGTGCAGGGTTCCCGAGTAGGTTGCGCCCCAAATAGTGATTCCGTAGGTGAGAATCGATTCCAGGAGCGCCCTGTATACAAGGACCAGAACAATGCGGGAGACCTTGGCCTTCCTCAGACGGGCCAGCGATGCCACCACAGCACAGCAGACCCTGACGCTCGACCGAACGTGACTTTCCCATTTCATGTTCTCATGAAGCGTGATACCGAGACATTTTACTTCTCGACTCAGAGGGACACCTGCACCGCCCACTTGAAGGGATATATTACCTGTGTCCAGTTTCAGCCTCGATGCCCGCTGAGGTGTGTGAAACAAGACAAGTTTCGTCTTAGTCGGATTCACGACAAGACCAAACCGTTTAAAATATGAAATTGCCGTTTCAATGCCGGTTTCCACATGCCTAAGATTAACTTGACCGTTTGATAGCTGAGCAGGTGAGATGCGGAACAGCAGAGTTGTATCATCCGCATATACCACTGATCGACACTCTATATCCCTTTCAATGCCACGCAAGACGAAATTTATGTAGATTATGAAGATGAAGGGGCCAAGAACCGACCCCTGGGGAGTCCCAATCGAGACAGTCCCAGGGGTGGAGCTCAAACCCCCCACCGACACAAACTGCTTACGTCCGCCTAGGTACGATTTAAACCAGGCAGTTACACCTGGTGCGCAACCCATTTCTCGCAGCATCTTAAAAAATATAGAGTGGTCAAGACAGTCAAAGGCCTTCGCTACGTCAAGGAATGCGCCGAGACACATTTTCCCGTCTTCAGCTGCTTTGACTATTTCCCACCAGATATGGTTTTGAGCCAACTCCGCTGATCGCGACTCCCTGAAACCAAATTGGTTTTTAGAAAGAAAATTGGTCGCATTTAGGTATTCCTCGAGCTGCTTCTTAATAAGTCTCTCAAAGACCTTAGATATAAATGACACCAGCGATATCGGTCGATAGTTTCCAGGTTGGTTCTTATCGCCCTTCCCTTTGTAAAGCGGGATGTCTTTAGGCGTTCTGGGAACACCCCGGTCCTGATCGACATGTTGAAGATCGCAGCTAGAGGGCCTGATAACGCGTCGATTAAATTCAACTGTAATCGACCAGGCACGTTTCCCCCGGCTTCAAATAGATCCGATTTCACATTTTTTGCAGCGCAGTGCAGCTCCTGAGCTGTGATATCACTAAAGGAAAATGAATTGGGCTCGGAGCTCCCTATGCCAGAAATGGCGTCGTCTACCGCCTCCCGTTGGGAAAGTCCAGCCGCGGTTTTAGCACCGATTGAGGTGAAAAACTCGTTTAGTGCGTCTATTACTTCCTGGGCCTCTTCAAGCTCTTGGCCGTCGACAAGCAGACGCTTGGGTATCGTGGCCTTTCTTTTACCACGGCCGCAAACTTCATTAAGAGACGCCCACAGTTTTGCAGGCCGATTACTGACAGCTACAAACTGTTTCTCGAAGTAGGCGTCCCTTTTTTCTCGGAGCCTCTTCCTACCATAGTTGTTTGGTATCAGCCGGGCTATCTTGTGTGACCATTAGTAGCCTTTTCTGCTACAAGACGTATGTGGGGTGTGCCCCGTAGTCCCCTGTCTATGTACATTCCAAGATAGCGGGCGGTGTTGACAATTTTGATCTCCTAGTCGTCTAAAATTAGTTTCAAGGAGGTGCACTTCCTTAGCCCAATTCGGAGGATGCCCTCGCTTTTATTTGGCGCCAGTGTCAGGCCAACCCCCTTCATCCAGCCAGCTATCTCAGCCAGGGCGTCACTGGCTCTCAGTTCTAGTTGGTGAGGTGAGCGGGTCTGGACCACCACTACGAGGTCGTCCGCATACGCCGGCAGTTCAGTGCCTTCTGGAAGGTCGTCTAAACGTAAGACGTCATCGTACGCCAGGTTCCATAGAAGAAATTCTAGGATCGAGCCCTGGGGAACCCCGGCCGTCATGTTGAACTTGAAACCCTCACTGACTGTGCGCCTCTCGCTCAGGTAGAACGAGATTGCCCGGCGCAGGTAGGGCGGGACTCCTCTCGTGAGTAGCGTGTCTAAGATTACTTTTCAGGGCAGGCTGTTAAATGCGTTTTTAACGTCCAGCAAACCAACCAGTAGCAAGCCTCTAGTACGAGGCGGGAATTGGTGCAGGGCTTCCGCCTTAGTAACCACCTGCTTTATTGCTTAGACAATTAATTCAGCATTTCTAACAAATTGTAAGAGTTCTTCTATATATTGGTCTTTCATACGAATTGTAAGTTGGCTTGCATCGACTTGATCAGCAGCTACAGCGTTCTCCCATTCTTTCCGTCCAGTATCGTATTTTTTACATTTATCTAGGACATGCAATATATCATCGTGTACCAAACATACATCACATAGCGGGCTTTGCGCAACTTTAATGTGGAACCTGGTGCTCTGCGTCATCCCCTTAGCGCAACGTAGCCTGTGAATAGTAACCGCTTCTCTTCTGGAACAGGGCATCATCATCAAGCCTTTTCGCCGTGGTTTAATCTGCATCGTGTCCCTTTTAGTTGTAGTTCCCTGCCTCCTCCAAGTCTCATAGTGCTTATCTAGGGCTTCTTTCCTAGCTTTCAACACAGTTTTACCAAGGGATATTGCTACTTCTCCTTTGCCTGCAAGCAGACCTCGTTTCGCGAGTGCATCAGCCACCTCGTTTCCGTAAATGCCTACACGGGAGGGTGCCCACTGTAGCTCTACAGGTTGGCCTAGATAACTTATAACCTTGATGATAGATTCCACTAGAGATGAGGCGGGTCCTGACGGATCTGCAGCCCGGATGCTCAAGATGGCGGCACGCGAGTCACTGACGATCACGACCCTTTTATCTGATGGCTCCTTCAGTTCCTGCAGCAATGCTTCAGATATTGCTACCAGCTCGGCCGAAGTTGAACTGCTGCAGTTGACGATATGCTTGCTGATCTCCATGTTGTCGTTGATTCGGAAAACACCTGCTCCTCCCGCAGATCCATCCACCGATCCGTCCGGGAAGTATATCTGTGCGCTGTCCACTGATATGTTGTCTAAATGGATCTCACCCGCAGCTCGTAGTTCACTCTCGTGGTGGCTCTTTTTCGATGATATTCCTTCTATTGATAGCCGAGTCGAAAAGTTTTTGAGTGTCGATACGTCAATTACATGAGACCCCGGTACCAGCAGAGGTTCTCGAAACGAGTCTGATTCCCGTAGTAGCCTGAAGGCCATGGTATTCACCCTTTTCTCAAATATACTTAAGATGAGACTGTGCCTGCTGCGGCACAGTCTCAGAAGGTGACATTATAGGATGAATTGTCTATTCAATTCCGCGGGCGTAATACCGCATTCTGACAACACAGCTCTAGTACATGTCATAGAGAGAAGTCCTAATGCTATTTTACCACACTGAGCAACAGCAGAGTCTATTACTCTATAGTCCTTTTTTGTTAATCGAGACATTGCGCCAAGGGAATAGTTAATCTTTGATCCTAACAGTGCGACTGCTAGTTTTATCGCCGTATCTGGGGTGATTCCCCAAGAAGTTCCACAAGCGCTTTCCAGTATATTCGCCACTTGCTCGCCCTTTTCCTTGATGATGTCGAGTTCTCTGTTTTATTTGCAGTTATCTTGAAATGTCACTCCCAGAAATTTCACCTGGCTCAGTTGCTCAATCTGTCGATTGTTCAATCTCAGCAGAAGCTTCCGTCCTCTTTTCACATTGAATACCATGCTCTTGGTTTTACAAGGCTCAATGAAGAGTCCCAGAGCTTCTAAGGTCGATACGATTTGTCTTAAGATCAGTTGCAGTTCCATCGCTGCGATTGGATTAATCGTGCGACCCTTGAGGCGAATTCAAAGTGCACCTTCGTCAGAGTATTGAGACAACTTAAAATACTCCGGTATGACATCAGCCAGCCCAGCTAGTGTCATGACAAACAGTACTGGAGTAAGTACTCCTCCCTGAGGTAGGCCGACATTACCCAGAGTCTTTACCTCCGTGTGTGTTCCCTTGCACCAGATTGACACGCTACGATCTTTCAGGAATGTCACAATCAATTTGAAGACAGCGCTACTAGGTTTTAATCCTGTATTTATCAAATTAGGGACAACGGCAGTATGATCGAGGTTGTTATAGGCTCCTTCGACGTCGAAGAACACGGCCATGACATGATCCCCTCTGGCGACTGCTTCTTCGATATCAGTAGCTAGATCCAGAATATTATCTTGGGCCGATCGTAGTGGCCTATAGGCGGACATATTTTCCGTCAATGTTCCCTTATTCTGTAATAATGTAAGCAAGCGGCGGAGAATCATGCGTTTCAAAAGCTTTTCGACATAAGACGTTTTGACTATCACCCTATATGAACCTAATTGTGATCGCGGTCTACCTTGTTTCAGAATTGGTACCCCTTCCCCAGTTTTCCACTCAGTTAGAAATTCTCCTCTTTGAGGATAGCATTCAGATCACGAAGAAGAAGGTCTCTCCCGTTATTGTCTAGTGACCTCAGTTGCTTGTTGCTGATGCCATCGGGGCCCAGGGCACTTCTTGCGTTGGCAGTGGCCAATGCCAGATCTAGCTCCCACCTTGTGAAATCGCAATCAGTATCAGTAGCGTTTTCATCGCATGTGCGCTGTGCAGGCGGTTCAGTGACAGTACCTGGAGTTTCTCCTGTGTCGGGCGTGGCCGCTGTTTTTATTGCCCCGCCAAGCATATCATTGAGTATAGTTTGCAATGACTTTCCCGTTGATCGACAGACTGCAAACAGCGGACATTTTGGTTGGGTTTTGGCCGTTGACTTAATCCAGCTCCATGCCTCTCCCAACCCTGTGTTGACGCCTAGCTGTTTGATGAGCTTCTCTTCAAGTCTTTTTCGCACGTCAGCAGAGTAAGAATTTATCTCTTTCATTACTGACGCCAACATCGAGTAATCGGACAGCCAGCCATGTTTCTTGAATCTCCTCTTTAGACGCTTTACCTCCTGCAGTAGGCCAGCAAGTTTGATGTTCGGTGGGGGCAGATATGGAGGAACCCTGACTCGCACAGTAGCCATCTTGTGGGATTCTCTGATGGCAGTACTAACTGCGTTTCCGGCAGAGAGACGTTCTCTAACATATTTTTTATACCTCCTCCAGTCAGTGATGCAAGTCCATCTCCACTATTTGCCATTATCTGCTCTCAAGTACAGGTAGCACCGAGCATGATCTGAGAAGGTGGCGCTGTCTTCAATTTCCATAGTGAAGTAATTTGTTAACTCATTGCTCACTGCGGCGACATCAAGATGAGACTCCACAAAACCAGAGCTGTACTGTCGTATAAACGTTGGGCCATCATTTATAATGGTGTAGTTTTTGATTTCAAGGTTGTTAAACAGATCTTCCCCGCGTTTGGTTACATTTGCACTGCCGCATGCAGGGTGCTCTGAAGTCACCTGCCAAGATGAGTGGCGCATGCTGGCACAACACATCCATTAATTGAGTCATATTGATGGCTTTGTTCGGTGAGAGGTAAAACCGAAACTATGTTCATGGTGATGTCGTGCAGTTTGACAGATACCCCGCACATGCGAGCCCCGTCTACCGATTGGAGCGACAGTTCACACCGCTCTACATTCGCGTCAACGAGAATTGTAGTCAGTGAGGGTGTACCGGTTGATTGACAATCTGTGTCAACATACGTCACAAAACCATAGATTCCGCAATTTTTAGGAAAATTACCTTCGTTTAAACATATTATTTTGATGCCACTCGTGCACATTTCTTTTATAACTGGAACATTCTTCTTGTGACTCCAGCCACAATTCCAGTGTATTAGACACGGTCTAGACATTGTGTTTTTGTTTGGCAAGAAATTGAAGGAGACTTTCAATTTTGTCTCCCCCTTCCAGTAATTCTACTAGACGAGCCACATCTGGATGTTCATCTAGCCAGAGTTTTACGAAGAATTTTATGCCAGACCAGAAGGTCTGTAGTGTTGTCACACCAAGACTAATTTCTTCAGACGAGGAAGGTGTATGTTTTGAAGTTGCGGGTGACACAATATTCGTCCGTGATTTATTCTCTTTTCTGGGCGCTGGAACAGGTGGCATATTGCAAACTACTCGCTCTTCCCCTTCTGGAAGTACTTGTACCAACTGTCTTTTTACTACACTCGCCCAAGTTGGTGTACCGGAAGTTTGGTCATTGCTAGGCGGAGGACGTACCTCGATAATTTTCATCGGCATTGCCATCTGCCGCTCAATGACAGACAGAACACTGGGAACTTCCTGATGGGTGGTCCATGTGGCAGTTCACACAGCGAGGTTTATTATTTGTGCACTCTGCTATTAAATGACCTGTTTTACCACAGCCCTTGCATAGCTTTCCAGTTTTACTAGTGCATGCGGCCGCCTTATGATCATATTTGAGACATTAGGCATTGCATTGTCGACGATCTCAATACCGGCAGGATTTCCCCGCAGAATTCAATGTGGCTCTTGATTTCCCCACTGAACTTGATATCCAGTTTCCATGTGTTACGTTTGATTGTTTCCACAGTTCACCTCTGGGATGTAATCCTCGGCCGTTCTACTTCATATAATGTCCGGTCAAATGGAGGATGTTGAGCGAAAAGCTTGTTAATTACTCGGACACGTTCATCAGGGGAAAGAGTTTCCTCTTTTCTGATTCTTGGTACGCCACGTGTCAGCTTGTAGGGCCGACCTCATGGGTCCTCCAGCTCTGATAAGAACTCCCTCCAGCAGCACAATAAAGTTGTACGACACAAGCCTCATCTATGTTGCTGCGCCTTGCCCTGGTGGCTTTTCTTCTGGCCCAGATGCAGCGTCTATGGGCTAACGCAATTTCCTCGTTCCACCAGTAATTTGGTAAGGCAAACCGGTAGCGCATAGAGTGTCCGCGGTCTTTGAACGGCTCGCTACAGATCTCTTGCAGCATTTTTTGCAAGTCCTGGGTACACTGGGGTTTCCCTCTTGAGTCTAAAATCTTTGTCAACTTGGCCCAGAGCGTTTTGTTATCTTGGTGGCTTCCACTCTGGTGTCCTTGTTAAAATTGAAGAGCGTGTTAAGGTGGTTGTTTTACTGACGTCATATTCTATACAGTAGTGGTCGCTCGTCAAGCAGTAGTTTCTTCGTCAAGCAGTACGGTCCAGTTTAAAACTTTAAAAGCATGCTCGCGTTTGCAGATTGTCAGGTCTTTATGCGATTGCATTCCCCGGCGATGAAAGGTAGGATCGAGCCCTTGTTCGGAGCAACTTTGTCCTCTGCCGCTAGCCATTCTAGCAGCACTGTACCACTTCTGGTAGTGTTGGTAGACCCCCAAGTAGTTAAAGCAGCATTAAAATCTCCAGAAAAAACTACCAGTGGCAGTGAGCAGCTCTTAGCTGACCACTTCATGTCTTATAGCATTCGTACGAGGTCCTCGAGCGTTCCGTTGGGACTGCTATAACGTGAGTAGAAGCGGCCAATCCCGTCTATGTCAATCCATGAGAAAGATGAAGCCGCAACTCTGCTCAATTTTCGGTAGCAGTTTAACGTGTTTTGAATTATATACGTTTTTATACGGTCGTCTACCACCCATGTTGATAGGTTTCTTTTGGCCAGTTTAACATTTGGCTCACAAATAAAAGAGATAGCCGCTCCTCTTCTCGTCGCAATATTATCTAGCATTCGATGGGATGCACGACTTCTATTGCAGTTTACTTGAATTGAGTTTTTTAAGTTTTAAGTTGCGTCATTGGAGTTCCGAGACTTAGCAGCCTGTTGGTCCACTGGCGGTGACCGTATAGTCCTCTTTCGCGAGGGTTGTCTAAAACCATAGTCATCTTCAGCAGGCGCGTTTACTGTGTGATCTGGATCATCTTGAGCGTTGTTTGGTGGGGATTTCGGGTGGGCAGTCGGGTCTCGGAGAGCTGCGACGGTAACCCGAAACGCGGAGACAAAGCCTGGGCCGCCCCGTTCCCGCCTGAACAACTATCATATGGAATGTCTCGCAACTGAATCACAAATAAAAAACTGGGGTACAAGTGGCAGATGCACAGGGGTGCTCTAGACCACTTTTCGATTGTCTGACAGCAGAAACCGGGCTGACAACTGCTCTGCACTAAGATTTTGCAATCTTTTCCGAGAGCTCCACCAAACCCGACCGCTGTGTTTGAAAACAAAACTACTCTATACAGGTAGTAGATAGTACAAGTATCTTGGGTGAGAATGACTACAGGGGCTGATTATTTAGAGGAAAGAAAAGATATTACGGAGAAAGAAAGCTGAAAGAGGAATAAATGCAGTAAGGTGTAAGGGCATCTGGAGCTTTAACAAATATATAGTAACAAGGCATCATATATGGAAGGCTATGTATGTACCAGGACTGACCTTTGGTAATGCATCTCTGGTCCAAAACGCGTGGTTAGGAAATAAATTAAAAACAATGTAGAGAAAAATGATAAAGTTATTGAGTGTTGAGTTGATTGATGCGTTGTGTTGCCGTTTTCATTGCGCCAGGGAGTGTCTTGAGAGAAGAGGGGGACGTCAATATTTATACAACGAGAAGTAAAAAGTAAGCTAAGATTTAGTATAAGAATAAAACAAATAATCACAAATGAAATATGGGTTAAACGGATGCAGCTGGTGAAAACGGCACTAAGAATCAAAATGAAGTAGGGGCCGCAGGGAAGTGTTCGCAGCTAGGGATATGAGGTACAATAGTCAGCAATAGGCAAGAGCGGGGGTATAAGAGAAAATTGTGAAATTGAGGATAAACAAGTTATATACAGGCAAATAAAAATTGGCTAAGGGGGGCCAGATCGAGTTTGGCAGGTATATGTGAAAAGGCAAAGCGATAAAAATAGCGGGGTAGAATGGGTATACGTTAAATCACGAGCTAAGTATTAAGAGGCGCAAACCACAGAATGTCGGGCTTGCGGCCTGGGGAATAAGTCAATCGAACATATTGTTAAATAATGTACAAATTTGGGAAGAGCAGAGATGTAGACCTATCGGAGGCCCTAGCTTTAAAACCAAATGTTAGAATAAACCAGGTCGACATTACAAAGAAGAGGCTAGAATGCGATGGAAGACAAATGCGTCAGTAAGTATTGAAAGATACATTGATTATATGGATGCTTAGGTAACATGTATGCTGTCGCTTGATCTGTAATCTTCTGTCTTACCCATTGTCGTATTTTGCCCTTAGCCATGATATGATCCACATGAATCATACATTAATCATACTGTTTCAGTTAAATTTAGTTTATTTTAGCCCTGCCATTATGACCCAGCTAATTATTTTTTTCTCTTTATCCTCCATTTTGTCTAACTTATCTAGCACTAAGGGTCTCATGTTCCCTCTTGTTACCTCCGTACATACTTTATTTGCTTTGACAAATATACCGGTAGAACTTAGTATACGGTAGAACTTCTACTTCGCACAAATTTGTCTCTGTTTCTGATCTACGAATCATGATGGATATTCCTTGCCATCTTTGCATATGTGCGTCTTTCCCAGCTACTTTCTGAGTCGTCCTAGACATCGCTTCGGCAAATTGGGCTAGCTGCCATCTACGGACCTACCTTGCCGTAGTGAGCACCATCGGAAGATATGATCCTAGCAGTATTCTGAATTGTGTTTCAGGATGCCATCACTATAAAAAGTATTTGAAGTTGCTGCCGGGTCCCAGGGAGCGATCTTCATGTTTACCGCTCTGCACGCTGCTCTACAGTATTGTCCTCTTGGGCAATAAGCATAATCTCATCTTTATGCTCAGTGCAAAACTCAATGTTTTTTTCGTCACCCCCGGTCACTATACAACCGCCACTTAAATCAAACTGAACTTTTTCCGCTGGTCCACCGTTAAACCACGTCCCAGCTACCATGTTAAAAACGTCGAGAAATAATTTTGTTTATTTCTAATTTCCTGCCGTACGGTTACATCGTAAAACTATTTGGCGCCTACAGAGCCAGCTCGTTAACTCTAAACGTAAAGCGATTTTTTCCGGGAGATTTTGACATTCAATAAAATATGGCTAGATAAAGATTTCTACAACACAAAACTCTGATGGTTAGATTTCCAGATTTAATGTCGTATGATATTAAGGGCTGATTGCTTTCGATATGGTTGCTGCCGTTCCACTCTGAATGTGCACAACTGTTGCCAGTTTAGTTCCGGGGTAGCAGTATGGTGGTGTCTTGGTGGTGTCGAGAAGCAACGGGCCTCTGCCGGAAAGCTTATCGCTTTGGTCCAAGGTTAACACGTTCCATTTCTTCGGAATTTTCGTACATTTATTCTGGGTGATTTCCTTCAGGCCGCCCTGAATTAGTGCAATTTAATAACATCACGTCAGTGTTAGATTCGATGATTTTAGTGTATAGTCAAGACAAACGGGCAGTGTCTCTTCTTTAAAACAGAACGTGTATATCGGACCTTCTCTGGGGAAAATTGATCGGAGCAGTAATAACAATGGCAAATAAAATCGCAAAATCACTGTGAAAATACATGTAAATATACCAAATTTGTATCTATAGAACAGATACTTATG
The DNA here is from genome assembly GCA_003439945.1 of Dermanyssus gallinae. Classification (NCBI taxonomy): domain Eukaryota; kingdom Metazoa; phylum Arthropoda; class Arachnida; order Mesostigmata; family Dermanyssidae; genus Dermanyssus; species Dermanyssus gallinae. The sequence goes on along the minus strand of QVRM01007063.1, from coordinate 151,393 downwards.
TGCAACCTTATTACCGTTCACTAATTTCATGCTGCGCTGGAGTGTCAAAAAAGTATACTCTTATATCAACAACATAGAGCGACAACTTTCTTGTCAAATACCACAACACTTTTTTTTAATATAGGCCGACATATGTTTGTATAGACTACCATTGAGCTGATACAGCAAGAGCCACCGTTGGCCGAAGGAGACAGCAACTTAGTGGCCGTAAGAGGAGGGCAACGGAAGCCCACTGCACAACCATACCTTGGTTAGCTAGGATGAAGTAATCGACGAGGATAGGCGGAAATATTTTTTTTCTGATTGGCCTGCACAAATGCTGTCCAGCTCTTGTGTTGAAGGAATTTTGAACATACAAGCGGACAAGAATCACGAATATCCCCGTTTAAAAAGATTTCGTAGTGTACTCTCCTGCCCGTTGCAGCACCCTTTTTAGGGCTGCGAGTGTGGGCCTTTTCGGAATCCGTACCTACCGCCTGTAATAGCGCTTTCTTAGTTTCCATCTCCTCGTGTAGACAGTAGGCGTTTTCTACTATCTTGCCCGAATCGTCCAGTAGGCTGATAGGGCGGGCGCCTGCCCTGTCTCAGAATTGTGGTTGCAAAGTCTTTAAGGAATCTCGGCCACTTCCCGATAAGCACCTTCACTTCTACAGGGGGAAACACGGCCCGCCGCCAGAATCAAGGCTTTTCTTACGCCCGTTCGACGTCTTTCAGCGTAAGCTCCTGGATATCATTCGGATACGCGATCAAATACATCCCTCTCCCGGTAAAAAAAGTTACGACAATCTTTTGCAGCACGTCCGCAAAAGGCTAGAGGTCTCCAAAGACTCGACATAAAAATCCGGTAGGACAGGCTCCACCAACAATTCGTGTTAATTGAGTGGGTCAAAACTATTAGTCGTATTTTATTACTGTGTAGAGTCAAGTCGGAACTTTAGTATAATGCTAATTATATTTAGACTTGAAGTATATCTTACATATAGTAGATCGTCTCTAGGTAGGGGTTCAGCAGAAATATCACCAAGGCACTTAAGGTCGCATAAAACGCAAGGCGCCTGACCAAAGGCGGTAACGCAGATACAAGACTCATATTTCTCAATACTCATATTTTGCTTTAGTATTTCTGCGTGTGAACAGGCCAGCAGGTTTACCGTGTCAAACGTTGCTCTTCTAGACTCCCTAAGGGTCTAATCGATACAAAAAATAGACACATGGAGGTTATATACGTGACGCTGTTTATAGACAGCGTTCATGGGCACATTTAAGACAGGCACTTTTAAGCAGTCACTGTAAAATAATAAATAGTTGTGTTTGCTTCCTGAGCTATGACGCGTGATAACTCTGATGGAGTGAGTCATTTATGCGTGCACTCAATCTCAATAGGTCTTTTGGAAAACCGTAATTACAAACAACCACGGCTCCGATCGCCATCTATTGCGAACTAAATGGTCGTGAAACGCGCATATGCCTAGATGTGTTAGTTTTGAGCGCTGTGTATGGTCGTTATGATTTATATATTAAGCTAAGAACAAAACTTCAATGTTTGCAAATTTTCTGGTAAACAACCGTGTGACATGTATTCTAGCCGGCGTCATGTGTCCTTCAGAGAAAGCAAAGTTTTCTCAAACAAATACGAGGTCCGTAAGGTGTGCTTAGTTTCTTTCTGTGCAGGAGGACTAGTGGTTTCGCAATTGCACATTTTGTGCTCCGCCTTTGGCCAACGACACCAGTGTCACACATTATAGTAATTTAATTTTTATTCCAAAACAAGACTTCCCAGAGACTAGGTTGATTGGACAAATATTTGTTTTAACAAATTCTATAGTTCCATATTTCATTTTAAAAATTTTTTAAACATCCTGTATATATATATATATATATATATATATATATATATATATATATATATATATATATATATATTGAAGAAAATAGTGAAATCGAGGAGACATCGGAGGCCCTAACTTTAGAACAAAACGGTAAAACATTTTAGGTTAATATTGCAAATAAGAGGTTGCCCCAATAGCACGGAAATACTCAATAGGTATAGGAGATTACATCGATGATATGGGTGCGTAGGAAATATATTTGCTGCCGCTCTAAGCTCCCCTAATATAACACGGGTGATATGTGCACTTAGATATACAAGCGTCATATAGTCAAGAAAATATATATATATATATATATATTGGAAGAAACTTACCTTGCAAGCAAATGCAACAAAGCAGGTATCCTTGTTTACCGTTACGTGGTGGTCAAGCCTCTCCTTTTGCTTCCGTAGAGCCCAGTTGTAGTAAGAATGGGCGCGACTGTGGGAACACGTAGCTGTGGCCACGAATTGACAGAATTAGTGTAAAAACGAAGTAATGAAAATCATACTTGGACACATTCGGAAAAACGAGCAATAAGTGACGGAACGACAGGGCAAACTAGAACGAAGCGCGCATACCCGCATCGAAACGCAAAGAACAATCATAGTAGCAATTATGTTAGCAAATTATCGATAACCGTATTGCAAATAGTGATCGCGCGTACAACTAGTAGACGTTAATAACGATTATGTGTTTGCGAGCTCACGGTAAGTAAATAAACGTTTTTTTTCAATAGTGAGATGGGGTATTTTAAGTGGTGCGGTGCAGAGGAGCCGGCTGATAAGGTACATTCAAGGAGGCTACATTATTGGCTGTATGTAGTCAGGGTAAACAACACTGCAAGCACCCAGGAGTTCCTCTTGTGGGACTGGCTGTTCTTCTATGCAAACATCCTTTAACGTAGGTTGCAATCTATTATCTGTGGGTCATACTGTCTGACAACGCCACATTAGTCTTCATTTAACAGCCGTTTAGATCGGTGTCTTTCTAAGCGCATGCTGCTTCATCATGGCTTGCCACAGATGCAAGCCAACAAACCAAAATACTGTGTGGCGACGTTCTCTACCGCCAACGTGTCGCGCGACAGCCGCAGCGCGTCATTTTACATGCATTTAATCTGGACATCCCACCAAAAAATCGTAATTACTCCGCAATCACAGCTCGCATTGCCATAAATTTGGTATCAAAATGATCGTCATGAAAGGATGATTTTGAGGTATTGGGCGTGAAGGTTAATAAAATAACTTCATTTTGGCGAATTCTCTTCTAAGCGACCATGTAGCATCTTCTGACCGGCCTTATGAGTTCTTCGAAAGAAGCAGAATTTTCTCACGAACACGGCGGTGTGTTTAGCTTCTGTCTAGGAAACCTGGTTGGTATGCTCCTATGTCGGGCAAAAACACCAATGTCACAAATTGTAGTAATTTAACTCTCATTCCGAAACAGGGCCTCTTAGATACCATGTTCCATTTAAAAAAAATATTTGCCTTAACGAGCTCTACAATTCCATATATCGTTGATCAAATATTCCTGTAATACCCTGTATATCGTTGTAATAAAGCACCTATGTTTATAGATAAGTAATAAAATACAATGGAGCTAACTGCGCAAGAGCAATAGCTCTCTGACAGATATCGAGATGGTAAATATGGCACGGCTGGTTGCATAAACGGCACAAACCATATTAATTTCGCCATAGATCGTACTAGACTTCGAACAGCTTTGAATTGCGACGACCGAAGGTAACCCGGAGGAGGTGGCCCTGATGCTACGCTTCTCACGCCGGCAAAGATCCCGCCGTTACGTAGACAGACTACAAAGATAAACAAACGTATGGCGTCGACCATCGATCTAGCGGGGAGTCTTGTTGAGTCCTCTTAGTCTTGTTTAGTCCTCTCATTTGTCTGGGCTGTCAAAGTGTAGGTTGGCTGATCAGTCAGACGCCCTTCAGGCGTCCGACACCATTAGTCACACTTAGTTAAGCCTCGCAGTTGCCAGGTGTTCACCACCGGCCATCTGCGCCTTACTGAGGACTAGGATCGTTGTGAGGATAAGAGCATAGTTGTCTCGCAATTGCACATTTGTGCTCCTATTTCGGACAATAACACCAGTGTCACAAATTGTAGTAATTTCACTCTTACTCCGAAACAAGACTTCTCAGAGACAATGTTCCATTGGAAAAAAAAACATGCTTTAACGAGCTCTACAATTTCATTTATCGCTCTTCAAATATTCATGAAATACCCGGTATATATATATATATATATATATATATATATATATATATTATATCCGTACACGAGTCTGTACGGACAGGCAAATACGTACGGTGAAACATATCACAGCCCGGCTGTTTTGATCCGCCATTCAAGTAGAAATCAAGATGACCAACAGGCTTCTTCATGCCAAACCTGCCGGCTCCTAAGCTATTTTAAAGAACAGACACACACACACAACAAGCTAAAGTTAGTGAACTGCAAAGACATTCTTACGTATGAATGTTTCTTGAGTTAGTATCTATGTATGTATAACAAAGGATTACTAAAGCCAGTATGCCTAGCGTGCGCATGGTGAACAGTACGTGTCAGTTTAATTGAGGACAGATTATATAGATATTTAAACTTAATCGGAACGCTGTGAAACTAACTGTTCTTAGAGTTTGTAAGTTAGGGAACATCGCTGGTCCCAAAACGGCTTGCTAGAGACATTCAGGTGTTACGTGTGAGCCTCAAAAGGACCTTATTACGGCACAAAGGTTAACTGTAAAAAAATTGCTACAGCGCATTTAACATGGCCTCTATACTGAAGTGTTGTGTGTCGGACGGACTTAGGAAGGCTCTAGCAAAGGTTATCGGCGTACTGCGATGGGGAGCTCCGCATCCAAGGTGGTGTCTCATTATCTTCGGAGCGAGGTACTGTAGAAAAAAGACGTTTGTTTATCGGTGCTACGCAGGATCGTGGCAAAATTGGCAGTGAGGTATTCTAGAGATGTTATTAACTTAGCGGTTGGGTTTCACCAGCCGGGGGATCTTCACAAAGTGGGGTGCTGAAATAACGACTCACGCTAAGAGGGCTTTTAATTACTCTCGCTCGATCTATCCGTGCTAGTTAAACTTGACTTTGAGAATGCGTTCAGCACTGCCAAGAAAGATCACGCATTGACAGTGATTGGAAATGAGGCCTTTGCCATTTATCACCAAATAAAAATGTCCTACGGTGACCTCTTGCACTTGGTCTTGCCCTCGGCACTGCTCACTTCGGCTGTAGGGGTTCAACATGGAGATCCCCTTGTTCCAAATCGCTCTGTTTTGTCCTGTTGTTAAAGACCTGGTTAACTCATTCAAAAGTCAACTTAGTCTTTGACATTTGGACGACGGGGTCATCAATATTCAGTTTTGCCACATACAGTGGATGAGAGCTGAACCTATTTAAGTGTAAAGATCACATCATTTCTAATTAGGAAATCGTTTGATTCCCTATTTCAGGCCTTCTTACCGGTAGCCACAGGTGAACTGGGCCCGCCTGCCTAAAGCATTTCTCTTGCAGTCGCAGCACACACGTTTATCGTAGACCCCCGGGCGGCTGCGAACTTCTGGGCCATGCTTGAACGGACTCAGGAGGACGCCATCGAATTCTGTGGGTCTCTACCAGAAACTCGCTTAGACGGATACCTGGCAGGAAAATGTTTTTGAGACTTCATCGTTTCCTGCTCTTGTTCTCTTCACGAACGAGGCGTCCTTCACACAAGATGGTATGTTCAACGCACACAAAATTATTGGTGGGCACGGAGCCCGCATGCACACCAGCGTCGCTTCTCCGTAAATGTCTGGGCTGGGCATAGTCGGCCACTATCTTTTCGAACCTCATATACCTCCAGATAGGTTAAGTGGACCAACATACTACATGCATCTCAGCGTAACCTTGCGAGAATACTTGGCAAACATTCCACAGAGTATTCGGTCGAGAATGTGTTTCCAGCACTATGGTGCCCCTCTAGGAACGGAATTATCTGGATGAGACCTTCGCCAATCGCCGGATTGGCCGAGGCGGTCCGCAAGCTTGCCCGCCGCGATCGCCCGATCTGCCTAGTCTTGAGTCCTTCCCTTGGGGCCACCTAAAATATCTAGTCTATGCAACTCCCATTGATTCTTCTATGGATCTGATCGGCAGAATAGTTACTGCTGGTGGAACTAGGAGACGTCTGGAATTTTTGAACGCGTGCAATGCGAGCTTTGCCATCGATGCCGAATGTGCAAATTGGCTGACAAGCATTTGTTCGAGCAAAATTGGAAGTAAAATAAATACATTTTTCTGAGCTTCTACAGGTTTGACGAGTGACTTGACTAACATAGAAAGCGAACATAGTAGCTGCATGTATGCACTTACACCCGATATGGCAATAGGGAGATTGGAGTTACTTGGCAACTACAGAGGTCAGCTCTACCAATTTGGTACCAAAGTGATACTACTAAAGATGCACGTTCGTCTGGACGTATTGATTATGCGTGCGTAATGGAAACATTTTAGAAACCTGGCCGTGAAAGTTCAAACATCCAAATGTAAAATTATTATTTTGCAAACTCTTTTTAATATCAGAATAATCCCTGCGCTAGCTAATGTCGGGTATAATTCTGACAATGTAGACCCCATCTTTCCCAATTCTCTTCCGAATGCACCGGTATGCTCGTTTTTTTAATTAAGGACTGCGTTTTCTCATAAGCGTGTATTTTGTAAACGTATGTCGGGACAACCACCCCTCAAATAAAAAAAATCATTTAGATCACTATACAAAGCATTTTCACTCGCCCTTTTCATTACCAAAAATGATCATCTCATCGAGCTTGAGAAATATTGCTGCTACAAAAATGTAATTTTTGTGGCCCCCCAAAGCCCTAGCGTTTTGGCCACACAAATGCTGACACCCTGTATATATATATATATATATATATATATATATATATATATATATAAAGCTAGACTTACCTTGAAAGGTCGCTACTTCCGCTTGCTGTGTGGACGATGTCAACGAACTCTGCCGATGACTTATTTACGTATATTTTAAACTTCTCGTAGCAAGGCTGTGCCGGATCAAGTCCTGTTCAGGTTAGAAGCAAAGTTATTTCATACCACGCCACCCAGCGACAATCATGGAGACAAAATAGATTTTTAGGAACGTAATTCAATGAAAGCTTATTTTACGGATGTATTGTCCTAAGCACGCGTCCTAATAAAACAAAAACATTAGTTAATAAAAGTAATCTGCGTTCCTTTGGTCTGGATTTATCATCCCAAATCTAAAAATACTATATTGCACAACTTCTCCGACCCAATTCAGGTCATACTTCAAGAGAGCGGCAATATCTTATTAAGCTTCGACGGCGTTAATACCTCAATTGGAACTAAGACAGTGAAACGCTTAAAATTTAGTAATTTCCACTTAGAATCTGTTTGGCTATTTTGGAGAGTAGCAAGTCTTTTAGCACACTGTAGCGTTACAAGACAAAGTCAGCTTAATTAACAAGCATTCTGTTTTCCTTGCCTGGCGAGACTTGCTTGCGTTCTATATATATATATATATATATATATATATATATATATATATATGGAGAAAGAGAGAGAGAGGACTCAATCTAACAGTAGCAGAGTTTGTTGCTCTATTTGACGTTTCAGGCTAGCCCACGCATGCAGTCTTCACACAGAGAAACGGGGACCTGCTTAGGCGAACGTAGCGCACCCCTGCATTGAGAATAACGCAGTCGCACAGGAAAATTAGCACGCCGCCTGCGCTACTGTTGGCCGGCGCTATCCCGTAGGGGGTCCAAAAGTTGATGAGCACAAGCAACTATAGGATAACCCATTGCTTGGAAAGACTAAAGGCCGATAGAAACTACAAGAACGAGTGTCCCGGAAGAGAGCTGACGTATTACATAAAATACAGGACACGGCCATTTTGCAGATGTATCGGCACTGGACACACAAACACGTTCGTTGTCCTTTTTTCTCACTGCAGGATGGAAAGCGATGATAACGCCTTGTACACTGTGGCCACCAATGAGACATTGCAGCCGACCAGAGATAGCTTGGCAGACTCAGAGGTGAATGAGGCACTTTGCGAAGGCATGAAAGGTGTTGCAACCTTCATTTGCGGATCGGTCGAAAGGCGGAAAAGGGGACATTACTGGCCGAAGGGATACTAAGAAAGAAGGCGAATCATGAAACAGCACAGCTTCGACGACTATTCGGAAAGCAAGAATACAAAATACTGGGTTCATAGGTTAATAAGCAAAGAACCCAGGGGTGATCACGACTGTTTGACGTACCAGTTGGCTGTTCTTTTCACTGTGATTATCTTTTTTTAACGCTCACCGCTCGTAATGGGCTAAGTTGCCTGTGGCACGATATCGTCTAAATGCATATATCGTCATCGCGTTCTCGTACTGGAATTATATAGGCTTTCTCCAGCAGAGGTATGTAGCAGCAGGGCAATGACAACCACGTCCAACAAATTCAACCAGCACGGCCGGGGTTCAAACTAGCAATGTTTTGCGAACCGTGGTTGCCATGGCAACGCCCCGTTTTCGAACGGTAAATGAACAAACATAATGTGGTACAACTTCAGTTGACAGGCAATCGTGGTAAAGGCATTGCGAACGCGAACTATTATATCTTAAGCCTACAAAGGGTTTTCACTACGTACTAATGTACCGTACAAGGATACAAGCTCGGTAAGTGTGCGGCACAACGGCGAACTAAAGCACTAAATGATTCGGCGCCTTCTCGTAAGAAAGGCCAAAAAACTCAGGTTTAGCTCGGGATTCACAAACGCTGGGGGTGTATCCCACCTGAATAATGGCCATTGTATTCGCCAGATTGAAACCCGGCAACCGTAGATTTGTGATTCAGACCAAGGGAATCCTATAAAAAATTGACGGCATCTTAATTTTGTGGTCATTTTTCTAGGAGGCTTAACCCTTTATATATATATATATATATATATATATATATATATTTAAACGAGCTGGCTGCTGATTTGTGATCTTCGGGTCAGTGTGTAGTACTGTTATCTGTGTGTTAGAACGTTGTAATGGATGGCACTAAGGCGCCAACCCTTAACCTTTGGCGGCCCATTGTTGCGGTCAAATCATTAAATTATGGTGAGTACGTCGTCTGTCTTACTGCAATTCGAGTGACGCTCTTCAGCAGACAGACGTGGAAGCTGCCAGCCGGTACCTACCCGTTAGACGACCGATCAGACGGCCTGCAAGAATGCAATTCGTGCTGTTAATATATATATATATATATATATATACATGGGCTTAATACATGCGCTCTTGTTCTAGCAGTGCGACAATATATGCTCGCATCTATATATATGTATACGAAGTATTTGGTCTCATTTTTGTATGAGATCGCCAAACACGCACCATCTACCAGCCGATAATTCTAACAGGGTAATTCTACTCGATGAACGTATATAAAACAAGGTTAGTAATCATTTAGTTATTTTTTATAGGTATTTTTTGTCCAGCATACTAACACCTAATAGACGCATTAGAAGGCTTTATAGCGGTCTTATCGATGTGAAAAGGGACTATCACAGTAAGCGATAACAGTACATATAATTTAAAACAAAATAATTCTATATATACCGTGGGTCGGTTTGTCAGTATTACTATATTACCAGCGCAAACACACCACGAGTTTCATCACATTATACATGTAAATTAAATTATACCAAATTAAAAATATAAATTCTGCATACATGTGCATGCAGGAAAACGACATCGAAGAAGATTTAAAGGAATATATATATATATATATATATATATATATATATATATATATATATATATATATATATATATATATATATATAGATTTATTTCATTATAATTTAGAAGAATATATAAAATGCTTCACGGCGTTGCTGCTTTTGAAGGAATTAACTTTTGAACTATTATTTCTTTTACGGAGCAAAACCTATTTAGTTAGCGTATACAAGCATTTGCGTCAAAGGACCTGCATCTATTGTATGAAGTTAGCAAACGATGCTTGTCTGTGACCGTCGAGCTGTTTGTAAACAACGCGCGTCGTAAAGCGCAGACGACAACAATCTTGTTTTAGGGAGAATTTTTATCATTTTTTTATTATTTTTATAGCTCTTCATGTACAGATATGTGTGCATACTAGGTATCTGTGTACCTACATGAAGTCCGCGAGCTTACCTTTGTGCCCCTTACTGCTTGAGATATCGTAGAGGTAATCAGCAAAAAAGCGACCAACTTGCGCTCCAAGAGAGTGCCCTGTAGATACACGTGCAGGATGGAAGCGTGTTGACAATGTTGCGTATAATTAATGTTTTGCAAATCAAATATGCACTGATTTCTATTTCCGACCTTTGTATGGGTCCTTCTTCATGCAAATACGCTTAGCCTGCCCACAGTAAGCTGGCGTTAAGTCATCGTATCAAAGATCGGCGCGTTGTGATGCCGAGTTGCCATTTTGTACGTTTTTACGTTACTATTAATACAGCCCCGTTCTGTAGCCAATGTTAAATCGTTTTTTTGTGACAATAGTAACGTAACGCCGAACACTAGTACCCGTAGTAGTAATTGACGACCAGTTAAATATATATAATTGTTCAGTTTTTGTTATGGAAGTAAATGGACTACTTAAATGAATTACATATTTTTTTGCCAATCAACCCACTTTACAAAATGCAGCCGCCCTGGTTAGCGATGTGCCTATGCACAGAAGTTTGTACTAAATAAATTTCCCTTTCCTGCCAAAAGATAAATGGCGTGAACGACTTCCGTGTCACAACTCCTAAATTACAACAATAATTAGTTTCCTCTTTTTATAGTCGCGCAACCGACTTCCACAACAAATCTAGAAAACATTTGTAATAGGTTACGACTCGCCCCAGTCTATTAAATTACTTCAATGAAGAAGATGCGACGAAACTTCGTTTTCAGTCAAGCTAATGTATACATGCAAGCATCAGCAAGTTCCAATACCTTGATTTTTGGGCCAGAGCCGACTTTACCGAAGTCTTCCTTAATAGAGTCTTTCAGCAGCGACACACATGCCGAATTTTTTAAAGGCGTGTTTCAAATCAAGGTTCAAAAAAGTGACAAAACGAGGTTTGGCAATTTTAAAGAGCCGAACATGGAAGAGCGACACAAGTGCATCAAGTGTGCGGTAAAACCAAATGGTGTGTTTGAAAGTGGTGGTAATATTGCAAACTGTTCAAAATAATTCAGCGTCCGGAAGCACCGTGCATGCGTGGTACTATCGATTTGATGACAAACGTGAGGAGACCACCAAGCTATCAGATGAGCAGCCAAAATTGTTGTGATAATTTGCCATTATAACTGCCTAAAAGCGCTAGTAACAAACAAAAGCGTGGCTACCCCCAAATGGGCTGTTTGGACGCTGTTCTAGGCCGGGACAGGAAAGGAGCTGCACAGTCCGCGTCCTTACTAGCTGCGATGCCGCGCACTACTTAGACATATGCCGACCTCCGGGGAAAAAAGCGTTTTTAACGACGGTGCAAGCGTTGCCAGGACTTTAATAATAGATAAATCCGGTTGGGTAGCACAAACCTGGTGGTAAGTGTTAGCTTATCTCAGTATCCGATTCCTTTCTCTTAGATAGAATAATAGAGGGCAGCTGGTCGACTAGTAGAGATTCTGCTCTTGTCGCCTGAGATTCGATCCTCAGGTGCACTTTGAATTGTCGTGAATAACCGCAGTACCGAACCTTTCTTAAAGTCGACCAAACACTTCAAGAATTTCACGATGTCTAAGTGTGACCCTTTTTTTAGAGGTTTCGGGAAATGCATTATGCACAAGCAGAACTAACAACCGTCAGACCTAGTGTGGTACTCTCGCCCATTAAATCCCGTCTTCCTTCGCACCCCCTCAAGGTTCGGAATTGTGTGGCACTACTTCGAGGCCATGAGAAGGGAGTCTCATACTTCGATCTGTTTATGGGTCTCTTAGTAGGCTTCCACGAACCGGGGATGCGTCGAGACCCTGCGGAGGGCCCGGTTGCATGTCGCCCCTTAGCAAGCCTTCTCTCGGCCACTCCTGTCGACCTCCAATAGGTTGTTCCAGACAGTGGAGGTCTCCTTCATATGAGCCAAAATGTCGGCAAGTGCAAATCCCGACGCGCTGTTAGAGCGCTACATTGAGCTTCTGTGTGGTCGACGTGGCGCATAGGACACATGTGTCTGCAAACGCCTTCCCAATCCTAACCATGTAGCACTGGAACTGTCCATGGCCCGTAAATAAGTATGGTAGCGAAGTACGTTAGAGGCCTCTGTCCGGGCCCGCCGTACCATTGCAGTAAGTCGGGGTTAGGTGTGCTTGTCCAGCGCCCGCGGGAGTCTCCGGCGGCGGGCGCGCGGTAAGAGTGGCCTTGCGGGCATGCGCCTAGTTCAAGTCTAGGTCTGTCCATCGTTTGCTTCGCTCTCTCACCAACATGTCCCAGGGCAGCTGGCGGGCAAGAGCGAGGAGAACGTCAGTGCTTCTAATATATTACTATACATATATGTAATGTATAGTATGCATATAAACATACTATACATTACATATTTATGTCATGTACAGTATGTATATATAAAATAATAATTATTTGTTATATACATACTATACATTACATATATGATATGTATATATAAAATATATATACATATACTCGACCCCAGTGCGGTACCCACGGGGCACCTTCATTGCCATGCCCCGCTAGGCCGCTCGGAGAGCCCGCCGCTTGCAAGCCGTGCGGAGGGCCAGGTCTCCCCAAACTAAGGAGCCGTACATCACTGTCGACTTGGCCAGAGAAGCTAGCAGACGCCGTCTGGCCTCCGATGCTTCGCCTTCTTGGAGACTTTTCTTGTCACATTGGCAACGTGTGGCCTTCCCGTGAGGCCAGTATAGCTCCTAGGTACTTGACCTGTTTCTTGATTAGAATCGGTTGATCTGCCAGTTCCAATCGTAGACCGCGGGTCTTTTTCGTCCGGTCATATAAAGAGCTTCTGTCTTCTAAAGGGCAAGCTAGAAATGGTGTTCTTTCATCAAATCGTGGATGCGTGAAAGCGCGAGGTTTGCTGATGATTCTAAATTTGTCTCTCATCGGGCTGTAACTAACAACGCGAGGTCATCCGGGTAGGCGATGGTTTCAACTCCATCGGGCATGCCCTCGACACATAAATCCCAGTTTGTAGTGTTAAATGCGTTCTTCACGTCCAGTAAAATCAGTAAAGCGAAAGAGCGAGGCAGAAGCCAAGTGCCGCGCCCTGTGGAGTACCCGGTGCAGGGCGTCTGACGTCGAGCGACCCTGCCTGAAGCTACATTGGACCTCTAAAAGTGCCTGCCGGTCTTCTATCTCCGGGTTTAAACGTTTAACAAGTACATTTCGATCAACTTGCCCGCCGCGTCCAGGAGGCAAATTGGTCGATATACTGGAGGCCCCGGACCGGATCCTGGTCTAGAGATCAGCGTTAGGTGAGCGCTTTTTCACTGAGCCTGAAACCATCCCTCTGCAAGCAGTCTGGTCACAAATGCCACGGTCTTAGCGGGTTGCCGCATGGCAAGCATCCAGATCACTTCAGGTGGAATGCCGCCCGGTCCTGGGGTCTTGCCGGGTGTCAGCCGCGTGCAAGATCTCATCAGCCGTGACCGGCGGGATATTCTCCGGAGTTACCACGACGATGCAAGAAGCCCGCGGTGGCTGTTGGGGAGACAGCGCCCGCTAGGTCTGCAGTTCTCTCGGGTGAGAGATGGGGTCGGGCAGCGCAGTTTGCTTAGGATCGCCCTGTAGAGAAAGTCCCAGGGATCCTCCTTCACCGCTTCTTTTGGCTTTTTCCATGCCGCTGCTTTGGCGCGTGCCACCGAGATTTTGAGCGACCGACGTTTTTTTCTGTAAGCGCGCAGCAGATCGAGCTCTCGGGCATGAGCCTCCGCTAGATACTCAATGGGCTCTCTTCGTCGGCGTCTGCGAACTATTTATGAGCGGGCGCGAGTTAAGATGCGGTTGGCCCTGGCGCAATCCCGCCGAGCTTCCACCACCGCTGGCGTCCACCACGGCTTAAGCGGGCGTAGGTTCGGCCCTTTATGTGTGAAGCCAGCAGCGGTGTTTTAGTTTATGATCGCGCATCTCATTTACTCATGATGTCGTGTGTATGTATGTCACCAAGCATATATATATATATATATATATATATATATATTGTCACCAAGACAAACTGGATGTTTGCAAACTGTTGAACCGGCGCCAAATAAACAAGAACCACACTACACAGGAGCATCGATGAGCTGAATAACACCTCGCAATTCAACAGTGGAACACTTTTCAATATCAGAGGAATTTGCTTTTTAGGACCTTTCGATATTTTCTCATATTTTTAAGGCTCTGCAGGTCCACGTCCGGAAAAAAGCTCAGATGCTAAGACGCGTGAATGACATCGCTGAGAAGAGTGAAACAGAGAACGCAAAACACTCGTAGTTCACAGACAGGCGCCGACGCGTGATTAGCCGCGTTGACTCTCTGACATGTTGTGGTTCGTCATGCACTACGGCGTGCTGTTGGTGCGGCGTGAGTACTTAGCACTCTAAAATCGCATAACGGTGTGTGTTTCTTATAGGCTCACTAAATGTTCGTGGTGTGCGAGGTCTCACAAAGGGACATAAACACTTAAATGCTCGACGTGGTTCCCGACTGGGCCCCGCAACGACGGGCGGCCTATTGATCCAATTTGCTTTGATCTCTCGCGCGATTTCAACGCAACATATTCCTGGCCCAAATCGCGCTTATCTCCAAGGCAGCCAAGATAGGGTCTTCCAACTTACAGTACGAAAGTTTTTTCTAGCTTAAGACATTTCTTCCCAGGAATGCCGCTAAGTCGTGCTTAGGACAGCTACTGTATATTATATTCGCTCAGAATCTGAAGTTGCAAGTGTGGCGTGCAAACTCTCCGCCGATGACCTAAATCATGTCGTCGTATTAAAGGGTCTGCATATTTTCGATTCACAGACGACAATCTACGCTCTCAAGGACATGGGCCCATCTGCGCAGATGCGGTCAGCTAATCCGCGCGCTTGGCAAAAAAAGTGTTTTGCGCTATGGACGACGCGCACTTGCACTACCTAACATCCGCAAGCCAGATGGGCTGACTGCAATCCGCATTGAGAGTTTTGGTACGCACCTTTAAACAATAATTTAGAAATTGTTTTAGAGTTCTTCCGGATATGTGCGAGAGCCAGAGATAATACTTTTCGTATTTCTAAATAACTGGCACGGCAAGCTCAAATCAAATTTTGTCACCTGGTCAAACAGTCTCCCTAGTGATGTTAATTGCATAATTTGATACTGTCTATAAGTCTTCTACTTGGAAAAAGGATATCATTAGAGTTCAAAAAGAAACTTACCGACGAAGTGAACTTGTTTGAAGTCGACGGCTCGAGGATGCCGCTTCGCAAGGTTCCACAGTCCACGGGCAATTATGCGACCAACTAACTCAGTGTTGACAACCGCTTGTTGGTAAGCTGGCAACTTAGCACCCTTATCCCAGGAAACCAGAATCACCCTCGCATCTTTCTGCAACGTTAACATACATACATTTCAAACTTATTCACTCAGATTATGCAGGGATTAAACCACAAATAGATCACTATAACAAGCATAAGGACATTGGTTCGCTTGGCATGAATACCTAAATACACATGTCACCCTTTTATATCAGGGGCTGTTATTACGTGCCTATTGCTGGCCCATCGCTCTAGTATTGGAGAATTCCGGGTCAAGTTCGAAAAACTTCGTCGCCATACAGGGAGCATTAATTGCAAGCATAATAGCACTCTGCTATTATGCTTGCAATTTGCATATACACGAATGGACCGGTGTAAAAAATAAGAAATTAGAAGACCAAGGTCTTTATTTGTTTGTTTGCAAAACAATTCAAAACGTTTATTCTTGACACCGTGGTGCAGCAAGTATGGAATGTTTGGTATGAAAGCTTGTGTATGTTTCAAGAATGCTTAATGCACACGCATGTTACAGTGATAGCTTGATCGGCCATCGTTCGTTTGACTGGGGCGCTGCTTTGTGTGCGGCCGAATTTTATTCGGGTAGAACTCCTTCTTCCTAGATTGTAAAATCTAGTTGAGCGTTATATTTCTGCCTCAGCTGCCTGCTAGATACACCCAACTCAAGTCCAGTATAAACGCAGAACGCTTTACCTATCTCTTTTGTTATGCACAAGGGCCACTGGTAGTTACTAGTGTGGGACACACATACCTACTAAACCTGTTTTCCTTCATAACCTCTCACTATCAGAATTGTATGGTATTCCCTTGAAAGCACCAAGTTTATATATATATATATATATATATATATATATATATATAACACGGGTTTACCTAACGCAGTGTATAGCTTTATCAGTATTTTCAATTACCTGAAATGTTTCGAACAAATATCACCAGACTGCCCCGAAAACAGCGGCTAAAGCAAAAAATTGCCGCCGAGGCTTTCTTGATTTAAAGGCAATAGTTTCTAATAGTAACCCTCTACGAAGCAAAACAAGCGGCAAGCTGTCTGCTAGCGATTTCCGAGAGCGGTCACTTACTGATCAAGATACCAAGAATTGTGTTTTTAATGTAAATTCGTTGCTGTGATTGGCGTGGCGTACTTGGAGAAGTATTCTACACTCGCAATGTACAGATATCGCTACCACTGGTAGTCCCCCCACCTCCGGATACCAACATTTGCGCATCGCCGGCTGGGCAACTTATAGCAGCGGTAACCTTGTCCGCTGTAGCAACAGCCGCTATCCCCACCAGCAACTGATGTTGCAGCTAGAAGTTGCGCTGTCTGCTCGGCTATTGGCTGCACGAAGCAGCAGGTTAGTGCATCAGCGGTACACGTGGTGTTGAGACGTTCACCTCCGCCCGCCGTTCTTTTAGCAGAATCCTCTGCGCAGAAGACAACTGGTGGCTCAAGATCGACAGCTAAAGGAAGCATATATGAAGTACACCATACGCAACAAATTGAAGCAACAGCCGTGAATGATTTGGAGTCGCTCGGCGTCACGCACCCTATTTGCGTCCAGTCCACGAACATCAGAACCGGATTTGCCACATACTCGTGCGGCGGACAATGTCATCCTGACTTTTTCGGGCAACAAGTTTCCGATGGACGTTTGTTTGGCTATTGAAACCCACGGCGTTACTCTGTACCGAGAACCTGTCCAGTGCTATCGGTACTACAGTTCAATCATATAAAGTCTGATTGTCATTTAAAGGCCTCTCGTTGTAGACTGTGCATATCTGCTAACTACTTGCAGAAAGATTGCAGAGACGCAGCGTGGTGCTGCCTATGAAAGGGCGGCCACGAGGCGACCTGGAGATTCTGTCCTCATCGCTTAGATCGCATGGAGCTTCTAAAAAATCTGCCAATCGCATGATTCAGCAAACCCGGATACCGCACCAGTCCAACTCTGTGCTCCAATTGCAGAGATTCAATCATTGGAATCATTTAGTAGACGCAGTTTCGCTGCGATCGTACATAATAGGATCAATGCGCCGCAGAAACAAGCGTTTCACCAGCCGAAGTCAAAATTGGATCAGCAGCACTTGTCTCTTTGGCGGTCAGTACCGCACACGATAGAACATATGGCCATAGCCTAGACGTAAAGGTCATCCCACAAATAATCGACGCAATTATGGTGCAAATTAGAGAGATCATTGAAGAAGTGTGTGAAGGACGAGTGGGACAAACTCGCAAACATCGTCATGCTAAATGGTCAAATAGATATAAGACACTGGCTTACTTTCTCCGCTCAGCCACAGGCAACAGCTCGTACAGACGCCACTTCAGCACATTCTTCAAATCGCTCCTCCTTCACTAACGCACGCTCACAAGCAAACCCGCCAGGACATAACTTTCCAGGACACATATCAAAGGCTGCAGCTATCAAGTCTAAGGTTAGTATGATATCGGGCATTCCCCGTAGTTTAAAAACAATTTTGCCGTTGAACTATCGAAAACTATCCACAAAGTGTGCTCGGTGGCCGGCCAGCATAGCTGGAAACGGCCAATCGAATTTCCAACAGTGATCTTAGTATACCAGTGAAAAACGAAGGTGCATACGCTCACGTTTAAAACGAGAGAAACGAGAACATTTGCTTAGATTTTGTAGAGGCGCACGTTTAGGGAAGAGCCCTCACGTAACCAATGGACAACCTTTGCCAGCTACAAGTACTGACGACGCCAGTTGCAGAGCAAAGATCGTGCACTGCTGTCCCAATGGGACGTCTCTTGCACTGCTTGGACTATGTTTTCTACAAAACAGATTGCTCCAATCGACGAAAATAATTCCAGCGTCGGAATTGATACCGTGAATGAGGAGATCGCCATTATCGCCATTAGAGGTTTTCCGAGAGGTTCTACTGGAAGTCCGAATGGTCTTTGCCCTCTAAAAGATCTTATAGATTGCCGCCAGCATGATAGCAGCTCTCTGTTGCAAGCGTTACGTAACTTCGCTATTCTAGCAGTCAAAGGGCAACTCCCAGAATTCACGCTATCCACCTTTTACGGCGCAACATTAATCGCCCGACAAAACAGGACGGGGTATTCGACCAATCGCCGTAAGGCTCACCTTGCGTCGACTGGTTGGTAAGGTCTTTCCTTACTTAATAGACTGCCCACTAATATTTTGTGGCAAGGGAAGGTGCTTAAAACGAAGTGTAGGGTACAACAATTTCGAAGGTATTCTGCGCACGGTACTACTCAAGGTTCACCTGGGAAATGCATTCTGGCCCCAGGCATCCTGAGAGCGCGGGGAGCTTGGAAATTCCCCGTGCTAGGGACGTGTCATTATCTTGTTACTTGAAATCCTTGACCACATTTAGGTAATTAACAGATTTGACTAAAGATACCCCAGTTCAGCTAGCCAGCGACTCCGATGAGGCAAGACGTACTTCTAGCACACCCCCTAGATTTGAAAAGAAAAGCTCGCCTAAAAACTTGTTTTTATCCAGTGAGCAGAAAGTGGCTACAAGCCCTCCCTTCGCCGCAACTGGGAACGATGCTAGACCAGAACACGCTTTGCATCGTTTTGGGTCTGCGGCTTGGGGAGGCTGTTTGCGCAAAGCACATCCGTACCCTATGCCGGACCAAAGTTATCAATACAGCGGATCACGCGTACGCCTTTCTAAAAGCCGCAACTTGTCGAAGTACAATAAGCTGTCGCCGCAAAATGCAATTCAGCCGAGTTCGTTAAGGAGCTCGGAAGGAGCGTAACTGCCGCGTGACAAAGGATGCGCGAGCCAGCGAGTGCCTGGTGCAGCGTATCTCCGTAAAAATTCAACGTCGTGGTAATGCAGTGCCGGTAGTTGAGTCGCTACCATTGTCGGGGGAAGGACTGTCAGAAACGCCGTAGCAGTAAAAGGCGAATATTAACTGATTAACATATGAAACACTAAATAAGCTTGTCGTACTCTCGTTCTGAATGCGATCTCCTTTAAAAATGCGGCGAGATTTGTGCGTGCGGACCCTCAGATCAAAAGCCATTTTTTTATTATGAAATTTGAAACACTTGAATGATTTAAAAATAATATATATATATATATATATTTTCCTATATATTCACACATATATATATATATATATATATATATATATATATAATATATATATATATATATATATATATATATATATATATATATATATATATATATATAATTCCTAAATAAAAAAAAAAAAAAATATATATATATATAGATAGATAACTCTATGATAATAGTAGTAGTATGTGCTCGTGTTAAAACTTAATATAAAAGCCGATCAATATAATTATCTTTTCTTAAGTTCAATTTGTTTCACGTATAGTATCTTTAGGACGTATACTATCAAATTTTAGGTGAACGTTTATTTACATTAGGTTATGATTAACGAATAAAGTTATGACTGAAAGCACCGTCAATTGAAGGCTATAATTGAAGGCTCCTTAATATTGCGGACCCACTTTTAAAATCCCGAGGCCTTGAAATTAATACTAATAAAAGCTTTACTATCTCCCACCTATTTAATAGGAAGGAAGGTAAAGGTTTTATCAATACCGTATCAGAATTTAACGTTGGAGATCGGCAATTGCCAGCTAAAGGTATGAGCGATCGATGGAGATATCTTGGAGTCGACTTTGACAGCAATGGCAGAGTTGACTCCACCAAGGATATACTCCTTAACTTACTCAACAGACTCACGATAGCTCCCCTTAAACCCCACCAAAGACTCATATTTTTGAAAGACTTTCTCATTCCCCGTCTCCTATATAAACTGGTCTCCGGTCCCAGACCATCTTACGCACTCCTTAGTGACCTAGATAAAGAGATCAGAAAGGTTGTTAAGTCGAAATGGCTTAAGCTCGAAAACTCGGTGCCGAACGCCTACCTGTACACGCACACAGCACACGGCGGTCTGGACATCCCCTGCCTCCAAACATTCATTCCCAGAATTCGCCTCTCCCGCCTGACAGCACTACAACACTCCACGCACCTTGGGGTCCAATGGATGCTAACCACCGAGCACTTTAAAAAAGATCTTGCGAAAACAAGACTTCTTTGCGAGCGCCTGGGAACCTCCATTGAGACCGCTACACAAGAGACCGATTACTGGTCACAACAACTACACAACACGTTCGATGGGGCACATTTTAAAAAAGCACACGAAACGCCCTTTGTACATTACTGGATTAAGGGTATGCCCTGCCTATCTGGTAAGGAGTATTTAAACCTACTAAAGCTCAGGATCAACGCACTACCAACGCGTGCCAGATTGGCCAGGGGACGCCCGGGTTGTAGGCACGGGTGTCATGCGCCTGAGACGTTGGCTCATGTCGCTCAGATGTGCGATATAACACACAAACAAACCATAAAGAGACATGACGACGTCTGTGATCGCGTGGCGCGTCTTCTTCGCGAAAGGGGTCATGAGGTGGTTCGTGAGCGAGTATTCCGTCGACCGGGCGCACCGGGTCTAAAGCCCGACCTCGTAATAACAACACCTACCGAGGTCTGGGTTTTAGATGCCGAGGTTTGCGGCCCGAACCGGGACCTGGCAAAAGCACGGCAAGACAAGATCGCCAAATATGACGTCGAGTTCCTAAGAGCGGCGCTCCCCTACCCGCAAAAACCTCGCAGATTCGGATCCATCACTATCTCTATGAGTGGTGTATGGGACTCCGAATCTGCGAGGACGCTCTTGGGGCTCGGCGTCACGAAGAGGAATCTTATGGATCTCACCGTTTTAACTTTGCAAGGAACCTTGAGGATATATCGCTCGCACCGGATCCATAAGAGCGGGGGCTACCATCAAGCAAGGACACGGACAACTGATTCTTAACTTCACGTGACACCTTTTTACCACCATTTTTATTAAGGCGAGCACTGCCGAGTGTGCAAACGTATTGTAAATGATTAATAAATCATCACAATATTTTCTAGAGTGTATAGACAATCGTCCTTGCCATAAAATACCTATGACTGGCGACAAAATGGCTGTCCAGACGCAGTACTCAGGAGGACTGAAGATTATTCACTTAACAAAGGATTGAATTCGCTAGACACAGCTCAATTGTTATGACATTTAGTCTGTCGTTTAAACGCATCACTATCGAGAAAGATGCAAACATTGAAAAATCCACTCTGTCCTTAGATGTTTAACAAGCGTTACCAGGTTATTTTCAACCATTTGGATTATAAGTCCGTGGTGCACCACAAAGACATTTGCAAAGCCTGTTTCTAAAATTAAATATTAAACTAATAATAATAATAATAATAATAATAATTAAATAAAAATAGTATGTTAAAACCTCACTAGGCTGCTTAACGATAGCGACATTACGGGGAAACGTTTTTCTGCTGTAGATGTACGTCGACATATCCATGCATTACCATCAACTAGGGTAAGACAGCGTATTTTGAAATCGTTAATGTGGCCTGACGTTACTTCCTAAATGTAGCCTAGTACGTATTTGGAAAGCGTACATAGGTAATTGTAGAGCTCGTTAGAGTAAAATTTTGATTTTTAATGAGACATGGTCCCTGAGAAGCCTTGTTTTGGAGTGAGATTGATCTTACTAAATTGAATAACACTGGTGTTGTTGTCTGACATAATGTGCACATAATGTGCGATAACGAGACAGCCAGTCCTCCTTTACAAAATATAAACGTTTGTCTCTCCTGAGGAACTTCTAACAGCCAGAATATGTGAAATAGTCGTTTACAAGAAAATTTGCAAAAACAATGAAGTAAATTTATTAGCCATCATGCCCAGTACCTCAAAATCATAACCCTACGACCATTCGCAACGCTCAAAACGAACACATTCATTCACAGACAAATGCGCATTTTATAAAGATTATTTTGGATCTTATTGCCATATATGTGATACAAAAGTTAGGTATTGGGCGTAAAAGCAAATTATCTTCTAAAAGACTATGGGGGCATCTTCTGGTTGGTGTTATATGTTCTTCGGTTAAAGGATAATTTTGTCTCATTTTCGACAAACACGACGATGTGCTTAGTTACTGTATAAGAAGAATCTAATTTTTTTCGCAATTGCACATTTTGCGCTCTAAAATCGAGTAATAGCACTAGTGTCACGGACTTTTGTAATATCACTTTCACCCCGAAACAACTGTTTGTTAAGCGCAAATATAGATCACTGTTTTTAATTGATTGGCTTAAAAAGTTATCAAAAATCCGTTTGGTTAAATTCGAGTGATTTGAGCATCATTGTTGACCTCCCCGAACATCTCCTGGCGTAACTTCCTAAACGTAGCCTATATATATATATATATATATATATATATATATATATATATATATATATATAGGCTACGTACGACGAACACGTCGTCTGCTTGACGTCTTCGAAGCAGGATGCACGCCAGTGAAGCTCCGTGAAATCACGCTTGTTGAATGTGTTAGTTGCTGTGTTTGGCAACGGCTTGTGTATGGTGAACTTGGTGGTGACTTCGAGCACCTCGACAGAGGCTCAGGAGGTCGAAAAATTCGGCCCGGATCCCGGTTTAAGTGTTAATCCGGCACAACCGCACTCGAAGCTTTCGACCGGCTCGACTAGCTCTCCGTCGAATTACGTTAGCAGCGTAAGAGGACGGAAGCGGTCCCGTGCGCTACTCGGAGACGTAAACACAGCAGAGCCTGCCGCAGCTAAACGACCTACCAGCAGTCAAAACGAACAAGAAGCAGCGATGCTTGGCAGTCAGCTGTCAACAACATCAGCAGCAGTAGATCCGCTGACATCAACACAGCTGACCCACGGACAGATGACAGCAGCGCAACAAGTACCCAACCAACCAGTAATGGCAGCCTGTACAAGGTGCGCGCAGCCACTTGGCGGCCTTCTTCTGGTGTGCGGTGTCTGTTGTCGACAATTTCACGCGATATGCAGGGCTAACGACGAACGAGACCCGACTGAGGAGCCTAGTACCTTGTGGCGCTGCCGCATTTGCCAGGCCACGGAAGGACTGTCGTTCGATATGCTTCAGTTCATGTCGCAGGTTGATAAAATGTCAGATCTGACAGCACCGATCGTGAGAGGAGTGCTGTACTTGCTTAATAGAATGAACAAGCTGGAGGCGGACATGGCAAACCTACAAGAAGCTGCATCTTTGAAAATGGAGGATGACAGTCAAGATGACACGCGAAAACATGATAGTATGGTGAAGCGTAAAAAGTCTGTGCTAGTGGTTGGAGACAGTGCAATCCGTCAACTGAAAGGCAAGATCTTGGCACAATTGCCGAAGAAGACTTCGGTAACGGTGAAGGCCTGCCCAGCGCCAGACATCGCCACCATCGTCGCGCAGGTAGATTATTTTCTTGAGAAATCAGATGGTCCTGTCAGTGTTATTCTGCACGGCGGCTACCACGAGTGCATGGAGCTCGAAGGTGACAAGTTTCTGACGCAGGTCGAGCAGCTCGCTAGGCGACTCTGTACTGAACGACCAAACTCAACCCTCGCCTGCGTAACTGTCCCACAGTTTACACAACAGTGCAAGGACGTAAATGAGAAACTTATTGCAAGCAAAGAGCGATGGGGTATCTCAGTTCTCAATATGACGTACCCACAACGAGGTCTGGTTCACCAGAATGTGTACTCTTACAAAAAAGCCGAGGAAGCTGCGGTGATCGTATCTAAAGTGATAGCCAGACGGGCAGCGAATTTTTTAGAAGTAAAAGTTCAACCGCTACAGAAGGGTCTTTCGTTGCCAGTAGAAATAAAGAACGCCGTTCAGCCCGAGAAGAAAGATGTACATCCGAAACGACTGGACCGGGACTCCAACACGACTCATCGTCGTCAGCAGCCAGCACATCACGCATGGCAACAGAGCCGGACACCGAGCCATCCCGAAACTCTTTCCCTGCACAGACAGAATCATCGTACGGGCAGGCGCTGGAAACGGTGGAACCAGACAGACAACCGGGTCCAACAACATCAGCAGAAGGGAGAATACAAGAATCCCATTCCTCGCAAGCCGAACCTCAACGACTTTATTGCCCGCGTTCTCCGGCAGGCCTACGAACAGACGGGACCTTACTAAGGCTGGTAGAGTGGAATTCAGAGGGAATTGATTTACGGTTGCTGCCCCCAGCGAGCCTCACCGGGATTGACGTTCTCATTCTTGTGGAGACATGGGCCACCGGCGATATTCACATACCAAATTTTTATATCAGCAGCTGCCCAGCCATGAGACTAAGTGACGTTGGCCGTCCGAGTGGAGGGGTCTCAATTTTATATAATGAGCGTGTCGGAAATATGACTTCACCCCTGGCAGCCGATAATTGCGTCGTGCTAAAGAGTGACATGATGAATATTATAGCGATGTATGTACGTCCAAGCGTATCAGAGAACACCTCCGATTTGATAGAGAAGCTAACCCGTTGTCTGGATCTGGTCGACCTCAACAAACCCACTATCGTCGCCGGCGACTTCAACGCTCGACTGGATAGACCTAACTACGAAAGGACAGCGGCGCTGGTGGACTCGCTCAATGACTACGGGTTATGGATTGCAAATGAGTCGGGTCGAGCTACATTTAGTGGACCAATGGGATGCTTGACGATCGACGTCATTTCAACGAACCTCCCATCGACCCGGGTGCATTATTTGCACGATAGGCATCAGCTAAAAGAAGGAGGCGATGTTTCATGGCACGTCCCCATCGGTGTGGATATCTAGCTCTCTGACGATATTGCAGGAGCCCCACGTCGCCGGTCATTGGGAAAGAAGATTGATCTCTACAAACTCTGCAGGCAATTACCTACGGTAATGCCGTGCCCTGACCAACCCGACATCGACTGCTACAGTGAACTCCTTACAGCTGTCGTAACCTCAAGCGTGATACCCGTCTTCAAGAAAAAAGGCAGAGACTGGTGGACAACCGATTGCACAACAGCCAAACGCGTTTTGTTGGATACCCATAGTGCCAACGCAGATTTGACAGAACGTGTGCGGCTAAAAAGCGTGTATAGGCGAGTTCTGCGGAATGCAAAACATAACTTTGAAAAAGAGCAGAAGAGGTGTTATTGCGACGCACAGAGAGAGCACCCTTCCTCTGGCTCCGAGGAAACGCACCTCTCAGAAAGACTTGTACGATTGAATCGGATATTCTTATTAGGCATTTTAGCGAGATTCTTTGTGGCAGCGACTCTATTCCCCGAACGCTTCCAAGATACTTTGCAGCATGGTCAGAAGAGGACTCCCGGTGGCAGCAAGAACTGGCAAATGACGTATCCATTCGTGAAGTCGTAGAGCTTATTAATCGACTGCCGATGAACAAAGCGGCAGGCCCCGACGGTGTACGTAACGAACGTCTCCAACAGTCAATGGTACTGGTGCCGTTCTGGACCGCTTTGTTCAACGCGTGCATCAGAGCGGGTCGGGTACCAGACGGGTGGCGCGATTGTTTGCTAACTGTAATATCTAAAGGTAAAGGAAGTCCGCATGACCCTTCGGCATGGAGAGGGATCGCAAAGAAAAGTTGTGTGTATAAACTCTTCTCAAAACTGCTTTCTCAGCGGCTAACTACATACCTGGAGTACAAGGGAGCTATTCCCGAAGAGCAGCATGGGTTTCGCGCTGCTAAAAGTACCCTGACAGCCTGCAGTATTCTCCTTGAAGACATTGGAGAAACACTAGCGCGGAAAAAGCAATTTATCTACGCAGTATTTGTAGACTTTAAGGCTGCGTTCGACTCAGGTTCAAGATCACTGGTGTTGGAGAAGCTCGCTTCACTGGGGGTGCCCTGCAGGATACTCGGAGTTATGATGGACATCCTACGGAATAACTCGATAACAATAGACGACGGAGTAGCAGAGCATCCAGGACTCGAGCAAACCACCGGTTTTGCCCAGGGCGATAACTTAAGCCCCCTCTTGTTCTCAACTCTGATCAGCGACCTTCCAGCTAACATCAAGAATCGTCATCGAAACGTCAACCTACTTCTATACGCCGACGATCTTGTTTTAT
The DNA here is from genome assembly GCA_003439945.1 of Dermanyssus gallinae. Taxonomy (NCBI): domain Eukaryota; kingdom Metazoa; phylum Arthropoda; class Arachnida; order Mesostigmata; family Dermanyssidae; genus Dermanyssus; species Dermanyssus gallinae. The sequence goes on along the minus strand of QVRM01007063.1, from coordinate 124,964 downwards.
ACAGTACCAGCCGATTCCACCTACAACAAGCGCTTGCATCCCTGGTACAGTATGTCAGTACTGTGGGACTCCGGATCAATACCTGCAAAACGCATGCTATGAAGTTTTGTAACGGAGGACGTCGTGCGGCGACCGACGAACTTCGTCTAGGTGCGCAGATTCTCACGTATGTTAATCACTTTACGTACCTCGGGCTAACAATCTCCTCTACAGGCAGGTCGTATGCCAGACATATCTCCGAACGCGTTAGGAAGGCTTTGATTGCCTGTTCCTTGATTAAAAAACTACAAGTGATGTCCGTGCGCACCGCTATTGCGCTCTTCGACTTGAAGATCGCACCAATTGCTTCGTACGGCATAGAGGTCATCTGGACGAAGCTAACGCCGGCTAACCTGACTACCCTTCATGGAGTTAAATCCGCGTTTCTGAAGCGAGTGCTTGGGGTGCACAGGTCAGCTCGTAATAGACTCGTGTACTTGCTGGCAGATACCCCGCTGTTCGTAGAGGACCTGAAGGGGCGACTGAATCTCCCTGCGACACCGGGATACGATCGTTTCATCAGTAAATACGAAGTTAAAATGGCAGAAATTGATCCAGAATTTTACACAGTTGGGGCAATGACATCAGATTCATGGAAAGATGTAGGTAGGACTAACCGCCATATTGTTACGCGATTTGCAGTGCACGGGTATCACCACGTCGTGTGTGGCACAGTGGGATTCCATGAGCCGAATGAATCTTGTGTTTGTAAAAATTGTAGCAATCCATGTTCAAAGTATCACGCCACTCACTGTATATATTTCATCTCGTTATCACGATTGGCGAATGCTTTTGGTAACTTACCGCTGTAAATATGTGTGTTACGGCTTATTTGTTGCCAACGTGTTTGTTTGTATGTAGGTATAGATTACGTATTGTTTTACCCAACATGGTGTGGAAATAAATGAAATTAATATATATATATATATATATATAGATAACGTATATATATAATATATATATATATATATATAATATACATATATTCTCTCTCTCCTCTCTATCCCATCTCTCTCTCTGTCTCTCTCTCTCTCTCCCTATCTGCTCTGCTCCTCTCACTCTATCTCTCTCTCTCCTCTCCTCTCTCTATCCTCTTCTATCTCTCTCTCTCTCTACCTCTCTATCTCGTCTCTCTCTCCGTACTATGATACTATAATCAGTACGATTATAAGCTAGTACGTATGCATATATATGTATAAATATATCCGAACTAGGCTACGTTTAGGATGTTACGTCAGGTGATGTCAGGAGGGGGCGGGGTCAACAATCTAAAATACGCTGCCTCACTCTCGTTGATGTTATTGCATCCTGGGTCGGCCCACATCTACAACTTCCCTGTCATGCCGCTATCGTTTTTCTAAACCATCTAGTTGAAGTCTTGACACAATTTCAGAAATAGGTATTGCAAATGTCCTAGTTGTGCACCATAGAATTATAATCAGCATGGTATATGTATATCAATGTTTGCCAATGAAAAGGGGGGGGGGCAAGACTGTTTTGTATAGAAGTGACATTTGAATTCTTCTCAGTTGTGATTTTAGAGTAATTGTGTGACATACGTTTATAAAATACACGATTAAGGTAAGGCAAGGCATTACTGAATTGGAAAACCAGGCAAATGGCCAGTTCTATTGGGGTATTAATAACAGTTTGCAAAATTATATGATTGTATTTTTACATGTCTAAGCTTTGCGCCCAAGTTGTCGCAGTGTTTCGTCATTACGCATGCACGGCCAATACATTCAGACAAATGGTTATCTTAAGTAAATCATTTTTCATACCAAATTGGTGGAGGTGACATCTGTGGTTACAAAGTAACTCAAATTTCGTCAGGTCGGATGTGAGTGCATGTTTGTCGTCTGCTATCGTGGTGTTCGAATGTGCAAAGTGTTCGCTCACGTTTAAGCGGGAGAATAACTGAGCATTTATAACCAAGGCTGTTCGATTGTGTTTACCGGGGGAGGGGGGAGGGGATGCCCAGAGCCAGTGGATCCTGTGAGTCAGAGGAACCCAACGTTGTCCTGATAAAGGAGATCTAGTGTGTGCTATAGTGCAACTTAGTGATGCTGTGGGCACCACACACGGAGATCCAGCAAAGACTCTAGAATTTAAAACATTTTTAAGGAGGTGTTTTTAATTCTAGACTATTCTTCGTCCCATACGGGCTTGGCACTTAGGCACCGAGGACCGGACATGTTAAGATATCTAGAGTTTCTCCAACAGTCCTTGTGGCAGCATAGCCGCTGACTCTCAGCGGTATGGTTTATCATCTATTCTCAATGAGCACCGTTTGAAGAAAATTTGATCAACAACAAAGATCGAACCGGGCGACACCTTGGTAGATGACAACCATGACTAGCGCACTAGTCCCCTAAACCACGCCGCCACACGTTCAGCAAAGATTCGCCGAAAATGAAACGGCTCCCTAAAGCAGCTTGCGCACCCCGAGGCGCACCTCAAGGGATGTTTGCAGTTCACGCAAAAAAAAAGGTAAGCTTGAAGAAAACGTACGAAACACGGAAAGCGCGGAACAGAACAAAAAGTCTCGGTTGACGGAAGGCAGAGATCTGCTTGTGTCAACAAAGTCGATCTATGACAGCGTCACCGCAGAGAACGGCAAGGGCAGCCTCTGCGGCCCCAAGCGCAGTGCTACAGCAGCAGTAACAACAACCGCAACAACGGCAACAACAACACCGCCACAACTTTCGAAACAAACGAGCCGATAGAAGAAAACACACTCACGACAAGGGGAAAGGCAGCGGCCGCAATGTCGCCGACGGAGACTACCGCGGAGTCAAGGAAAGACAAGGAAGTCGTCGATGGTTTTGTCGCCGTCCAACGGAAGAGGAGCGACAAAACAATGCACCGTATGCAGGAAAGCAACGCAGCTGAACGAGATCTTGATGCGTATGCTGGGCCAGGCAAGTTCAGCGCGCTGAGAGTAGCACGGTTGGCGGCCAACACGTCAGCTGTCAAGCTATACATATGGCTCGTTAACATGAATCTGCCATTTATGGTAGAAGCAGTTTAGGTTCTGCACTCTCCTCCGAGAGGAAAGAGTGCGGAGCCAGACCAGGTGTACTATGAGCACTGGGTACAGTCTAAGCCACTTTTGGCAAACCATCTTTGTAATTTCTTCAACGAGATCATGAAAAAGGGACAAATGCCAGGAGCCTGGCATATCGCCATTTTTTCTCTGTTATTTAAGGGCAAGCATGGTGTTGACAGACGAGACCCAATATACCGCGGTATAGCGTCTGAAATTATGCTGAAGACTATTCTCTGCAAATTGGTTATAGAGCGGATCGAGTGCGTGGTCGACAAGACTCTTTCGCCGAAGCAATTTGGCTTTCGAAGAGGTCGGGGAGCGCGTGATGCAATTCATGTGCTTTAGTCAGAGATAGAGCGTGTTGTGGCAAAACCTGGAAGACATTTGTATGAAAAATTTATAGACTGCGTCAAATCTTTGGACAATGCATCTCGAGATCTTCTGGTAAAGTCATTCCGACACTCAGGGGGTTGGTGGCTCTTTTCTGAGCGTAATTTTGAGCTATTCTAATGAGAGCACCCGACTGGTATAAGGTGAGCAGGCAGTGTTGCTAATAAGGCAAAATGGAGAAACCCCGCAAGGCGACAAATTAAGCTGCGTCTCCTTCATTTTCTGCTTGCCGATTTTGTTGGTTATATTCGACAGGAGTTTCAGAAAACCACCGTTTTGACGTATGTAGATGACATAGTTGTCGCTGATCACGACCTGGATGCCATCAAGCGCATAGCTTCCCTGGTAGAGGTGTTTCCTGTCTCATGAATGGAAATAAACGCCATAAAGACCAAGGCTATGGAATTCAACAGAAGAGGTCGATTGGCTGCCAAAGACGTTAGACGTTGCAACAGCCAATCCTTGGAATTCGTCAACTCTTTCCGGCATCTGGAGCTTCGGCTTCATTATACTGGGACGACCTTCACTGCTCACGTCGTCGAGACAGTGCGCATAGCCATACTCTGTCTTATGGAGAGGTACGCGACGTCCGGCTATTGTTTGTCCCGACAGCAGTGACGCTCTTCTATTTCAAGATTATTTCAACGCTGGTGTTTGGTCCTGACAGAGTATGGAAACACCTCACTCGGGCAAACCTTGGTTTGCTTGAAAGGAGTTTTGCAATGTACACGAAGCGCATACGTTGCCTGCGAAAACAGGCAAGGAGCCGCGTTGTGTACTTAGGGTCAGCCTGTGCACCGGTTGTTGAAAGAATTTGATTGAGATTGAAGCCGCCGCGTACAGTACCATCCAAAAGCTTTATCTCGAAATGAGAAAACAAATTTGAACAAGCCCGACGAGGGGTTGGAGACCTGAATATTTCCATTGCCTGTCATCTCTGGTCTGGTCCTGCATGTGAAAATTGCAACGTCTATACCATATACATAGCTCATGGCTCTCATCACCTGGTCTGCTCAAACACAAGCTTTTACGAGGAGCACACGGAGTGCATCCGTCGACCGTGCTCTCATTGGTGTACTAAGTTTCATGCGTCTGCATGTCTGGCCATCACGAAAGGGCCACTGCACTGCCTCTCTCGAATAACATGCCGCGAGCAGCTGACAGCTGTATAATTGTTTATGTTATATGCATTCTTAATATGAGTTAAATAAATATGATGATGAATGTGAGTGCATATGTGCCGCTACCATGTTTGCCTTATTTGTCAATCAAGTCACTCGTCAAACCTGTGGAACCTTTAGGTGGCTCCAAAGAAAAAGTCGAGACTGATTAGATCGGGCAATCGCGGCGGCCAAGCGTGTAGACCGTCTCAGCCAAATCAGAAGTTAGCGAAAATCTCATTGAGATAATTTCGTACGTGAAGGACGCTGTGTGCTGGGATAACATCATGCTAGAACCAGACCCTCGACTGAATACCCTGTGGAACGTATTCCAAGAGTTATAGTAAGATTGCGTCTTGAAATGTGTGGTATGTTGATCCATTTAACCTGTAGGGAAGCATACAAAGTTTGATAAGGTAATTGTTTACTATATTAGCTCCGACATTAATGGGGAAACGACGCTGGTATGTATGCGGACGGATCATATGCGGGCTTTCCTTGACCCACCAATGAACATTGTGTGCGTTAACCATACCATCTTAGCTTGTGTGAAGGACGCCGTCCGTGACGAGAGAGAACGCTTTGCGTGCAATTGGTGTGCGGTTTTTGCGTTATCGTCTGCTTTATCATTCATTTAATGCATGTCAGCTTTTTCGACAACTGTGAACCGGTCCAGCAAGGTACATGTCGTAACTGCCTGTACTTTATATTGAAACGGTTATCAAACATAAACACAAGGATCAACCAGCGCACCACTTAGCTCGATCTCTCAATTCACTCCTATATGAAACATTGACACCCCGCCCTTCCATTGACAAGAAAAACATTTTCACCGAATTGGCTATACTGAGTTTGGCCCTATTTCCACGGACTCACTGTACATATATGGCGTTGTTTAAGTTTACGTACGAGGTCAAGAACGGCATTCTTCATGTCGAGTACCCACTTCACGCTCGAGTTTGACTGGAAGCCATGAACGATGATTACAATCGGCCGAACTTTCTCACCAAACGCGTGATTCAGAGCTGTTACGTCGCTGTAGTTAAAAAGGATTCCTTTGTCGCGGTTTGCTCTACACACAACATGCAAATATCAGAAACAATAGCGGGGAATGTTATTTTAGCGTAAAGAGACAGATGCATGAAAACTCGTAATTGTCTGCGTTCGTTGTGGGGTTTCTTGCGGTAACACGACAGTACCTATAATTTAGTGTCCCGAGGCAAATGAAAAACGTGTATCTGGCTAACAACACGCCAGCCGTAATTATTGTCGCAAATAGCGTCTTAAACACGCTTAAACACTTTTGATTAACTTGTTGTCGAGGTCGAGTGCGAATAAAACAAAACTGGCCTGGAATGGCTTCTGCTCAGAACAGCGATATCACCAAGATACAACAGATAGTCTCTCCTAATTATTTGTCATTGTAACAAACTATATTATGATTATTATTGCTGCGCGTGTAATGCATATCTCCTGCCGGGAAGTTGTTGCTGTTGTTGTTGATGCTGTAAATTTATAGTCACCTGTCGAAGAACGAAAATTTACAGCCAAGCTCAGCCGGAGGCATCGGTAGCTTGTTGATATGAGGGAAAGTCCCATTCGGGATTTTAAAACAGCCAAGTTGTTTGTAGCATGCTTGTTGATTGGACGCAGTTAAGTTCACAGGGCTCTGTCCAACCTTGACGCATGCGACCAGTTCGGGCAATGAAATCGGATCCCAGCGTCCGTTGGACTCTTCGTCGAAGAGCTCATCAAAGTCGGGATCGACCCCGTTGTGCAGATTGGTGCTGCAGTTGCTGCTCCCGTCACCGTTGACTTGGACCGAAGCTGCTGTTACAGACGTCAACAGTGTACAGAGGACCATAGAGAGCACTGTCAGGCATGCTACGGTGTGAAGGCGACTTAAACGCTCAGTTCGAGGCTTGTTCGTCATGGTTCGGCACGCCGATTGCAGTACAGACCAACAACTTGGACTCATCCCAACACACACAGGCGTTATCCAAACTATGATCAGATAAAAATGATAAATGCTTTATATATATATATATATATATATATATATATGCAAACCGACCGCGATGAGAGATAAGTCGTCACGATTTCATGTCTTATTGCCTGTGTGTTGGCCTAGTTACATGAAAAATCATGAGCTACGAATCTGCGGCCTTTGTGTGTTGGAATCCTAGTGTGTTTTTATTGTGAGTTTTTATCATTACCTATTTTATTTCGAGCGGGAACTCGAGCGGGTTAAAACACATGCCGTAAAAAAAAAACACGTTTAAAATAATATTAATTTTGAATACGGGTTTACTATTATCATTATGCACATGTGTCACAACCACTAATATTTCAACTATATAACATCTGCAAGACTAATAATAATACTAGGTAACATATTGTTTATGTATTTATCGATCAGGTCAAGCAGATCATACCCAACTTAGTTAAATATGTAATATACGCTGATAATGTCAAGCTTTTCGTGCCTGTTTGAAATGACAATGATGCGAGCGTACTGCAATGTGTACTAAACGATTTTATGATGCGATCCTCGAAAATGGAACAAAAATGGTCTGCTCACAACTACAAGTTAAGCAATTTACTTCTGACAAAAATGAAGTATGCGAAAGACCTTAGTGTACAATTCTCGACGCCATTATATATATATATATATATATATATATATATATCTTGCAAGAACGCGTGAACTAATCTAGTACATGACATAAATACCCTTGTATGTACGTATTCCCCGCAAAGTGGATATTCTGTTCATCCTTCACATTATACTTCAGGCAGGTATCGGTAGCTGCATTATTAAAGTTGTGGCCGTTTGTGAATAAACTATCTGCAACTGTAAAAGATCATGACCTATTTGTATGCAAAATCTTTTCATAGCAGTAGTTTCATCAACTAGCTTAAGATCACCTGCTACTGACATCGCAGCTACAGCTTAAGCATGTTTCATTTCGATTTGCGTGGTAACATCATTTTAGTGCCAAGTGTACGCCCAAAAACGGGAAACAACCATTTATTTATTTAAAACTTTAAAACACTACCACTACTTATATTGTTTTATTATTTGAGAAAAATCGTTCGACACTTCTTCTGGAGTCTGTTGTTGAGTTCATTATATGGTGCAGTTCGTGCCGTAGTTTATTATAGTATTGTCTGGCGCTTTGGTCGCCCATAACAGTCCACATCAATATATATATATATATATATATATATATATATATATATATATGTATATTATATGATGCCCACGTTTATTTGTATAACTTTTTACAGTATCCCGTGGAAATGCGTGAACTAATTTACTACCTGACATAGGGTCATACCAGCCTATCTCTTTATCTCTACCTTTACTTCTCTACATAGCTTACATACACACTCTTGTGTCTAAGAACAGTTATCCCATATATATATATATATATATATATATATACATATAGCTGTCCGAAATAGTTGGACGCGTTCGGCCTCAACAGCACTTCAAAGACTTCGTGCTACAATTGGTTTGCCAAGTTCCGTTTCGATAACTTGAGTCTTTGAGATGAGCCCCGTTCTACGCTCGAGGAAGACAGCTTGCGAAAATCTGTAAAACAGAACTCCTGAATGACGACCCGTGCATTAGCCATGGACTTTGGAGGGTGTCACACAACCATCGTCACTCGTCTTCGCGCTCATGGTTTCATGTCGAGTTTGAATTCACGGGTACTATGTAAGCAGTACTGTAGACAAGCATCCGCACCGGTCCCAGCGGATACGATCTCGCGTCTTAGATGGCGGTCAATTGAACAACAAAGCGGGTTATCCTACAACTCAGTTTTCCCAACATGTCCACTTAGTAAATACTTCACCAAACAGTACTTCAATTCAAGTACTCCTTTATTGTTTTCAAAGGGTAGATAATTATATACATAATTATTCTCGAAAATCCTGTACTCACTATATATACAATGCACAATACTAGAGGCATAGAGAACAATTTACCATGTAATAGAATCGAAATAGTACCGTTGCATATTGTATGTAAGTGTACAGTATATATTATTATTATTATACTACAGGTCCAAGGTTCTCAACATTCTCGCCATGCGCCACGAAAACATATTGTCGATTCGGTCAGATCGCTATTTTCGACGATATGGTTCGAGTACTGCGCAGATTGTTGTTGCAAATATTAAAAAGATGGGACTGAGAGATTTGTGCGTACATTTTGAAATCTGCTCTGGAGTGTAGTTCTGATATAGGTACTAAGTCGAGACTGCTACGCTCTACCTTACATCTCAATGCAACACGTCAAATAAATTTAAACTGAACGTTTTCGATTGCATCAATATGTTTCTTTAAATTGGGCCGCCAGACTTCACAGTTGTAGATGAATTTGGGAACTACAAAGCTTTTATAAAGGTTGATATAGAACAGTGGGCATGTGATAATAAAATAACGGAATATCATATTACATATAAGACTAGCAGATTGAATAGTTTGCGTGATGTGAATGTTAAAATCTAGCTCTGGTCTTACCGTTGCCCCAATGTCGCAAATGCTGTTTACTCTGGGTATCTCTTGTCTATTAAGTGTCCATCTAATATGCAAACGTGGTCCTCTTTCAGACACACAACGGCGCATTAAGGGACCGAAATTATCATATCATTTTTGGCGCACAATCGGATATGGAGTCAATTGTTTTCTGTAATATCTCACTTTCGGTTTTTGTGCCAAATGGCCCATAAAGTTTAAGATCATCTGCGTAGAGTTTGTGTTTTAGTGTTTCGGGTATAACGTTTTTAAGATCTAAGATGAATATACAGAATAAAAGTGGGTCTAGACATGATCCATTGAGGCGCGCCCGAAGGACACACCCCATACCGACTGTTGTTGACCCGCACACAAAACCTCCGATTCGTTAGATAACTTGATATCCATAAAACAGTGTGCTTGTCTATATTTAAGTCAATTAGTTTCTGTAGTGTTCTTTTTGTTAATATAAATGGCCCAATCTTGGACCATTTCAACCAGTTGTGTTGCTGTGGATTTACCCTTACTAAAGTCATGTTGCTGCTCGTCAAGCACTACTTCAGGCTGCATGAAGTGAAATATATGATCCACAAGTATTTTTTCGAATAATACACACGCTATTGATAATTGTGCCACAGGTTTATAGTTAAAAACATTCGACCTGGATCCCCTTTTATGTTCAGGCGTAATTACGGACTGTCGGGAAAAACACCATCTCGTTAGGACCTAGCATAGATTAATGAGAGTGGCTCAGTTATAACATGTGCCACTTTTTTTTATAAAGTAATGGAGGGATACAGTCTGAGATGGGTCTAAATTTAGATCGGAGTTGAGTAAATTTCTTTAAGATATTATGTTCCGACACAAATAAATACGGACACCTTGATGACGTTGGCGGGGGGGGGGGGAGTAAGTGCTTTCGTTGGACCTGCTTGGGCCACGTAAACAGAAGAAAATATATTTTTAAAGGCATCTGCTTTAAATATATTATCAGTGATAACCGCACTACCTGTTTAAGTGCCGTTATATCCTCTTTTCCCTTTGACCACTTATTGGCATGCCTAAAAAACGACTTAGAATCTATAAAATCGAGATTGGGCTGTCCAATACCCGACGTCTTCTGCCGCCTGCCTTACGCAGTTAGGTCGCATACCGCGGACTCGCGTCATTTTCAATAAGTGATTCAAGACTAGATATATACTCACGAAGCCTAGTGTTATTTTTAGACTTGCCAATGCGTTTAGGAATAAATTCCTCGATCACAGCATGCATCTGATAAACAACGCAATTATACATTTTATCTACAGTATCACAGTTTAGGAATAGATATCTCCATGGAACAAATGACAGCTTTTCTATGATTTGATCGTAATCACCTTTAAATAAATTGTAGCGTCCCTCCTTAATAGGAAGATATTCAAAATCGAATAAATGGTTAAAAGAAATTGCGTTATGGTCTGAGGAAATCGGGGATTTAAAAACAGATATATCTTCTATTATACCTGGATCGGTAGTGAGCACTAAATCAATTCATGTCCCCCTGGGGTCTTCGTTTGGTGTCAAATTTGAGCCGGTTTCATCCGACAGAAGACTGTTTGTATGACTAGATGAAACACTTGAACTTATACTAAATTCTGGCCATTCCTTGTCGATTGGGTCTCTTGCATCCACTAGTGGCGCGTAATTTCAATCACGTGCTGATATAAACCGTTTGTTATACAAGCATTTGTAAAGGTTGCCTCCATGGTTTGGGAATCTAAAAGGGTACACATTTTGCCAGTCGTTTATTGGAAGGTTGAAATCCCCAACAATTATAATGGGTTTAGCACTAACACATCTATTTTCAAAAGTAACACATATTCTTTTTATGCGATTCTTGCGTTCCGGCGGAGATCCAGCATTTGTAGCATAAAAACATGCTATCCCGACTGTACATGGTCTTGAAAACACATCCAGCGCTAACGCTTCAATATCATCATCTAACTTGACCTCACAAAACTTTAACGTTTTTCTAACTAATATACAGACACCATCTCCTCGAGAGCCCCGATCGCACCGGAATACTGAGTACCTATCTATTATTAAATCAAAATTAACTAAGGCGGTGTATGAATTGAGTAACTGAACACGATTATCCTTTCCAATCGAGCGTGCATTGAAATATAAACATTATAGAGCGCAGGTAGCCACGGGGGGAGTGGGGGAGGCGGAACTGCTGGATTGAATAGGGCGATTAGTTTCGGTGGTAGAGGTGGAACGTGATGTCAATCGTAGACCAGAGGTTCCGGGCCGGGGGACTGGATGATTTCTAATCGATGATTGAAATTTGGATTTATTTTCAGTTTTTGCGGAGCCATCATATTGTCCCGAAAGCAAGAACTTTGTTTAGCCATTCTACAACCGTCTTTATATGGCAGCTGTACAGGATCCAACTAGATGGCTATGTTGAGGTGGCTGGCTATCTCACAAAAGATATACTGAGCGACCAACCGAGCGCCATGGATTCCAAAATGCACTCCATCAATATGCATGTTTTTGGCTTTCTTTTGAACGAAACTAAAATCTTCAAAAACAATCGTACTCATATAAAATTAAGTTGTTGGTAATTCATATAAAATCTCAGTTGTTGGTTGCCCCTCCGTGCAACGTGTGTCATTCATTAAAAGCGTTCATCACAAATGTCTCTAACGCGCTTTACACTCAAACTGACAACCACTAAAGCGCCTCTGGGCAGTTCATGCTTCACTCTCGTTAAGTGCTGCGCGCCGTTTGATTTAGATATTTCTTTCTTATTTAACTCCTTCCTCTTCGACTTTGTCTCGTCGTCGATTGTTATTGTTTTGATTTTGCATTGTAGACGTTGATATTTGTGTTGCTCCTCGCGTTTCCACTGCCCTCTTCTGCGCCGCACGATGATTTTTCGTTGTTACCATCTTCCAGTCCCCTGTTGTCGTCTGCTCTCTCTGTTTTTCTCCGCGCTTTCTTCTTCCACACTTCCTCCACCCCCACCGCTTTCCACAGCCGTTGGCAACTGGGGCTTGGTTGTTACGCCGTCCACTTGCAATGCCACTTGTGCTGAGGAAAGGGAAAACCGATGATAGGAGTTGCTTGCAGTTGCCAGTATTGCTGCAGTTCCGTGATCGATTGTGACATTACTCTGTACAGTAGTCGATGCTACACTGTAGGCCACAGTAGGTGGCATCTTGGTTGGCACCGGAAGAAAAGAGAGAAAGCCAGCTGCGTGCGCCTTACACTTTACGGCTGTAAGGCTGTCCAATTTAATAAATATGGTTCTGAATTGCTCGACATACGATATGCTTTCGTCGGTGGTTAAAACTGCATTCTTTAGATCCTCGGTAGCACTTTTGAGTGCACACGAAGTTTTTCCAACATTTTCACAATAGTTCTTATCACAGCTGTTCTGATTCAATTATGTTTGAGAGATTCGTTTTCAACACTTCCTTATTGATTCTTTTCTCACAATGAATACTGTAGGATAGCAGTGTCGGTTAAGCAGCGCGGGCATAGACAGCGTCGGTTGGCGGCAATGCCGAAGCAAGCTAAATACATGGCGCCAATTAGAAGATGCCGCCACCCTACTAGCAAAGACGCGGGAAGTCACTAAATACGCGGGCAATCTGTAAGTATATAAGGAGGCATGAGAATAAATGAGTTAGTAGTCGTTTGTTCGAGCCAGGCAGAAGACGTGTGTTGTTTGAGCGAAAGAATGGCGAACTCGTCATGGGGGTGGTGGACACTACAACTGCCGCAGTCGACAGAATCCGGAAGAAAGAAAAGGCAGTGCAACAATGCACACAGGTCTGCCATCCCCACCTCCGGTTCTGCGATCCATGGACCGGCCAACAACACCGTCGAGGAAATGGCACCAGGCATGGAGCCGGAGGAAGACGGCGAGGTGACTACGTTAGGATGGTGACGAAGCTGTTCAACGGAGATGTTCAAGGAACACAAAGGAACAGCCGTTGCCGGTGAAGACAACGGTGAGTACTTAGCGGCACTGCGGTGACTGGTGGTGAGGTACAAGCTCGACGTTCGAACCCTGGTGTTGAGGAGCCACCTCATTCTGGGGCGACAAGACCACAGGTGAGAGAAAAGTTCCTCCTCGAAGAGGCCTTGCGGGTCGAACTGGGCGGCCGCGCTACAGGAGGAGAGGTGCGTCACGGATGCCAGATGGATCGCAGGAGTGAACGAGTAGGTGAACGATGGGCCCCCGGAAAGAAGCAGACCAAGGCCGTCGGCAGGGCGAGATCGCGGAGCGGGTGGATCGTGCGCGGATGGAAAAGCCACGAGTACGGGACAGTCGAACAGGCCCTAAAGGCCGCGTTACACGTGGAGAGGTGCGTCACGGGGCCAGTATGGATTGCAGCACGACACGAGTTGGTGAGCGAGGGCCGGCGGAACAAAGCGGACCTAGAGTGGCGGCAGGGCGAGAACACGGGACGGATGGATGCCAGGCGTGCGGATGGACGAGGCACGAGCACGGGGCCGAAATGTGCCCGGCAAAACAAGTGAGGAGCCGAAAGGGTGGCAAGTTTGGCCATTTTGGCCGGAAGTGTACGAACGCGGCAGAATGTGCAGGCGATCGGCGTGGGGGAGCGGCCACGCTGGGATGGTTGGGCCAACGGCGAATGCCTGGAGGCGGCGGAGGATGCACATGAGGATGAGCGAGCGCGAGTGTACGAACCGAAGGAGCACGCAGACAGGAGAAGAACGGCAGTCGGAACCAGCTTTGTGCGGTCGTGCCCGGCGACTGGGTCAGTATACGGAGGCCCGCCGCCGCCGGGTGCACCACATGATGAACATGAAGACGACAGCGCTCCGCTCTAAAGGACGTCCACGGCGGGTTAGACGCGCACCAAACCATTTACGGGAGTTCGTGAGTAAAGACGGGATAGAACTCAGTACAAGCCTGCGAAGGGGGGGGGGAGAATGTAGGATAGCAGTGTCCGTTAAGCAGCGCGGGCATAGACAGCGTTGGTTAGCGGCAATGCCAAAGCAAGCTAAATACATGGCGCCAATTAGAAGATGCCGCCACCCTACTAGCGAAGACGCGGGAAGTCACTAAATGCGCGGGCAATCTGTGAGTATATAAGGAGGCATGAGAATAAATGAGTTAGTAGTCGTTTGTTCGAGCCAGGCAGAAGACGTGTGTTGTTTGAGCGAGAAAATGGTGAACTCGTAACGGTTGCCGCCCGGTCATGGGTGTGGTGGACACTACACATAAAAATCTCTCGCACTTAGGTTTTTCCAGATTAAACAATTCATCGCAGTAGATACATACGGTGACCGGAGCATTACGCTGTGTTGAAGGCGTTAAGCATTGTTGCCGCCGTCGTATGGAACGGTGCGCAGCTGGCGTTTCAAAGTTAAAACTCATCTCCAACGGGAGACGTGTTTCTGGCAGTACACCCAACCTCGGTTGATGCATTATTTCACAAAGATATTTCAAAAGCACAATATCTTACAAAACACAATATATCATCGTTTACACACAAATTTGAGTAATAACTGATTAAAATTTTAAATCAAACGATAAATTTGACTAGTGCAAAGCTTAAGATACAAATTTCATTTATTCACACATTTAGTGTCGATAATACCTAAGTACAAATATTTGAATCGGCGTCAGGAGATCACAAATACAGTTATTGTATAAAATATAGAATATAGACATATACAATATACAAAGTTATGATGACAATAAACGGGTCAATTGATCTAGAGACCCAATGTTCCTACAAACAAGACCGTGATATCTAGAGCATTCGGTATGACAATATTTACATCTGCAGTCAACATCGGGGTCGTGGAAGCCTTCTACACTGCATAAGTGGTGGTGGTAGCCGTGTACCGAAAAACGCACTATCACATGGTGATTCGGTCGGTCGGGCCCTTTCCACGCGTCGTCCGTCATTGCGGTTGTTATGAAGATATCAGGGTCTATGTCGACCAGTTTGTTTTCCTGAAGCTGAATGAACGCCTTGTATGCCTCTGTCTTCTTCAACCCATACATCTTCTGTATGTCTTCTACGAATAGCGAGGTCCCTGTCAGTACATAAATCAGACGGTTGTGAGCGGAGGAGTGCAGGCCTAGCGCTCGTTTTAAAAACGCGGGCTTAACTCTCTCCAGCGTTGCGGGGTCGTTCATCTTGAGGTGTCGCCATATTAACTGCACTCCGTAAGTAGCCGTTGGCGCGATTTTAAGAAGGAATAGGCGCAGGGCGGTGTCGATGGAGAGCTTCTGGGGCGCTTAGATTGTTGCTGACGCAATCAGAGCCTTTCTCACCCGTTGTTCAACGTGCAGGCGGAACGCAGTGCCTGTTGTGGTGAGAATTATGCCGAGGTATGTAAAGGAATTTACATACTTGACGGGCGAACCTTCCAGGCGGAGTTCGTCGCTAGCAGCCAGGCGACGTCCTCTGCGGAATTTGAGTGCCTCAGTTTTAATGTTGTTGATGGGAAGACCAACCTCGTTGACGTACTTCGACATTGTGCCTATTGCTTGTTGCAAGTGGTGTCTGCTCGTACTGAACATCACCAAATCATCAGCGTACAGAATGACTTTGACGAGCGGATGCCTCGTGGTGATCCGTGAGGGTAGATCACTTATGAGGACCGCGAATAGTAGCGGGCTGATGTTATCTCCCTGTGCGAACCCCGTCGTCTGCTGGAGACTATCGCGTATCACTACCCCCGTCGTCGATTAAGATCATATTCTTCTGTAAAATAGCTCTGAGAAGCTCTAGTATCCTAAGTGGTACAGCAGATTCAGCGAGCTTCTCTAGAACTATCGAGCGTGATCATGTTGTTCATTGGGAAGGATTCCTCTGAACTCAAGAAGAGGTGATAGGAGCTTGTAAACACAACTTTTCTTTGATATACCTCTCCAGGACGAGGGATTCAACGGACAGCCTTTTCCTTTCGGAATGACAATTATAACACAGTCTCTCCAGTTATCCGGAACCCTTCCCTGAGCCTGGCAGGCATTGAAGAGTAATGTCCATTGCGAAGTAAGTACGAGGGCTGACTTCAGGTGTTCGTTTTAAATACCGTCGAGTCCGCACGCCTTCGGTGTAGGCAGATGAGCAATGGCTTCATAAACTTCTGCAATTGAAAAGTTTTTCTCCAACTCATCTCGCAAGAGTTCGTCCACCTCGGACCATACACTGGTATATTAAGGGGTGTGCGTTCGAATCGTATCCTTGGCCGCGAAGACATTTCTGAAGTGCGACTGCAGGGCGTCCGACTTTACTAGACATGTGAACCTGGTTGGCGCTCCGTGACGTAGCCAGATGTAAGGCGCGCGTTAAGCTTCCGTCAGTAGTTTTTGTACGCGGAGCTTTTGAAATGCAGCTTTCCGGTCCTTAAGAGCCTTCTGTAGAGAGATCTTGCTGAGGCTAGCAGAGAGTTAATGGTGGTGTGAGACTTGCAAAGTTCTTTTAGCAGGATTTGAGCTTGCTTGGCCTCGGTGCAGTCTCTGTTTCACCACTGTCTATCTTTTGGCTTTAGTCTCGGTCTCACGCAGCTCTGGAGGACGCTGGCCAATAGGTCGTTAAGAGCTGTAACATCGTCATCCGCCGCCGCTGTCATTATCTACACGAACTGTAATAGCTTTCTCTCGTCTAGGCTGCGGGAACCTGATCGACGAGTATCT
Source organism: Dermanyssus gallinae (assembly GCA_003439945.1). Classification (NCBI taxonomy): domain Eukaryota; kingdom Metazoa; phylum Arthropoda; class Arachnida; order Mesostigmata; family Dermanyssidae; genus Dermanyssus; species Dermanyssus gallinae. The sequence goes on along the minus strand of QVRM01007063.1, from coordinate 108,124 downwards.
GAGGCACTGGTCGTGGCGTTAACGGCTACTCGAAGACCGACCGGAACGTGCCAAGTGAGGCGTTCTCCTTCGCTAAGCAAGTGATCTGCGCCCTGGAACATAAACTCGTCATTCGAGAATGGCAAACAAAGGTATATTTGAAGACTCAATCGGTCCCATGAACGTAAACACTGCCGGATCGTTTGCAATCCAGAAATCAATGTCGGATAGCACATCAGTAAGGGCGACTGTTCTGCTATCACCCGGTTTGTCGAGTCTTGCGTTAAAGTCACCAGCGACGACGGCTTTACCGGTTCGGGGAAGCAGTTAAAAGCAGCGGACGACTCTCAATCATCTCCGACGAGCTTTCGGCACCTGGTGGCCTGGCGTACATAGCAGAGACGCTGATGGCTTCCCCACATAACACAACACAGTTATCTCTGTAAGTATATAAGGAGGCATGAGAATAAATGAGTTAGTAGTCGTTTGTTCGAGCCAGGCAGAAGACGTGTGTTGTTTGAGCGAAAGAATGGCGAACTCGTCATGGGGGTGGTGGACACTACAACTGCCGCAGTCGACAGAATCCGGAAGAAAGAAAAGGCAGTGCAACAATGCACACAGGTCTGCCATCCCCACCTCCGGTTCTGCGATCCATGGACCGGCCAACAACACCGTCGAGGAAATGGCACCAGGCATGGAGCCGGAGGAAGACGGCGAGGTGACTACGTTAGGATGGTGACGAAGCTGTTCAACGGAGATGTTCAAGGAACACAAAGGAACAGCCGTTGCCGGTGAAGACAACGGTGAGTACTTAGCGGCACTGCGGTGACTGGTGGTGAGGTACAAGCTCGACGTTCGAACCCTGGTGTTGAGGAGCCACCTCATTCTGGGGCGACAAGACCACAGGTGAGAGAAAAGTTCCTCCTCGAAGAGGCCTTGCGGGTCGAACTGGGCGGCCGCGCTACAGGAGGAGAGGTGCGTCACGGATGCCAGATGGATCGCAGGAGTGAACGAGTAGGTGAACGATGGGCCCCCGGAAAGAAGCAGACCAAGGCCGTCGGCAGGGCGAGATCGCGGAGCGGGTGGATCGTGCGCGGATGGAAAAGCCACGAGTACGGGACAGTCGAACAGGCCCTAAAGGCCGCGTTACACGTGGAGAGGTGCGTCACGGGGCCAGTATGGATTGCAGCACGACACGAGTTGGTGAGCGAGGGCCGGCGGAACAAAGCGGACCTAGACTGGCGGCAGGGCGAGAACACGGGACGGATGGATGCCAGGCGTGCGGATGGACGAGGCACGAGCACGGGGCCGAAATGTGCCCGGCAAAACAAGTGAGGAGCCGAAAGGGTGGCAAGTTTGGCCATTTTGGCCGGAAGTGTACGAACGCGGCAGAATGTGCAGGCGATCGGCGTGGGGGAGCGGCCACGCTGGGATGGTTGGGCCAACGGCGAATGCCTGGAGGCGGCGGAGGATGCACATGAGGATGAGCGAGCGCGAGTGTACGAACCGAAGGAGCACGCAGACAGGAGAAGAACGGCAGTCGGAACCAGCTTTGTGCGGTCGTGCCCGGCGACTGGGTCAGTATACGGAGGCCCGCCGCCGCCGGGTGCACCACATGATGAACATGAAGACGACAGCGCTCCGCTCTAAAGGACGTCCACGGCGGGTTAGACGCGCACCAAACCATTTACGGGAGTTCGTGAGTAAAGACGGGATAGAACTCAGTACAAGCCTGCGAAGGGGGGGGGAGAATGTAGGATAGCAGTGTCCGTTAAGCAGCGCGGGCATAGACAGCGTTGGTTAGCGGCAATGCCAAAGCAAGCTAAATACATGGCGCCAATTAGAAGATGCCGCCACCCTACTAGCGAAGACGCGGGAAGTCACTAAATGCGCGGGCAATCTGTGAGTATATAAGGAGGCATGAGAATAAATGAGTTAGTAGTCGTTTGTTCGAGCCAGGCAGAAGACGTGTGTTGTTTGAGCGAGAAAATGGTGAACTCGTAACGGTTGCCGCCCGGTCATGGGTGTGGTGGACACTACACATAAAAATCTCTCGCACTTAGGTTTTTCCAGATTAAACAATTCATCGCAGTAGATACATACGGTGACCGGAGCATTACGCTGTGTTGAAGGCGTTAAGCATTGTTGCCGCCGTCGTATGGAACGGTGCGCAGCTGGCGTTTCAAAGTTAAAACTCATCTCCAACGGGAGACGTGTTTCTGGCAGTACACCCAACCTCGGTTGATGCATTATTTCACAAAGATATTTCAAAAGCACAATATCTTACAAAACACAATATATCATCGTTTACACACAAATTTGAGTAATAACTGATTAAAATTTTAAATCAAACGATAAATTTGACTAGTGCAAAGCTTAAGATACAAATTTCATTTATTCACACATTTAGTGTCGATAATACCTAAGTACAAATATTTGAATCGGCGTCAGGAGATCACAAATACAGTTATTGTATAAAATATAGAATATAGACATATACAATATACAAAGTTATGATGACAATAAACGGGTCAATTGATCTAGAGACCCAATGTTCCTACAAACAAGACCGTGATATCTAGAGCATTCGGTATGACAATATTTACATCTGCAGTCAACATCGGGGTCGTGGAAGCCTTCTACACTGCATAAGTGGTGGTGGTAGCCGTGTACCGAAAAACGCACTATCACATGGTGATTCGGTCGGTCGGGCCCTTTCCACGCGTCGTCCGTCATTGCGGTTGTTATGAAGATATCAGGGTCTATGTCGACCAGTTTGTTTTCCTGAAGCTGAATGAACGCCTTGTATGCCTCTGTCTTCTTCAACCCATACATCTTCTGTATGTCTTCTACGAATAGCGAGGTCCCTGTCAGTACATAAATCAGACGGTTGTGAGCGGAGGAGTGCAGGCCTAGCGCTCGTTTTAAAAACGCGGGCTTAACTCTCTCCAGCGTTGCGGGGTCGTTCATCTTGAGGTGTCGCCATATTAACTGCACTCCGTAAGTAGCCGTTGGCGCGATTTTAAGAAGGAATAGGCGCAGGGCGGTGTCGATGGAGAGCTTCTGGGGCGCTTAGATTGTTGCTGACGCAATCAGAGCCTTTCTCACCCGTTGTTCAACGTGCAGGCGGAACGCAGTGCCTGTTGTGGTGAGAATTATGCCGAGGTATGTAAAGGAATTTACATACTTGACGGGCGAACCTTCCAGGCGGAGTTCGTCGCTAGCAGCCAGGCGACGTCCTCTGCGGAATTTGAGTGCCTCAGTTTTAATGTTGTTGATGGGAAGACCAACCTCGTTGACGTACTTCGACATTGTGCCTATTGCTTGTTGCAAGTGGTGTCTGCTCGTACTGAACATCACCAAATCATCAGCGTACAGAATGACTTTGACGAGCGGATGCCTCGTGGTGATCCGTGAGGGTAGATCACTTATGAGGACCGCGAATAGTAGCGGGCTGATGTTATCTCCCTGTGCGAACCCCGTCGTCTGCTGGAGACTATCGCGTATCACTACCCCGTCGTCGATTAAGATCATATTCTTCTGTAAAATAGCTCTGAGAAGCTCTAGTATCCTAAGTGGTACAGCAGATTCAGCGAGCTTCTCTAGAACTATCGAGCGTGATCATGTTGTTCATTGGGAAGGATTCCTCTGAACTCAAGAAGAGGTGATAGGAGCTTGTAAACACAACTTTTCTTTGATATACCTCTCCAGGACGAGGGATTCAACGGACAGCCTTTTCCTTTCGGAATGACAATTATAACACAGTCTCTCCAGTTATCCGGAACCCTTCCCTGAGCCTGGCAGGCATTGAAGAGTAATGTCCATTGCGAAGTAAGTACGAGGGCTGACTTCAGGTGTTCGTTTTAAATACCGTCGAGTCCGCACGCCTTCGGTGTAGGCAGATGAGCAATGGCTTCATAAACTTCTGCAATTGAAAAGTTTTTCTCCAACTCATCTCGCAAGAGTTCGTCCACCTCGGACCATACACTGGTATATTAAGGGGTGTGCGTTCGAATCGTATCCTTGGCCGCGAAGACATTTCTGAAGTGCGACTGCAGGGCGTCCGACTTTACTAGACATGTGAACCTGGTTGGCGCTCCGTGACGTAGCCAGATGTAAGGCGCGCGTTAAGCTTCCGTCAGTAGTTTTTGTACGCGGAGCTTTTGAAATGCAGCTTTCCGGTCCTTAAGAGCCTTCTGTAGAGAGATCTTGCTGAGGCTAGCAGAGAGTTAATGGTGGTGTGAGACTTGCAAAGTTCTTTTAGCAGGATTTGAGCTTGCTTGGCCTCGGTGCAGTCTCTGTTTCACCACTGTCTATCTTTTGGCTTTAGTCTCGGTCTCACGCAGCTCTGGAGGACGCTGGCCAATAGGTCGTTAAGAGCTGTAACATCGTCATCCGCCGCCGCTGTCATTATCTACACGAACTGTAATAGCTTTCTCTCGTCTAGGCTGCGGGAACCTGATCGACGAGTATCTGAGGCACTGGTCGTGGCGTTAACGGCTACTCGAAGACCGACCGGAACGTGCCAAGTGAGGCGTTCTCCTTCGCTAAGCAAGTGATCTGCGCCCTGGAACATAAACTCGTCATTCGAGAATGGCAAACAAAGGTATATTTGAAGACTCAATCGGTCCCATGAACGTAAACACTGCCGGATCGTTTGCAATCCAGAAATCAATGTCGGATAGCACATCAGTAAGGGCGACTGTTCTGCTATCACCCGGTTTGTCGAGTCTTGCGTTAAAGTCACCAGCGACGACGGCTTTACCGGTTCGGGGAAGCAGTTAAAAGCAGCGGACGACTCTCAATCATCTCCGACGAGCTTTCGGCACCTGGTGGCCTGGCGTACATAGCAGAGACGCTGATGGCTTCCCCACATAACACAACACAGTTATCCTCAGCGAGCAGGCCCAAGCGGACGGCGGGACAGGACATAGAGTAAAAGTTTGGTAGATGTATAGGGGCGGTGGACCAGGGGTCTGTCAGGATGACAGCATTTACAGAGGCGAACGCTGACAGGGGCATTAGGTGCACGGAGTTTGAGGGGTCTTCACAATTCCATAGAACTGGTTGTAAAACTTTCCTCCCCGGGTTTTCGCTTTGGGACCTCGACCCTTCTGTAGTGCTGTTTCTATTATTATAGTTTATTAACACCCAGGTTGGGTAAATTTTAAATAAGTACATCAGTTTCAATCAGTGGTGTTTCTGCGTCACCGGATCTTCCCTCATCTTGCGAGTTCAGCTATTGATTGCACTGCTGGACATGCTGCGGCGTGGTATCTATCACAATGGCCTAAGCATCTCGCGCACCTACAGCACTCCTGAGGATTGTGGAATTTTTGGGTGCTGCATAATACGTGATAGAACCCGTGGGCTGCAAATGCAGTAGTTAGGTGCCTATTCTTATATCCGGCTGCTCGCCAGGTTGTACTCCTTATCGCTATCGTCATGTATATTCCTATGTCTATATCCTTTAATTTTTCCCCCACTTCATAGTGTAGGCCACAAAGGCCGTCGTCTTAGGTATACCCCATTTTACTTGTAATTCCTGTGTCATTAGAGCCCCCCCATCCTTCTAATATATGAACTATTCTATTCCTACAAGAGTTAGCTAACCCCAAAACCCGCTTCATGAAGAAAAATCGAACTCTATCTGTAGATCTGCCTCCCCTAATTTTTCCCATATAAGTGATACACCAAATGTTGCTATTGGTTCTATATTAATCTTGAAAAGGGCGGGCGCGGTATATATTGACAACATTTGCGGGTTTTTAATTGCTGCTGCCGCTCGAATGGCTTTTCCTACTCTGCTTTCAATATGTTTTCGAAAGCTGCTACCATTTGATGTTATAGATTTGATGTCCTAAATATGTAAATTTGTTTACAAAATTTACTGTATTACCCCTGGCTCGACGAACATCGTCTTTCGCCAATCGACCCCCTCTTCGAAATTTCACTGCTACTGTCTTTTGCCAGTTAATACTAAGTCCCATCCCGTCCAGATAATCGATTAGTCGTTCCAGTCCCTGCTTAACCCTAAATAAACTCCTGCCATAGATCGCAATGTCATCTGCATACATTAATGTATTTGCCCACTCTCGGGTCCACCCTTGCCTCACCCGGTTAGGTAGCCCTCCCAATAGTACCGAAAAAAGCAACGGGCTAAGTCCGTCTCCTTGGGCCACGCCTGTAGTTTGCTTTACTTTTCTCACAATCCCTATACCGTTGTCGATGTATACTGTAGTCTCCCCAAGAATGGTACTTAAACGTTTAAGTAAGCGATACGGAACTCCCTCCAAGGCTAACTTTTCTATAATCCTACTTCGTAGCGCTAAGTCAAAGGCAGCTTTAAGGTCTATAAATATTGCGTATAACGGTCTTCTAGGTTCTGATAGAGTTTCCCAAATTTCTGCTAGCAACTGGCGCAGAGCCGTATGGGTCGACTTCGACTTTCTGAACCCATGTTGTTCTTCTGGTATTCCGTTTCTGGTTTCGAGGTAATGCTCTAGTCTATCTGATATTATTCCCAAGAACATTTGATAGGGGCAACTCTTAAGTGGTATGCCCCTTCAAGATTCCGGCTTAGTTTCTATGCATTTTTCATTTGGTATGACAATCAAGGTATCCTCCTTCCACGCTTTTGGTACTTCCGCGGATTTTAAGCACTTGTCAAATAAAGCTTTCCAGCATGGTGCGAGTGCCAGCGTTTGCTTTAAATGCTCGTTTCGTAGCATATCGTTCCCGGCAGCTTTGCCTCTAGGCGCCCTTTTAATTGCCCTGACAACGTCTTCGATTGTGACTGGTCGAATTACCCATTCCCGTGCAAGTTCTGTTTCCTCGTCCCAAGGCCCGTTGAATAATGTTATTTCCTTTGGGGTAGTATCGGCTCCCTGCAGCACACTAGCAAAGTGCTCAATTAATCGCCCAGTCTCCACTGGGCACTGCCGTTTTTTTCTGTTTTAGCCATTTGTGCGGTTGTTTCTCTGTTTCTTGCAACAGCGCCTACTCCTGGCTTTCCCAATATTTCTGTTTCTCTTCCTTGTATGCCTTTTGTGTCATTTTCTTTACCATACTTGCGAACGGCCAAGAAAATACAAAAAAGATCTTTACATATTCTCTAGTTAGTCTGTTGGCATCTTTTGCTGCTCTACACCAATCGTTGAACCAAGGCCTTCCTTTTCGTTCTTGGCGAGGAACCAGTGCACCTTCTATCAGATTTGTCAACTTACGCTCATATGACTCTATTTGAATCTCTCCTGGTGAGCACACTTCCCCCACTCCCTATAAGAAGATCTTTCTATCTAGTCTTGTCCCGGTCCCCGGCCTACGGCTATACTCCCTACTATTACTAACTTTGAATGCCATCCCCATCGGTATATGCCTTCTAAGCCCCGCTCCTTCCCTAAATGATGTATTTTCTCCCAAAAATGTTATATCCTCTACGTTTCCGTCGGTGGCAAAAACGTCAATTACTGACGCCCCTGACGCCCCAGTACTACATTCAAAAGTGTTTAGGTTTGGCTCGCTGACTAACCAGCATCCTATCTCCGTTATAATATCTAAAAATGCTTCAGTTTGTTCCGGATTACCCCTATCCTACCTCGCATTGAAATCCCCCGCTAGAATCATCGGTGCCTTTCTCGGCACCGCTTCAACCCCAAGCATGATACGCTCTGTCATGACTTCAGTGGACTCTACACCTGCCGGTTTAACATATGCTGCCACAATTTCAAATTCCTTCGACGCTATTGCTACTAAGTTTTCGGATATTATTCCTATTGTCATCTCTCCAATTTCTGCTCTCGTGAATACTGAAACGCCCCCACTTGGCCTGCCCCGTCCCTCACCTTTATGTGCTAGTGCGTGATATCCGTAGAAACATCCCAAAGAGAAAGGTTTAAGCGCCCATGTTTCCGTCAATATTAGACGGAAACTTGGGCAATATCCACTCCTCGAAGTGCCTCCATGCCTAACAGATCTAATACGCCATGCCCTTCGCAGTTCCACATCACTACTTTGATAACCGGTGTAAGCTTTTCTCGATTGCAGGAGAGAATATTGTTTCTCACGTTCTCTTGTGGAGTCCAAATGTTTGTATTGAAATTGAAATTATGTGATCTTCAACGATACTGTCTGTTGATGGCTGTGCCAATAGGCTTGGCTGTTGTGGGGGGGGGGGGCTGCTGGCTTTGGTTTGATACGGTCAGCGTCCTCTGCGTGCGTCGTGGTCGTGGGAATATTAATTCCATGGTTCACTTCTCTTACTGCATTCTTTACGACAGAGGACCAACTTCATTGTGTAAAGTTTTCAGATGCTTGCACGTTGAATACTGGTATACATATTGGAACCGACGGGGCGTCGTGCTGCTTCTGTGCTATGCTTCGTGAGGCCCTTTTTAGTTGTTCCATTCGCAGCAGCCTTTGCGAGCATGCTCCCTACGTAGCCTTATGCTCCCCGTTGCACAAACAACAGCGGGCTTGCGTCTTGCGTTGCAGTCTTTTCTGAGGTGCTCCATAGAGCCGCATTTTCGACATTTGGGCCTTGGGGCATTACAGTTAGCGGCGAAGTGATCTAGACTATAACACCTATAGCACTGCGAGGGTTCATGATATAGTACAACTCCGTGTCGCTTAAGCTCCAGACGCACCTCAGCCGGAAAGCTGTTGCCAGAGAACGTCAAAATAACGTGCTCCGTAGCCGACAGTGCGTTGGTTCTGGGGTTCTTCGCTTTTACACGAGAAACTTATGTCACTCCGGAAGACTGCAGCGCCGATAATATCGCCGATTCCGAGATTGAGGTATGAACCCCGGTGATCTTGCCTTTTATTGTGGATCGTGTTCCGCTTATTCTTGATGAGACTTTAACTTTCGCTAACTCCGATAGCGAAAGTAAAGTCGCTCTATCACTTTCCCTCTCCACGACTATGACAAGTTCTCCGTTTTTTCGTGAAGCGAGGCTTCTCTATTTTCCCCTCGACGATCTTCGCGATGTCGTCACAGATCTCGTTAAGGTTGTGCTCAAGGGCGTTGTCAGCTGCGGAGAATATAACAGCTTCCTGCCTGTCAAATCTTACTCTTGGCGGCACCTTCATAGCGCGAGAGCGCTTATGCCGGGTCACCGTGGTAAACTCCGAATCGCTATGAGATTCCTCACCGCTACAGGCTTCCTCGGTTGCTTCGCTGGCGTCCTCCTTACTTACCGGGCGAGGCTCCGCCTCGCAAACACGCATACCTTTACTACGAGCGTCTTCTGCGGGGCTTGATGCGGTCCGCTTCCCGCCACTTGGACGGTTAGACGGACCGCCCGCACTACTGACTGCTCCTGGAATGCATTCATCCGTAGGCGCCGCACTGTCTACGTGCAGTGATGCACGTTGTTCCGGCGGCTCCTTCTCTTGCCATTTCGGCGGCGTTAGTTTCAGAGGCATGACCAGCTGCTACGCCGCGCCTGTTTACAAACAGGATATTGTTTGTTTACGGGCAAACGCAGACAGATTGTATCTTCGCTCAATATAATAATATTGATTCTGGTTACCGTAATGGGGATGGCGGCAGTGGCGACGTTGATGGTGAAGTTAGTGATGGTGTCTGTGGTGAAAATGGTGATGATGGCTGTGGTGGTGATGGTGATGACGACTATGAGTGGTAGCTAGCTGGAATGAATGATGATGACGATGAAGATGTACTAATGATGATGATGCTTAAGATGGTATTAGATGATGAGGTATAGTAGTACTGGGTGTTGATAATGATGATGGCTGTGGTGGTGATGATGCCGACTATAAGTAACAGCTAACTAGTGAAGGCACAGTAATGATGAAAACGCTGAAGGCGGTAGCTAGGTTGTAGATGATAGAGAATACACACTAATGCTGCTGATAATGATGATTGAAAGTCTGATAATGGGCGTGAAAGCGCTGGTTTTCAGGTAGTAGGAGATGTAGATATTGTCCAGAGAAACTTAACCTGCACACTATCCGTTACGGCACAGATTCACTGTTAGAAACACCGACTAACCACTGAAATAGCAACAATTCTACGCACTGTTACGAAAACACGTCAGCGCAGCTTGAACAGCTGACGACACCGCAGTGCTGTTTCTATGAAGTCATTCAGCATGGGTTTGTCGTGTCTGGGAGGCAATCGGCGCCCGCTTGCTCGCAACGATTGCTGCTTCGTACGTGCCTACAACGTTTGTTGTAGCCCGGGCGTCCCCTGGCCGATCTGGAACGCGTTGGTAGTGCGTTGATCCTGGGCTTTAGTAGGTTTAAATACTCCTTATCAGATAGGTAGGGCATACTCTTAATTCATGTACAAAGCGCGTTTTGTGTGCTTTTTTAAAATGCGCCCCATTGAATATATATATATATATATATACAGAGAGAGAGATTTATAGAAGAATCCGACTGCTTTGACGCCGATAGTAACGGACAGAGCCCTAGTATATTAAACGCACCCCGAAACGGGGGATATTTATTTTCCAGATAAGTTGTTACAGTTGCGCGCTTGGCGGCTACTGCGCCATGCAAAAAGGCTGTTCACAAAGGTTTTCTTTGCGGTGGCTTTTGCGTATAAATTTGCGCCACTTCGTGTTGGTATTACGACCATTACGACCTTATTAAAAAATATTGCAGTCTTTTCCCGTTCTGACAGATTTTATCGAACATTTTGGTATCGTTGTCTTTTATAAGCTGTAAAATTGAATCACATTCGATCTCTTTAGGGTAAATATTGCATTTGTATCCGACGCGTTTTAAAAATCTGTTGTGTCTTGTAGAGATGAGTTTCTTGTCCCTCGCAAGGCCTGTATTCCAAACAAGAGACGCGTACAGTATCACTGGTAACACATATTGTTTGTAAAGACTGACGTAGAGTCGGAGAGCGTCCGACAGTACAAACGTCCGTATAATCCAGTTAACCTTCCTGGATGCGCGCGCGACAGTTTCTGCTATATGTGTGCTATATTTTAAACTAGTGCAAGTTAATACACCTAAGTCTTTCATGATCGTTGCAGACTGTAGATTCTCACCGCCAAGGGTATAGGAGTACCTAGGACTTGTTTTACCAAAATGTAGAATAGCGCACTGTTGTACGGACAATATGAGATCAAGTTTACAAACCCATTCAAAGAAGTGACCTAATACTGCTTGTCCGCAGCCATAACATCATCATCAACATTAGTATACATTTTAATATCGTCTGCATAAATTCATGTGTACATGTTTCGGGACGGTGTGTTTCAATAAATCAGTGTACAATATGTACATAAGCGGCCCAAGTATGGTGCCCTGTGGACAGCCAGAAGTGACTCGAGCACAGGATGATAGGCAGTCATGAACACGTACGCGGAAAGTTCTGCTACGTAAGAATGCAGCTACCCACTCAACTATTTTTCTGCTGACACCATAACTACCGAGGACCTGCAGGAGTTTATTATGTGTGACCGTTTCAAGTGCCGACTTGAAGTCAAAATATATGCAATCGAATGGCTTGCTGTCATTTGGCATCAAGGCCCAATCATTTTGTGTTTCAAGGAGTTGCAGGACCGTAGCCTGGTCGATAGGCGAACTGTTCTCTTGAAATAAGTCCCTGAAGATTAGCGTTGTTGTAAACGGCTTCAGCGATTACGCCCTCAGAGAGTTTGCTGGCAACAGAAGTAAGCGATACAGGGCGTTTGTTTTGTGCATCAGTCTTGTCCCCTTTCTTATGCACCGGGCACACAATGGCACAGCGGAACAAATCAGGTACAGTTCCTTCTTCAAGAGAACGTCGGAATATTAGCGATAAAAATATACATACTGAACGGTCGCATCGCTTATATATGAACGCGCTTATACCATCCGGTGTTTTGCTCTGTTTATTTGAGAGCTTCTTGAGATGTCGAGTCAGGTTTTCAGGGGAGCTGTCAACGTCTTCAACGTATTTGAGATTTTCTGCTGTATGTACATCAGGTTGCGGCCGACGGGGGCGCTCTGCTAAATCACTAGGAGACGGATAAGTTGAGGTGAAGACGTCACGAAGTAATTCAGCCTTCTCGGAGTTCTCAGTAGCGAACGATCCATCCTGCCTTTTGATTGAATGCATCTCAAACGCTTCGGCTCATGGCTTGTATGATAGTGCATCTGCGGGTATTGTAAGCAGGGTGCCTTCACAAAATGTAAACGCTTGTTCTAGTGTTGTGTTATTAATTTGTATTTACAACATTAGAAACTATAAATAGTACACATCAATAGTCTTTAAATGTATGGCTTTCACTAAAATGTTCCTAAAATAACTTTGTTTAATAGTATGCGCTAATGCGTCACGTCTTGTGATGCATAACAACAGTCCTTCTAAGAAAAAAGAGGTTGCAGAACTAAATAGATAAATAAATATATTATCTATATGCACCGATATAATGTATATATATATATATATATATATATATATATATAAAATTGTTTTTTTTTTGTGAAAGAGGGTGTTGTTACCGTTTTTGTTGTTGGTGCTGCTGCTGTTGTTGTTGTTGCTGCAGCTGTTGTTGTTGCTTTAATAGATAACATATGCAAAGTATTCAAAACTATAGTTCCCAGAAGGGCACATTAGTTTCAGTAATATATTTTTGAGGACTCAGTTTAGATTTCGTAGGGCAAACTGAACTTGTCCTTGCTCATCTCTATTAGAAGATGTTTCTGCCGCCTTTAAGTGCTTCATTAATCATTCATTGTTTTTATATATGGTTGAACTTCTTGGTTGTGATGTCACTGTTGTGTCTTGGTTTAGGCCATACTTAGCAGAGAGGCAGAAGGCAGTAAAGGTAGGTTGTTTTGATTCGCCTTTAAACAAGAGTAGATATCGGAACGCCGCAAGGATCAATTCGAGCGTCGCTTATGTTTATTATTTTGATTAACTTCATTACGGATAAGATTGCATCAGGAGGGTTCTGAAGGCTCATCGTCTAAGCTGATGGTGCGACCTTACCATTCGCATTTAACCATCTGTCATATAGGCTGAAGTACAGAAAGCGATGCAAGTAATGGAATGTGCTGTTCTTGTGTTCGAATAATTTGGCCTGGCAAAAATACAACCGAAACGCTTTAGTGTAGTAGCAAGTTTCTTTGATGAGGAAACTTTGTTGGTAGACGGTGAGCAGGGTGTAGTGGAGATTAAGCAAAATGCGGGAACTCCGCAAGGAGACATCGTCGGTTCTCCTTGCTGACCTCGTCGGTTACGTCCGACAGGAGTACCAAAAAGCCGTGGTGGTGATGTATGCAGATGATATCGTGGTCGCTTATCGCGACCTTAGTGCCATCAAGCGCCTTACGTCTATGATAGAAGCGTTCCTTGTCTCGAAGGGACTTGAGATAAACATCAGGATGACCAAAGCCATGAAATTCAGGCGTGGAGATCGATTGGCTGTCAGAGACGTTATTCGTTGCTGCGCCTAACCATTGGAGTTTGCTAACTCTTTCTAGTATCTTGGTTTTCGGGTTCATTATACGGGACGACGTTCACAGCGCATATAAACGAAACAGTATGGAAGGCACTTGTCTCTCTTTACGAGGAGTTAGGCAATGCCCTCAGACTGTCCGTTTGTTCAGCAGTGAGGCTCTTCATGCTTAAGATTGTTCCGGGGCTGATGTGTGGCCTTGACAGGGTGTGGAACCACCTCACACTGGCGAATTTCAACCAGCTTGAGAGGTGTTTCTAATTATATATGAAGCGAGTGCTTTGCTTGCCTATTCGAGCAAGGAGCCGCTTGGTGTATCTCATGTCAGGCTGATCACCGGCTACTGAAACAATCCGACTAAGGCTAAAGATGCCGCGTACAGTACCATACGAATATTTTATTTCTGAATGAAAAGCTAAAATCTAACAGGCCAGACGGGAGATCGGTGGTTTGGACGTTTTTAATGCCGCGCACTTTTGGTCTGGTCCTGCATGTGACAGTCGCCACATATACACCAGGTACATAGCGCATGGCTATCACTGCCTGGTATGTTTAAACGGTTCTGCCTGCATAGGTGTGCCAAGTACCATGCAGTAAATGCACAGCGCTGGACAAAAAATCGTTGCACTACTTGACTCGCCGAAAGCGTGGAGAAGATAGAGTAATATGAAGAAACATTTTGAACTGTATATTATACTCAATCTAAGTGAAATATATATAGTTGAGAAAATACAACCAAAACTAGACCCACGTTGTTTTGCCCTGCCCAAAGAACTACCCAGGTTCAGATGCTTAAGCTCAATGGAGGGAAGTAACACTCTTTCCCTCTATCAATTGTGCGGGCTTAACTTTACATGAGACGCTTATCTAGCATGCTCAGCTAGTTATATTTAGTTACATCTATTCGTAGTCTATGTGAACTAGGAGTGCCTGTTGAGGGTCTTATGGTGTATAATATATTAGTGCCAATTCCTTGTTACGTTACCCCTATTTTGGGAATTCATAATCACTTTGTAATATTTGTTTTATTAATTAATAAATAATTTAATAATAATTCATATAGTTAATATTAGAGGTATAACTCATAGGGCTGAAGCTATTGAGAATGATGATCTCGGGACTGTTTACAACTTTCACGGTAACGATTCGGTTTGTAAGTGTTTTCAAGACTTTAGGCTTTTACCACTTATAGATATTTACAGGGTAATTATTGGTTTTCTTGCATTTAAGATGTTTTAAGGAGTTATTCCGGATGATACTGCATTTCCTACAAAAACGGATGTTAGACGTTAAAGGAGTCAATCCGTCATGCTCTCGCGTACTCATTCGCAGAACTTCCCAAAAAAATCGCGTACTCATCTCAGCCAGTTCATTTGACCGTGAGGTGAAAAAATGGGTAGCGAGTCGAACGATCTAGTCACAACTAGTTACATGTCAGTCTTGCTACGTGTGTGAACATAAGATTTTTTAGCAACTTCATTTCTTAGTTTCGCGTGGAGTGAGACATGTTGGAGTATAAAATAGATAATGTTGGTGCGTCTATACAGCTAACATATTTCTTTACAAAAACTTGTGAAATTGCGGTTTCGTAAATAAACAACAACTTTGACAATTGAAACATGAGACTAGCTGCCGGAACTCTGCTGATACCGATATAGGTTATCATTTAAGGGCATTGTACGTGAAATCTAGTAGTGCAATCTTCTGAACAGCGTTATTCAGACGTTGCTCTCAAACACGGCGATGTGCTTAATTTTTGTATATAAGAACTGCTTGTCGCGCAATTGCCCATTTTGTGTTCTTATGTCGGGCAACAGCACCACTGTTACATATTTTAGTAATCAAGTGTCTGGTTACCATGTTGACTTCTTTTACCGTGAACTGTCACATCGATAACTAAATTGGGCTTTTTAGGATGGCTAATGGGATGATAGAAGGTATTTTTTCAGGTGAATCGCACAAATATTTGGTATAGGGATAGAAGCAAATTATAAAAATGTGTTAGGTTACTGCAAGCTAGTTGAACAAATTGATACTTCACATATACGTATCCAGATACATGTGCATATACGAGAGAGAATTTTCTCTCGTATGAGTAAAGTATGCGACAACAGTATAATAAATAAAGCTCCGAGATGCAGTTCGGACTATTTTGAAGGGTTATACTTGTTAGGCTGGAAAATCAATTTATACCAATTAACTCAAATGTATATATATATATATATATATATATGTGTCAATCTAAAAATGACTAGGTAGTGTGAGTTTTTTTGTATCACTTCAGATAAAATCTTACCAGCTATGCTAATTGACACAGATCGCCACTAACCGACAGATAAATAGCATAGTTTTTTTTCCTTCTAGCCTTCTGCCGGATGAACTCTTATTTTAGTATTTACTACTCCATAGCGATTTCGGCCTGTCAACTTTTAAGCGTCTACTTTAAGCCCTAAACAAATAGGCTCATCGACTCGTTTCGAATGAGAGAAGCAGACAGCGCTGAAAGCTGCCGTTAAGTTACGTTAATATTTAATAAGAGTATACATACACCCTTTATGTGTATATATATATATATATATATATATATATATATATATATATATATATATATATATATATATATTTATATATACCAGTCTTCAAGATGGCGGCGACTGTGCGGATGTACTTTTATGCGCTCTTCTAGTATACAACGTTTTGGCCCAAAATGTGTGCAAATGAGTATTCTGGGCCCCGCGTACCGATGGGCCAACCACTATCAACCAGACCTCCTTCTGACACCCTGATTAACATGGTAAGTCTATCCATGTGGCCACCTCGACGACGACTTGCAAAGTCACACCCTTAAAGGGCATCTGTCCTCCTACTACTAAGTGGCGACGTTGAAGTAAACCCTGGCCCTCCCTGCGGAACTTGCGGTGGTCAGTTTCTGCAAGCGAAAGATCGTACAGTGTGCGAAGGATGCAGCAGGCCCGTGCACCTCACTGCTCATTTCAAATACTGGACAAGCACAATACCAACGGCAAATCGTGTTTTTGGAGGTAAGTCTCGCTGATAGTTTCTCAGAACACAACCGCTCCCGGCAAGACATCCTGCAGCTGCACAGCAGAACTACAAGCGCTGAAGAAACAAATCGACGATATTTCTAAGATGATCTCAGGTAGCAACAGCCTTGTACCAAAATCAGCTGATCTTCGATCACGCCAACAGGCAGCCACCAAGCCACATCAGAGACAACAGCAAAATATGTCGAGGAACATTCACACCGCGAAGGAACGTGTAGTGCAGGTGACGACGGGTACTCACAAGATGACACAGTTGAAAGCGGTAGAGGCGCATAACGTGCCTGAACGTGCACAAGCAACAGCGCTCTTCGTAAGCCGCTGACAGTTGTCACATTCGGCAGACGTGCTCAAAGAATACGTCTCTCGAATCATCGGAACCGAAACAGAACTGAAGGTAACTAAACTTGTTGGCATGAACCAGGCATATTACATTAGCTTTCATGTACAAGTAGACGCCAACAAATCCAATGCTCTGCTAGACCCATCAGTATAGCCAGAAGGCATCCAGTTTCGCCCATACCCAGGCCATCTAAAAACGTATAGAATATTCGGTAACGCTATCAGCGGAGAAGCATGCGCCGGTGCTAAACGAAATAAACCAGACGATGAAGATGATGGAATGGAGACAAACAAATGACAACATATTGTGCCGAAGACTACAACGTACGCAGAACCAAATGTGTACCAATCAAAATGTATGTTATGGAACGTAGAATCATTGAATTCTTTATGTAGAAAAGCAGCGGATGATGAGTTCAGCGAGTATGATATACCCTTCTTAACCGAAACGTTTGTGACAGACTGCAATGACACACCACTTCTTAGTCACAAGTTATTCCATGGACAAGCGGTAGAAGCAGAGGGGCAGGGACGACCGAAATGGGGCGTCTGTATCGAGATACGCACGGCAGAACATGCGAAGCTCGTCTACAGCTCAGCTAGAAGCATAGTTGTAGAGTTAGTAGACTTGTACTTAATCTGTATTCATTGTCCACCAGAGAAGAACCCTCATCAAGTGATACAATATATTGGTAACTGCCAAGCGCCTTGTACCAACAAAACTAAACATACTTCAATTGGCGGTGATTTAAAATTGTGATTTGACCAAAAATGGAGCGATGCAAATGGCCTTTAAAATAGGTATCAATGAACTTAGGCTAATTATTGAGAATAATTGCAAGCAATTTTTCTCGCGTGAGTTTGTCAACTCCGAGGCTGATGTACCTCCTGCGATACTCCCGAGCCTATGCGGAACCGGACCTGCTTCAATCGTTCGACGAAACCTTACGAAGTACCCTTCAGGGTATCTTAAACGTTCAACTTAGGCAAAACTCCTGGTAACAAGCGTTGCTCCCAACGCAAGGGGAATGGTGTTCGCATGACTTCGCAGTTGCCTTGTCTGCCTACCTCGGGTCTCTAAAAAATACCGAGACTTTGGTGTTAGGGATCACACCACCTGATGCCTACACAAGCTTCACCGCCCAAATGGAACAAGCTTGCCGCTACTATGCAGAAGAGTGGGGTCCATTGCCCAAACGCAGTACACAATCGACTTTGGACTTGCAAGTAGTTAAGTCGATTCTCGATTGTGTGTCGATCCGATGAGCGGAAAGTGGCTTCAGGCCATTTCCTCACAGCAGCTAGGGACAATACCACACTCCGCATCGTCTCCGGCTTGCGTCTGGGGAATCAGTCTGCTTCGCACATACCTGTGCACCGGTGTCTCCTACGAGTGAGCATGCTCTCGCTTGCAAGAGAAGCGCCGGTACGTTCTCAAAGCATTCAGCTTTGAGTGACGTAATACACCGAGCAATGCGGTCAGCCCACATACCGGCAGTAAAAAAGCCGGTCGGTCTGTCAGCCAACAGCCAACTGCGTCCGGACGGTCTGACTCTAGTTCCATGGAGTGAAGGTCGCTGCCTTGTGTGCGACATCAGCGTGTCTTGCACGTTGGCTGCTTCTTATGCCCGTCATACCAGCCAAGAGGTCGGAGCAGCCGCTCGCCTTGTTGAAGATCGCAAGTTGGCAAAATATCGTGAACTGGAACAAAACTTTATCGTTCAACCAATTGCCTTCGAGACATTAGGCCCAATGGGAGAAATCACAAGGAACTTTCTGGCGGACCTGGGATCCAGAGTTGCTGCGATAAAAGAGCATGGCAGTGTTTGCTACAAAGAATATCAAATGAAATTCAATGCGGAAACGCCGTGTCGATAATTGGTTTATTACCCACGAGCAAGACACTCCACTTTGAATACGAGACCGCGCAGCGCACACAACAGGTAAAAGAAAGCATCCAGAAACCATTGATCCTCTTACCGAAGAGACCTGCTGTAGAAAACCCACTAATAAACGACGAAGAATGGGTCTCGCATTTCACAACCCTACTAAGCCACGATGTTCAACTGCCTGACAATGAACACACACCCCATATAGAGCCTGACTGGGAAGACTTTACGGAAAGGGAGGTTCAAATGGCTATACTAGCGAAGAAAAACGGAAAATCATCAGGTCCTGATGATATTTACTACGAACATCTTAAGCAGGGAATAGAGCACATAGCCCCAAAGCTAACAGCGTTGTTCAATGCATTCTTAGAACAAGGGCACATACCCGAGTAATGGCGCCGAAGCTACCTGCAACTAATTTACAACAACAAAGGCGACGCTACATGAGAAGCATTCTCACTGCGAACTATATCACAATCAGAAATGGGCCTCACTGTGTTGCGCAAGAAGTTAAACAGACAATTGGGCTAGCACAAGGCGACACGGCAAGCTCTTTCTTATTCATCCTTTATGTCACAGGGTTAAGCCAAATACTTTAAAATGCTAAAGCCCCGCATGTATTCTACGCTGACGATCTTATCATAATGGCCAAGTCAAGACCACATCTACAGTTTTACCTGAATGAAATAAGCCAATGGTGTGCACAGTATAAGCTGACAATTAATATATCCAAGACAAAAGTTCTTCGATTTTCCCGAGGAGGTCGATACGCCAGTCTTAATCACATCATCAGGGTCAATAACCAAAATATTGAATTAGTAAGTCAATTTAGCTATCTCGGAGTAATCTTGACCCCTGGCCTATCTTTTACAAAGCACACAGAGAACAAGCGTGCTAAAGCGATATCGGCTATGACTCTACTCGGAGATCTTACACAGATTGACATTAAGACTGGAATCAACATTTTCAAGATAAAAATAGCTCCAATTATAACTTACTGCCTTCGGGCCATTGCACCAAACTTGACCTTAGACAACATTAAAAAGATAGATAAAATAAAAGCTAATTTTGTGAAATATATGCTAGGGCTGCCGCGAAACGCTTCAACAACGTTGGCGCTGGAACTATGCCAGGAGCGAACCTTTGTGGAAGACCTTATCCTAGACAAATACGATTTCAGCGCGCTGGTCGTAGAGCAATATCGAGGTTACAGAGAAAAGCATAATTTGAACTTTGCCATAAAGATTTTCACCGACGGTCCCGCATTCACGACAGACCGTTGGAGGCGTGGAATGCAAGCAAACAGACGCATACTCTGTAGACTTACCTGGCATGGCTACCACCAATATATATGCCTAAAAGGGTACTGGTTTGAAATTAAAGACTGCGTATGTAAACATTGTGGCACATGTAATATTGACCGATACCACATACTGCAATGCAAGGAAATAGAAGCTGGTTCAATGCATGCAGTAGTGAAAGATGTTATTAGCCGATATGAATTTTATGTAGCATCTACCAATTTCTGGTGAAATAAACCTGTATCAATACTTGCTGCCAAAGGAAAGAAACTCTCGCATCCCTTCGTAAATTTTTTGAAATGAAAAAAACATTTAAAACTATGAAGAGAGTCAAAAAGCAACATTTTGAAAGTGAGCAACACATGAGACTCATTAAGAAAAGTGTGAAAAAGTCCTGGCTGCTGCTTTCTCCGCACCCACTAATCAATGACGACCATTGGGCTACCCATTTTACAAAACCTCTCGACAAAGACATGGTATTGTCACCCCGAGATACTGCAAAAGGTGATTTTCCGCTGTTTAGTAAGGGGGAAGTAAAAACCGCCATTAGTACTAAACAAAACGGAAAATCAGTGACGAAAAATCTTTTTGCAGCATATGACACATCGCCATCTAAACGAGGAAATTACATACGCGGCTTTTATCGTTTTTAAAACTGCAGGTATTGTTTTACCCAACATGGTGTGGAAATAAATGAAATGAATTGTATACCTAGGGATCGACTTCTCAAGATAATCGGGGGCATATGCCGCGGCGGACCACCACGTTAAAATTAACAGACAATCTCTCGAACTTGTCAGCCACTTCACTTATCTTGGAGTCACCATAACCCCAAAACTCTCCTTCAATCGACATATTGAGGAGGCGGGCGAAAGCCACAGCTGCTTGGTGACTTCCATGACGTAGACACAAAAACCGGCATGAATGTTTTTCGTATGAAAATACTACCAATAGTAAGTTACTGCTTGCCCGTAGTCACAACACACTTAAGCGATATGAAAAGTCTAGGAATCCTTCCCGACGAACAACATGGATTTAGGACGGGCAGATCGGCGATCTTGGCATGCCAAAAACTGATGGAAGAAGTGCAATCGACGCTAGCAAAACGCGTCCAGCCTCTTTATTCCATCTTTGTAGATTTCAAAGCAGCATTCGATTCAGGATCACGCTCAATAGTGCTAGAGAAGCTCGCGGAATCTGCTGTACTACCCAGAGTACTAGAACTCCTCAAAGCTATTTTACAGTAGAATATTATCTCAATCGACGACGGGGTAGTGATACGCGATAGTCTCGAGCAGACGACGGGGTTCGCACAGGGGGATAACATCAGCCCGCTACTATTCGCGGTCCTCATAAGCGATCTACCTTCCTGTATCACCACGAGGCATCCGCTTGTCAAAGTCATTCTGTACGCTGACAATCTGGTGATGTTCAGTACGAGCAGACACCACTTGCAACAAGTAATAGTCACAATGGCAATTTTCATCAGCGAGGTTGGTCACCAACAGTAAAACTTAGGCGCTCAAATTCCGCACAGGAGGTCGTCTGGCTGCTAGCGACGAACTTGGGGGGTGCGCCAGTCATGTATGTGAATTCCTTTACATACCTCGGCATCACTCTCACTACAACAGGGAGTGCGTTCCGCCTGCACGTTGAACAACGGGTGAGAAAGGCTCTGATTGCGTCAACAACAATCGAAGCCCCCCAGAAGCTCTCCATCGATACCGCCCTGCGCCTATTCCATCTCGAAGTCGCGTCAACGGCTACATACGGAGTGCAGCTGAGATGGCGACACCTCAAAATGAACAATTTCGCAACGCTGGAGAGAGTTAAGCCCGCGTTCTTAAAACGAGTTGTGGGCCTGCACTCATGCGCTCGCAACCGCATAATTTATGTACTGACAGGGACCTCGCTATTCGTAGAAGATATAAGGAAGATGCGCTGCAGGAGACAGAGGCATACAAGCGTTCATTCAGCTTCTGGAGGACACAATGGCCGACATAGATA
Source organism: Dermanyssus gallinae (assembly GCA_003439945.1). Lineage (NCBI taxonomy): Eukaryota > Metazoa > Arthropoda > Arachnida > Mesostigmata > Dermanyssidae > Dermanyssus > Dermanyssus gallinae. The sequence goes on along the minus strand of QVRM01007063.1, from coordinate 86,117 downwards.
TCTTCATAAAACCTGCAATGATTAACGACGCGTGGAAAGGGCCCGACCGACCGAATCGTCATGTGATAGTGCGTTTCTCGGTACACGGCTATCACCACCACCTATGGAGTGCAGAAGGTTTCCACGACCCCGATGTTGACTGCAGATGTAAATATTGTCCGAAAGCTTTAGATATCACGGTCTTGTGTCTAGTAACACTGGGTCTCTAAATCAGTTGGCCCGTTGAATGTTATCATAACTTTGTAAATTGTATATGTTTATATTCTATATTTTATAAAAATTTTGAAACTGCAATTGTAAGCTCCTGACGACGAGCCAAATTTGTGTACTTAGGTATCATCGACACTGTGTGAATAAATTGAATTTGTGTACTAAGCGACATGAAAAGTCTAGATGAAATAAAGACTTAGTATATAAAACGAATATTGGGCTTACCAGAGAACGCCTCAGTAACACTCGCAATGGAGCTGTGTAGAGAACAAGCATCAACAGAATTGTTGGTACTAAACAAGCTACCAGTCAGTCCACAAGTGTTAGACGTCTACAGAGATTTTCGAGAGACTAAGAACATGCAATTCGTTATAAATAGTTATACCGAAGTACCAGCTTTCGGCCTCCAGAGGTGGAAATGAGCGTCACAAAATAATCGTACAACCATTTGTCGAACCACGTGACATGGATACCACAATTATATATGTATGAAACCTAACTGTTTCAGTATTGAAGAGTGTGTGTGTAGTTTTTGTGGAGGATGTGACATCGGGCGTTACCAAATACTCGAATGTACTGAAATTGAAGGGGAGTCTAATACGTCGCGAGTGAAATATGTACTGTCCTAAATCGTTCTATTGTTCCTAATCTACCAATTTATGGTATAAAAGCTTGATATATATATATATATATATATATATATATATTGAGTCTACAAAAAAGTCTTTTCGGATTGGCGCTTGCGTGACTTTCACAGCGCCCGCCCCAGCGCCTAGGCATAGATCATTGGCTCACTCTTTGTTGTTTTCATGTGAAAAAGAGCGGGGAATCTGCTGTTCTCAACCAGCAGATTCCCCGCTAGCCCCCCTAACCAGCAATTATAACCACAAATACATCACTTTAAGAACTATAAGGACAGTGAGTCAAGACTATCACCGGGTGATCTGCATTTGTATGGATACATACACATACACCTATACATATACATATATACACACATATATATACATACACATACATATAAAATATATAAGCTACAAGGCCCCACAATGACGGGCTAATTCATTTAAAGATTGCACAAGATTGCATTTTGCGGCATGGTATCTTCGGCAGAGTTCACCGCAGCGGCGGCATTCACAAGTCTCACATGGTTTATGGAATTCAGAGCGTTGACATAAAATGTGATGAAAGCCGTGTACTGCAAATCGTGTTATCACGTGCCTGTTGCTACGCTCTGGCCCCTTCCACTTCGCATTTCTCATCGCTTCGGTATTGAAGAAGTCCGGGTCGAGTTCGGAAAATTTCGCCTCCCATTTTCTAATGCAGTCGTTAAAGGCTGCGGTTTGCGGAAGGTTATAACGGCGCCTTAGGTCTTCTATAAAAAGTAGACAGTCTGCTAATAGGAAGACGAGGCGGTTGCGCGTTGACGTATGGAGTCCCAGAGTCAGTTTCAAGAAAGCTGCTTTTATCTGATTTAGCCGGTCGAGGTTTCTGGGAGTCAGGTGCGCCCATATTAACTCCACTCCATATGAAGCCACCGGGGCGATTTTCAGGTCGAGGAGGCGAATGGTTGTGGCGAGGGACAGGCGGTGCGGGCTCCTGATGGAAGATGCCGCTATAAGGGCTTTCCTGCATCTCTCCAAAACATGCACCGAGAACCCTACCCCATTCGAGGGCATAATTAGTCCCAGATAAGGGAACTTATTGACGTAGGCGAGAGAAAAGCTACCGATATGAAGAAAGTCGTCACGTGCGACCCTGCCCCCTCTACGGAACTTTAGTGCCTCCGTCTTACGAAGATTAATTGTTAACCCTAACTCTGTAACGGCTGTGTTGAGCCTGGCCAGCGCCTGTTAGACCTGGAAACGGCTACTTCCATACATAGCTAAATCGTCTGCGTATAACAATCATTTATTACTCAAGCTGAGTGTATGTTACATATGAATTTGCCATAGTGTTGGTGGGTTCCGGCAGTGCAATAGATGGTAGGTTGAGCAAGTTTCTCCACAGTGCCGACAGGACACTGCTCGTCTGCCTCATGAAAACCAACTTTCGTGCAGACTGCATGATGGAAACCGTGCATTGCATGACGCATTATAATGTGGCGATTTTTGTATTTGGCATTCTTCCACGAGTTGTTCATCATAGCTTGCGTCCGATAGAAATCCGTGTCCACTTGACACATTTTAGCTTCCCACTTTAGTAAGTGCTCTTCATACTCGCGAGTTAATCGCAGGTTAAAGCGGCGCTGAAGGTCTTCTGTGAACAGTGGGGTACCCGAAGCCAGATACACCAATCGGTTACGGCTGCTTCGGTGAACGCCCATAACTAGTTTAATATACGTTGCTTTCAGGCGGTCGAGTTCGTCAAAGCTTGGAGCTCCAAGATGTTCCCAAATAAGTTCGATCGCATAGCTTGCTGTAGGGGCAACTTTTAGGTCAAACAACTTTAAAGCCGTCCTCAGTGAGAGGAGTTGCGGATTCTTAATTGAGTAAATGGCAATCAGCGACTTACGGACCCTTTCCTCTATATGTCAGGAAAATGAGGTACCGCTTGGCGTAAATTCCAAGCCCAAATATGAAAAATGGTTGACAAATTCAATAGGTTGGCCGTGAAGCTTTATGGAATCAGCTGTTGCGAGGCGTCCTCCACGATCTCTTCACAATCGCCGGCAGCTCACTGACAATTACAGAAAACAGGATTGGACTAAGGTTATCGCCCTGAGCAACACCTGTTGTCTGTCCAAATTTGGGATGTTCAGCAACGCCGTCGTCCAATATCACATACTTCTCTTGGAGTATAGCCGCCAATAGTTTGAGAAAACGCGGTGGCATACCCAAAGCTGCGATCTTCCAAAGGGCAACGTGGCGAGGTGCGGTATCAAAAGCAGATTTGAAATCCACAAATATTGCAAACATTGAACGTCCGCGGCGGCTCACTGTTTTCTTAATATCCTCGAGAAATATTGCGCAAGCTGTATGTGTTGATTTGCAGCGCCTGAATCCATGCTGTTCTTCGGGTATGAAGCCTTGCATTTCGAGAAAATTTTCCAGGCGCCGGGTTAGGAGCAACGATAGTAGTTTATAGATAGAGCTTTTCTTTGAAATTCCTCTCCAGGCTGAAGGATCCAATACGTCACCCTTGCCTTTAGGAATCACGGCCAGTATACAGTCTCGCCAACTAGCCGGTATATCCCCTGTGTCCAGGCATCTATTCATTAAGTGAGTGATCGCTGGTTGCAGCGGTTCCGACTGCTTGATATGATCATTTCTTATTTTATCTGGTCCCGGCGCCTTTCCATGTTTAAGGTGTGAAATTGCCACCGCAACTTCCTGTAAAGTAAATGGTTCGTCAGAATTGGCCCGGAGGATGCTGGCAGTTTCGCTGTGGGGGCCTTGAAACACTGGCACTTCGTGCGAGATTGTGTTTGCGTATAATAAAACTTTAACGAGATCTCTACAACCCCGAATTTGTTTTGGCAGGTCCTTCAAGAGGGCAGAAAAGAGAAGTGGTCTCAAATTTTCCCCCTGGGCAAACCCGGTTGTTTGCGAAAACGCCGGCAGTTCCGACACTCCATTCGTCGATTTTCACCCGGTTTTCCTGTAGGACCTCTCTTATGAGGTTTAGCATCTTCGAGGGAACGCCGACTCCTGCCAGAATGTTGAGCACACGATCGCGTGGAGCGGAGTCAAAGGCGGCTTTGAAGTCGACGAATACCGCGTACAGAGACTGCCCTGGCCGGGAGAGGGTTTCTTTGACGTCATCCAGGAGAATTCGGCACGCTGTTGGCTTGGAACGTCCCTTCCGAAATCCATGTTGTTCTTCAGGAATAACGTTCGTAGCCTCCAAGAAGGCGCTTAGTCTTTTCGTGATCAAGCACGACAGCAGCTTATAGCACACGCTCTTCTTTGCAATGCCTCTCCAGGCCGAGGGGTGAATAAGGTTACCTTTGCCTTTCGGGATCATCAATAGAGTCGCATTTTTCCATTGTGTTGGAAGAAGCCCCGTCTTGAGGCATTCGCTGAACAATGCTGTCCAACACGGAGCGAGCACAAGCGAGCTTCTAAGGTGCTCATTCCGAACGCCGTCCGGCCCCGATGCTTTGTTGTTGCACAGCCCTTGAAGAGCCTGCAGAACCATTTTGAAAGCCCTTGAAGAGTCTCAACCATTTTGAAATCTGTTTAGCCGTTTGTTCGTAAAAATGCTGCAAAATAGAGGTAGAAAAATGCCAAATTCGGGTGATTCTACTCCATGAGTTTAAAAATGAACTGAGTGCAGCGCAGGCTTACAAAAAGTTGTTAAAATCGTTTGGAGATGCCTGTTGTACAGACAGAATGTGCCAACAGTGGTTTAAGACGTTTCGAAAGGTAAATTTTAACCTCGAAGATAAGCCTAGATCAGGAAGGCTAAGTGCTGTCAGTGAGGAGGTTTTCCGAATGAAAATCCAGGAAAATTCTACTATAACTACTGTGAAACTTGCCGACGAGCTTCATATTACCCAACAAGCTGTTAGCACAGCTTTAAAACGCCTCGGAATAACTTCCAGGCTGTGCAAATGGGCACCTCACGAGCTCAGCGACGTCAACAAGATGACGCGCATGCGCGTCTGCACTTCCTTGCTCAGCAGGCATCCAGATTTGCTTTTTTTTCGATCGTTTTGTGACCTGCGATGAAAAATGGGTCTTCTACGACCCTCCTGTCAGGAAAAGGTTCTGGTCAAGTGAACTTGGCACCTCCGTCACCCAGTCCAAAAAGGACATACACGCAAACAAGGTTTTATTGTGTATTTAGTGGAATGTGGGCGGAATAGTGCACTATGAACTTTTACCGCGTAACCAGACGATAAATACGGCCGTGTACTGTCAACCACTCGAAGAGGTTCACGAAAAATTAAAGCAGTCGTGCCCTGCACTAATTTCAAGGAAGGGTGTCCTGTTCCACCAAGACAACGCAAGGCCCCACGTGAGTAGGGAGACCCATTCAAAAATTTCCCAGCTAAAATGGGAACATTTGGAACATCCACCGTAGTCCCCCGACTTAACACCATATGATTACCACCTATTCAGATCGATGCAGATTTTTTAAGTGGTAAAAAGTTCACTGCTATCGAACACGTGCGTTCTGGACTGGAAAAAGATTTTACCACTAAAAACCCAGACTTTTACAGAAAAGGAATCGAAAACCTTGTAAATCGTTGGGCAGAGGTTGTATCTTCCGCCGGAGAATATATAAATCAATAAATAAGACCTCCCATGTCTCCTATATATGTGTTTTCTTTATAGCGTCAAAACCGAAGCCCTAATATATACGTATATAAATATACATTCAAAATGATCTACGAATCATGGTGGATACCCCTTGCCCTCTTTGCATATGTGCGTATTTCCCAGCTATTTTCTGAGTCGTCTTAGACATCGCTCCGGCAAATTGAGCGGGCTGCCATCTACGGATCTACCTCGCCGTAGTGAACACCATCGGAAGATATGACCCTAGCAGTATTTTGGATTGTACCTCAGGATGCCATCACTATAAAAAGTATTTGAAGTTGCTTTCGGGGCCGAGAAAGCTATCTTTATGTTTACCGCCCTGCACGCTGCCCTACAGTATTGTCCTCTTAGGCAATAAGCAGAATCTTATATTTATGCTCAGTGCAAAACCCGGTCGCTATACAATCGCCACTTAAATCAAAGTGAAATTTTCGGCTGGTCCATTGTTGAACCACGTCCCAGCTATCACGTAAGCCCAAAACGAGTTTTCTTTTTCTCTAACTTTCTGCCGTACGGTTACATCACAAAACGCCTATTTGACGCCGACATAGCCTCAACATTGGCTCTAAACGAAGGGTGATTTTTTTGCGGGCAATTTCGACAATCAATTAGATACAGCTCGATAAAGATTTCTCCAACACAAAAACTCTGATAGTTAGCGTTCCACATTTAATGTCGTATGTTATTGAGTGCTGAGTATTTCCGACATGCTGGCTGTCGTTCCATTTCTAACGCGCGAAACTGCTTACTCCTTAGCTGCTTGGTAGCAGTATGGTGGTTCGTCGCTGGCGACGAGAAGCAACGCGCCTCTGCCGGGAAGCGTATCGCTTACGTCGAAGCTCAACACGTTCCATTGCTTCGGAATTCTCGTACATTTATTTTTGGCGATTTCACTCAGGCCGCCCTGAATTAGTGCAATTTGATAACAACACGTCGGTGTTAGATTCGATGATTTCTGCGTATAGACAAGGCAAACGGGCGGTGTCTCCCCCTTTAAAACAGCACGTGTACATCGGACCTTCTCTGGGGAAAGACTGACCGGACCAGAGAAATAACAATGGCAGATAAAATCGCAAAGTCACTGTGTAAATATATGTAAATATTCATTAACTCGTATCTACTGAACAGATACTTATGCGCAACCTTATTACCGCTCACTAATTTCGGTATGCTGCGCTAAAGTGTCAGGAAAAAAATGATGCTCTTTATATCAACGACATAGGGTGACAACTTTTTGGTCACATACTACAACACTTTCTTTTATATAGGCCGACATATGTTTGAATAGACTGCCATGGAGGTGCTATAGCAAGACCCACCATTGGCCGAAGGAGGCAGCAACTCATCAAATTCTGGAGTCAACGGAAGCCCACTGCACAACCAGACCTCGGTTAGCTAGTATGAAGTGAACGACGGGGATAGGTGGAAATAATTTTTCTCTTTATGGCCTGCACAAATATTTTTCAGTGCTTGTGTTGAAGGAATTTTGAACATACAAACGGACAAGGAGCACGAATCCCCCCGTTTTAAAAGTGTTCGTAGTGTACTCTCCTGCTCTTTGCAGCATCCTTTTTAGTGCTGCGCGTATGGGCCTATTCAGAATTCCTACCTAACCTGTGATAGCGCGTTCTTAGTTTCATCTCCTTGTTTAGGCAGTAGACAAGGGCGCTTTCTACTACCTTGCCCGAAGCATCGAGTAGGCTGATAGGACGGGCATCCTGTCCTGTTTTAAAATTGTGGTCGCAATGTCTTTGACGAATCTCGGCCACTTTCCGATGAACACCTTCACTTCGTTAGGGGGAACGCGGTCCGGCCCGGACTACTGCCAGAATCAAAGTCTTCTTACGCCTGTTCCTGTCTTCCAGCGTAAGCTCCTGGATATCATCCGGATCCGCGTCGAATTCATCCCCCTCCCGGCAGTGCCGGTAAGGAAGGGCTGACAGACCCTATGCGGGGTCGTAAAAGTAAAACAGATCTAGTTATGATCAATCGTGATCTTTTCTACATCTGTCGCCCGGTACCTTTCTACCAGCAGGAGGACCGCTTCATCAACTTTTAATGCCCTTTTGTGTTTACGAACGGCTAAATTTTCCCTCTACTCCGGATGGGCACCTGTGCCACTTGTTTTGCGATAATTTTCTCAAAAAAGTTCTCGATCTCCCTTTGCTCCCAGTTAGGGAAAATGTGACAGCTGTAGAACAGAGTGCAGTTCCTGGAACTTTCTGGACATCTTCCACAGTCTCTTGCTGTCTTGGAAAACACATTTCTGGTACTGCCTGGGAAACACCACCACCACCACTGACAGTACCTGCCATATACTGTTCAGCCACTGAATTGACCGCCAAGAAGCCGAGGTCGCAGTGGCGCAGGGGTTGCGCAGGGGACTATCGTGTGTACAATCGCGTGTTCGAATCCCAGAGTTTTTTTTTTTTTTAATAAGGGAAACACGCATTAAGTTACAACAGCAACAAGCAACGGCGGTTAAAATGGCTAACGCAACGAGAGACGGTCTCACAGATAAAGCCACCAGCCAAGCCCCGACACATGTAACCATGAATTGCATCAGGTGCGTGCAACCTTTTGTACATGGAAGGCGGTGTACAGTATGTGGGCTGCTCGTACTATTTTCACGCGCAGTGCGTGTCAGCCGCCAGCCAGACCCTCGCACAGCAAAATCCTAATGGGTATAGATGTGCCCTCTGCCAAGTCAGTGACCCACTGGGCGGCAGCATTTTGCCTCGTGTTCATTCGGCGCTCGAAAGCTCGGCGGACCGAGTGCTCGCCGACGTACTTGCAATGGTGTTTCAAAGAAGCATTCTTATCGTTTGCCGTTGCCATACTTCTATAGCGCTTGGCGTTCGCCAAGCGCTATAGGAGTATGGATTCTGGATATGTACTACTCCGTCGCCGCCAACGTTTTACTCTGACGGAGGTGGACCTGGCGATAATCCGCAGAGGGGTGGGTCCTCTACAATCGATATATTCGCTTACTCAGGTCCTGAGGGAGACATCGAATATGGCGGACAAGTGATTGGCCTCGTAATTACCGGATTTAAAAAGCATGTACCAGTCTCTTTAACAGTTAAAGTTAAAGATGGAGGTGGGAGCGCTAGTACGCCGAGACGCCAGGGGCTCGGAAAATGCATCGACGTAAACAAATTACGCATGAAGCTTTGCGCTTGGCATCCCAATCAACTACTAGAAGTGCCGCCAAGTCTGCTCTCCGACATGCTGACAGCAGCGGTGCGCTCCTCTACATATGGGCGTACTCTGAGGGGAAGTCGGTCACCTGAGTGGTTCGACTCATATTGCTACCGTGTGAGAGCTTATGTTATTCAGGCTCTCATTCTGTCCCAAGAACACCCAGAGATGAGAGACTTTTATTGAAGACATCGTCGCTGGTACCGACAGCTAATAGAATTCAAGAAAATCTTGTTCGCCAAGGAAAGTGAAAATCGTATGATTCGAAGAGCCAGGTTTGAGCCTCACTGCGCCCTTAAAAGGAACTTTACGTTCTCTAGTTGTCCAGTTGCCTCCGACCGTCTGCGCCAACACTTCGTCGACGCATTCACAACAACAGATAGCACACCAGGGATCATCCCGTTATCGTGCGAATTATCGGATGAATACGAGAGTCTACTATCCTAGCAGATAGATGGTCCGTTCTCTCTTATGGAAGTGCAAAGTGCGAATCGAAAAGTTGAAGAATAAGAAGGCCTTCGGACCCGACCTCGTCCGGAATGAACATATAAGGGCGGCGGTCCTCCTAACGCCGCTTTGGACGGCACTCTTTGACAAGTGCTTGGAAACAGGTGAAATTCCAGCAACCTGGTCGGAATGCTTGCTAAAGGTCATCCCCAATGGCAAAGGTGACCCGCTTTGTCCATCCTCTTGGCGAGGCATTGCAAAGAAAAGCTGCATCTACAAAATATTGTCATGCCTCCTGGCACGCCGGCTTAGCTTCTATCTCGAAGCAAGGGGAATCATCCCTCCGGAACAGCATAGATTTCGCGCGAGACATTCGACAATGACCGCTTCCTAGGAGCTTTTAGACGAGGTGAAGCGCTCGGTCACCGTCAAGCACCAAGCACTGTACGCTGTATTTGTAGACTACAAAGCGGCGTTTGACACTGCCCCCAGGGATATTGTCATGGAGAAGCTAGCCGCCACGGGTGTGGGCCCACGAGTTTTGGGGATACTGGCAGCTATCCTGAAGGCAAACCCAGTCATTCTAGATGACGGCATTCAGGAATACCAGCCTTTCCTACAAACCACCGGCTGTCCCCAGGGTGATAATCTCAGCCCGCTCTTATTCTCAGTCTTACTCAGTGATCTTCCGGGCCTTATCAATGACCACTACCCCTGTGTCCGCATAACTCTCTATGCCGATGACCTGGTGGTATATAGTAGAGTGTTCATGGATCTAAAAAGGTCCCTGAGGCTGCTGGAGACATATAGCAAGCAAAATGGTTTAACAATTAACGTATCGAAGACAAAAGCTATGAAATTCAGATCCGGGGGACCCCTGAGGAAAAGTGATAGGCTCAGCTTGGGCGGTGTCTCTGTAGAATTTGTCTCGGAGTTTACTTACCTGGGTGTTAAACTAACGCCAAGCGGCACATCTTTCGCAGCTCACATATGTCAGCGAATTAATAGCAGCATTGTCGCCATGACCTCAATCTCGGCTCCACAGAAGCTCTCAGTAAAAACAGCTTTGATACTGTCTAATCTGAAGGTGGCCTCGGTGGCATCTTATGGTATCACATTAATTTGGGAACACCTATCCGCTCAGCAGCTTAGCGCTCTCGACACGGTGAAGGCAACGTTCCTTAAGAGAGTTTTGGGCCTCCCTAGAAATGCTCAAAACAGGCTAACTTATAGTCTGTCGAGGACCACGCCGTTCATCGAGGACATGGTAAACCGCTTTCAACTTTTGACCATCGCCTCACTGCGAGAGTTCCGTAGGCACTTCGAGCAGAAAATGAGGGAAATGCCAGAAGCCTTTTACAAAACACCGGCAATGTTGGACAATACATGGATGGAACCGCTCTTCGAGCAACGACACGTTCTCACCCGCTACTCCGTCCATGGGTTCCACCACAAACTGTGCCACCGCAGTGGGTTCTATAACCCTTCTGATGAGTGTTGCTGCAAATTTTGCGGCCTTGTATGCACCAAATATCATCATGAAACATGTCGGTCTGCGCCAGCTATCTGGGCGTTAGGTCGCTGACATCTTCTTGAGATGCTTGATTAATGAATACGTGTTATGTAATATAATCAACAATACCGAAAGGTGATGTAATAATAAATAATAAATTTATATCTTACATGTAGTAAATCGTATCTAGGTAGGGGTTTAGTACAAGTATTACTAAATAATATAACGTACTAAAAAGAGTGATCAGCTGATCGCACTGCCGTGCGGTCGTGTTTTGCTTGTGCTCCGCTGAACTGTGGTCAATCCGGTGATTGGGCGGCGTTTTTAAAGCAAAGTTGTACCGCGGAAACTGAGCACAGTTCTTAGAGCTTTCTGGATAACACCCATAGCTCTTACTGTCCTGGAAACATCCAACAGATAATGCGGAACTTTCACGCCGTTTGACTGCCGTTATGACTTACAGCTTTACTAGCGCACACGGCAGCACCCGCAGCAGCCCTGCCTATGTTTCGCACCAACGTGAAGTCTAAACGTATCAGTGAGTGTGTACGTGCGTGCGTTTTGAGTGAAAATCAGCGCTTGAAATTTTAATTTTACACCATTTCCAAAACCGTATCTGATTGAGGGGGTTATAGGACATCGTCAGTTAACAAAGCAAGTGACGATATGGCTAAGCAGTAGGGCCCCGGATTACCAACAAAAGGTCCCTGGTTCAATTCCAGGTAAATACAAAAAAGTTTTTATTTTTTGTGTTTTATCTGGGTCTCTTTTTAGCGCTTTTACGCTGATTGATTTTAGTAACACATTTTTAGCGACATTTTTAGCAGTGATTTCACGTTTTTACGAGTGCCAGCTAGTTAGTCATGGCTCATGCGGGCGATATCTGCTTCATCTGCCGAACAGGCGCAGAATCCGAGCCTGTGACACTCCTATGTGGTTCGTGCACAAACTGGTTCCATACATTGTGCACGCAGCAAACAGGCGCGATATCACAACCGTGGAACTGCCTAATTTGTCGACTTGCCGGCGGACAAAATACAATTGTAGACCGAGGCGGCGTGATATATCAATGCATGAACCTGCTATCCACCGATCCTAGATTAAGTTCGTTGAATTCGGCTTTGGCGTCCATCTTCCGTCACATCGCTCAGCTCGAGAATAAGATGATACAACAGAATCAACTGATTGAAAAACTCCAACAGTCGGCACAATCTGCTCCAACCCCATCGTTAGTTGTCTCACCAACTGAGGCCGAAATGGAGCCTGCTCGGAAACAAAAGCGTGTCTTGCTTGTTGGAAACGATGTCAAGCTGTTCCAGAAGAAACTTCGCTCCCTTCTCCCCAAAAAACTGGACATCAAAGTTATCAACTCATCAGGCCAATCAGCGGTGGATATACTGAAACGAGCCATGGCAGACTTGGATATCGAAAAGACCAGCGCAGTCTTCTTTCATCCAGGTGACTACGAGGTGTTGCAACTAGAAGGTACCAAAATGTTATCAGCTGTCCGTGGCTTTGCTGAGTGGTTAAAGGCAAACCACCCTGATTCAGAATTTACGGTGCTTTCAGTACCTGTGACAATCCCAGAGTACTGTCAAAAGCAAATTCTGATCTGCAGAGTCTCTCTGAAGGCAACCTGCTAAAGTACATGCCTCTGACAAAAATTCAATCGGATCTTGTTCGATTTAGTCAAAGGAAGTACAGCCCCGAAACGGCAGATCAAATAGCCCAAGCAACTGCCAGAAGCGTCGCACGCTTTTTAACACTAAGTTAGAAAAAGACGTTTCAAAAAAGGATTTTCCAAACAGGAAACTCGCAAAAAAGGAAAAGGTGGCCAGGGTTTCCCCGAGCATCGTAGAGCCGCCAAGGAAGGAGGTTTGGAAACCCGCTTTTTGGCCAACAACCCTGAGGAATCGGCCAACAACCCTGAGAAATCGACCAGCACGGCCAGTGGAACAACAACGTCAGACTATAGCACCTCCGAAACCCAATCTCCAAGAGTTCGTCATGAAAATGATGCAAGACCTCAAAGAGCTCAAAACAGTGTTCAGCTCACAGCACAACAACTGGCGGACGCCGAAGGCAAGCAATCAAAACAAACGCAACCACAACTAGTAATATGCCAATTTAACTGCGAAGGATTTCGAAGTATGAGAGAATCTGGACTATGTAACCAACTATCAGGATTCGACGTCGTTGTCCTGACAGAAACATTTTCCGTTCAACGTTTTGATGTACCCGGGTATTATAGTTTTCACTGTTGCTCTCAACGAGTCGCTCGCGGTCGTCCCACAGGTGGCGTATCTGTTCTTACTGGTCCTCGCCTTGGAAACATGAACCTGCTCTACTCAGAGAATAATGTTGTAGTCCTTTCGTCATCCACACTTTTGTTGATTGCCATGTACAGCAGTGCTAACTCGGGAAGCGGTGACAGTACAGACCAATTACTGGAGAAGATTAGCATTGCTATGAGCTTCGTTGACGTTGGTCAGACAATACTGCTAGCTGGGGACCTCAATTGTCGGCTGGAGCAAGACCCTCCGAGTGAACGGACTACCGCTCTGCTAGAGTCACTCGATGCATACGGCTTGTGGGTGTGTACCGATAGGGGCACCCCCACTTATTATGCCGATGCCAACCTGCAACGGGCTGGCTCTATGGGGAGAACGGGATGCTCAACAATCGACATTTTTGCAACTTCAGCCCCACCAAATTGTGTGACATATGAAGAGCCGGCTTTCCACGTCTTACTGACGGGGATTAAGAAACATATCCCCGTGGTTCTCAAGCTCTCTATTAAATCGATTAGTGCTAATAAACGACGCACCGGCGTAGGGAAGCGCCTTAATAACAACATGGTTATTTCGCTGCTTTCTCGGATTAACCCGGACAGGCTACAGCACGGCCCCCTTGATGAGGCAATAGCTGAAGTCACCAGCGTCCTTATAAACTCAGCTTCTAAATCACTTCCAAATATGCGGCGCTCTCCTCGCTGGTACGACAGTGAATGCTTTACGCTGAGGCAAATTCTACTTAGAGCCCTCCACCAATCGTCATATGACCTAGCTGCGGCGGCTATTTACTCAATCACACGACAACATTATCGGAAGCTTCAAGACCTCAAGAGGCGGTCATTTGCTGACCATCAAGAACGCCTCCTCATACTAAAAGCACAACAAGAACCCCACCTCATTATACGACAGCCTCACAACTTTACGAGCTGTCCAATCCTATCTGAAAAACTCTTGGGCCACTTTCAAGCAGCTTTCACCCACGCGGATACGGTACCTCTCGAGATTCCTATTTCGTACGAGCTCGAAACTCCCGAGAGATTTTTCTCTGAGGCTCTTGATGAACCGTTTTGTCTAGACGAAGTCAATGTTGCTCTCGCTCGTATACGAAATAACAAGGCATTCGGGCCAGATCTTGTAAGGAATGAACACCTTCGGCATGGGACATCTCCTCGTGCCTATATGGCAGTCCCTTTTTAACAGATGCCTATCTGAGGGCGCTCTGCCAGCCAAGTGGTATGAATGCCTTCTTAAAGTAACTCCAAAAGGAAAAGGAGATCCTTCGGACCCTGCTGCATGGCGGCCGATATCAAAAAGAAGTTGTGCCTACAAACTACTCTCAAGCATACTGACAAGACGTCTCACGGATTTTCTGACAGCACTGGGGTTTCTTCCAGATGAGCAGCATGGCTTCAGGACCGGGCGTTCCACTATCTCAGCCTGCGAAGTACTTCTCGAGCAGATCACAATCTCATTAAACCGGAAAAAACTCCCGTTGTTTGCGGTTTTTATTGATTTAAAATCAGCCTTCGACATCGCACCCCGTAACATTGTCTTAAAGAAGTTGGGACAGGCCGGAGTCGGACCGCGAATGCTCACTCTACTCTGCGCACTTCTGAGGGCTAACCAAATTATCCTCGATGATGGTGTGTGCGAGCATAACACGTTTGACCAGACGACTGGGTATCCGCAAGGCGACAATCTCAGCCCATTGCTATTTATAACGTTACTCAGTGATCTGCCACGCATCATGAAAGAGCGGCACTCAACGGTCATGACCCTGCTCTACGCAGATGATCTGGTAATATTCAGCAGAATCCGTACTGACCTGCAGGCTGCTCTTTGCACACTGGATGAATATTTCTCGCAGAATGGCCTCATAGTTAACGTGTCAAAAACCAAGGCTGTTAAGTTTCGGCGTGGCGGGCAACGAGCCCGCGCAGATAAACTGCGATTTCACGGTGAGCAAGTGCAGTTTGTAGAGACCTTTTGCTATCTCGGGGTAATTTTCTCGTCTCGAGGTACAACTTTGTCACAGCATGTAACTGAGCGTTGTAGAAAAGCACTTATCGCGGCAGCGGGTATCAGAAACCCAACACAGTTGTCAGTCCAGACGGCCATGACATTATTTACGCTCAAAGTGGCATCCGTAGTTGCTTACGGAATTCAAGTGACATGGAAACATCTTAGCACTTCGCAGTTATGGCAGATGTATAGGGTGAAGCCAGCCTTCTTGAAGCGAGTACTTGGCCTTCCGTCAAATTCGCGCAACAGATTAGTGTACATGCTCGCGGGTTCAGTATCATTTATTGATGAACTCGTAGACCGCTTAAATTTGCCGCAGACAGTCGCTCTGGAAACGTTTCGGCATGAGTATTCTCAAAAAGTGTCTCTAATTCCCAGAGAGTTTTATCTATCACCAGCTATGACTAACCAGGCCTGGAAGGACGCTCTCCGGCCATGTCGTCACCTCACTACTCGCTACAGTGTTCACGGATTTCATCATCTACTATGCCGGTCTGCTGGGTTTCATGAACCCAAGGAGGACTGCAGATGCCGTCGTTGTGGCGGCCCATGTCCTCTCTACCACCTACCTGATTGTACGAAATCTGTGTCGCTTTCTCAGCTTGAGCGAGAATGCTCATAACTCATTTTACCATGTTTGTTATATATACTATGTTCGTATTTACATACCCAAACAGGGTGCATTTTAAATAAATAAAAAAAAGTACTAAACTTGCCATCAAGTGCAAAAACGTTTTTTTGAGATCGGCGCTTTAGGTCGCATAAAACGCAAGGCGCCTGACCAAAGGCGGTAACGAAGATGCAATACTCATATTTCTCAGTACTCATATTCTGCTTAGTGTTTCTGCGTATGAACAGGCCAAAAGGTTTCCCATGCCAAACGTTGTTCTTTTAGACTCCCTAAGGGTCTAATCGATAGAAAAACAGACACATGAAGGCTATATAAGTGACTCAGTTTATAGGCAGCGTTCCATGCTACCTCCAAGTGAAACGAGTGATAACCTTTGATAAAGCAACTTAACCTTGTAGCTGCAAATCTGTACTCACTTTCGATCAATCGACTCAATATCTACAGTAAAACACTTTTTGTTTCGCAACTGTTTTTTGGATATTTCTCTCTCTCTCTCTCTCTCTCTCTATATATATATATATATATATATATATATAATTGACTTTTGCTAATGCCTCTCCGGTTCGCAACGCAACTGTTTTTCGGATATTTCTCTCTCTCTCTCTCTCTTTCTATATATATATATATATATATATATATACATACATATATAGGATTAATATTAAGAAGTTCGCAAATAAAAGATGGGTTAAACATATGCAGCTGGTGAAAACGGCACTGACGATACAAACAGAGTGGGATCGCAGAGTAGGATTCGCAGCTAGGGTGATTGGGTACAACAGTCAGCAATGGGCAAGAGCCAGGGTATTGGAGAAAATGGTGAAAGTGAGGAGAAATCGGAAGCCCTAGCTTTAGGACGAAATGTCAAAAACACTAGGTTGGTATTGCAAGCAAGAGGTTGCCCCAATAGAAAGGAAATACTTAACATGTATGGGAGGTAACATCGATAATATGGGTGCGTAGGAAATATATTTGCTGCCGCTCTAAGCTCCCCTAACATAACATGGGTGGCATGTCCATTTAGATATACAAGCGTCATATAGTCAAGCGAATAATAAATCAATCTCTCTCTCTCTCTCTCTCTCTATATATATATATATATATATATATGTCGGGAGAAACTTACCTTGCAAGCATATGCAACAAAGCAGGTATCATTGCGTACCAATTCGGGGCGGTTAAACCTCTCCTTTTGCTTCCGAAGAGCCCATATGTAGTAAGTATGGGCGCTACTGTGGGAACAGCAAGCTGTGGCCGCGAGTTGACAGACATGGTACAAAAACAAAGTCATGAAAATAATACCTGGACGCATTCACAAAAACGTGCAATAACTCATGGAACGACAGGGAAAACTCACACGAAGCGCGGCCATAGCCGCATCGAAACGCAGAGTACAATTATAATAGCAATTATGTTAGCAAATGTAGATCGGAAAAAATATCGATAACCGTATCGCAAATAGTAATCGCGCTTATAACTAATGGACGATATTAACGATTATGTGTTTGCGAGCTCACGGTAAATAAATACAAATTTATTTCATTAATAAGATACCCAAGAGCTGGACTTCAAGATCGGAGTACAGTGGCAACCGTCTGGGGTATTTAAAGTGATGCTGCGCAGAGAATCTGGTTGGCAAGATACATTCCAGGACGTTACACTACTGGCTGTATGCAGTCAGGGTATACAACCCTGAAAGTACCCACGAGTTGTGGCACTTTTGTCGGACTGGCTGTTCTTCTATACAAACATCCTTTAACGTTAGTTGCAATCTATTCTCTGTGGATCATACTGTCTGACAAAGCCAGATTAGTCTTCGATTAACAGCCGTTTAGATCGGTGTTTCTCTAAGCGTATGCTGCTATATCGTGTTTTGCCACAGATGCAAGTCAACAATCCGGTAGCCAAAATCAGCGCTAAGCCTACGGTGTCTCGGATATCAATTTGGTCATAGGTTGTACTAACTTCGAACAGCTTCAAGAGTGAACACCATAGCCGCTGCGGGAATTGCAGCGACCGAAGGTAACCCGGAGGAGGTGGCCCTGATGCTACGCTTCTCACACCGGCAAAGATCCAGCCGTTACGTAGACAGAATACAAAGGTAAACAAACTTATGGCGTCGACCATCGATCTAGCGGGGAGTCTTGTTGAGTCCTCTTAGACTTTTGTCTGGGCTGTCAAAGTGTAGGTTGGCCGATCAGTCAAACGCCCTTCGGGCGTCCGACATCATTACTCATACTTATTTAAGCCTCGCAGTTGCCAGGTGTTCATGACCGGCCATCTGCGTCTTACTGTGGTGCACTAATTGATGGCGGGCGTCATGTTCCTCACGGAACTGAACGCAAAATAGCTACAGAAACTAAACTGCAACTGCAACTGCTTAGCACGCCATGATTGCGTAAAGGCGTCGCAGGCATACTGTTGACTCTCGAATAAAAACTATAGAGTGCTAGTCAAGCCGAAATGGTTCGTCGACTTGATGACGCATGAGCCTATTTCGTCGCAACGCGACAGTATCCGCTCATCAAGCTCACTTGAAGATTTGAACGCGACCTTTCGAGAAGGCCGCTCAACAGACTTACTTCCACCCACGCACCTGGACAAGCATGTTTGACTCTGCCGAACAAAATCAAGCCTGTATTCTAGACTCTTCTTTAATTGCAGCAACTACTCATGTACGTCCTCTACGGCCGACTAGTTTAAATCCTAGCTTGCTGGTAGGCTTCGAATCGCAAGGTCTTCTGGTCCTCTTCCTTCGTAGGCCCTGTCAAATTAGCTTGCACAATGCAGGTATGAATGCCCTACATAGGCCAATTCTCGGGTCGTCCCTTTGTGTTTAATTCCATTAAACTCTATACTTTGAAAAAGTCGGTGTGACTATCTCTGTAGAGCGACAGCTTCTGTTGACAATATAGACATGCATCTCGATCTAAAAGGTTGCACAAACTTTTAAATATTTTGTCCTGGTTGTCAAACTAGGTCATCTTGATATTCCGGCGGCTAGCAGCTTGCCACATGTGTCCGCTACCTCTTAACTCAGGCTCAATATTGGGACCTCTCCCAAGCGACTAAGTGTTTAGGGGCAATTTTTTTCAAGGGATAGATATCTGCGTGTATGTGTAAGCATTCTTCAAATTGTTATCGGTAAGCGCATAGCATGATACGCGCTACGTGTCATTTTGTCCAGGAAAGAAGGTAAGTGTGTTAGCGTCGTGTTTGTTATTCACGACCTGGCCCCAGTTACTAAGGCTATATGGTAGTCGCTGGTACGCTCTCCTACAAAGTGTCTTGTAAACTTCTTCTGGCTGAGGTTGGTGGCCCTCTGGCCACAAAATTAGTGCGGCTTTTGAAAAGAGTCACTTTATTCAAGGTGTCCTAAAGCCGTAAAGAAACGAACACTCAGGTTCTTCCTATCGATTACCTCAGGTTTGAATCTGGTTGTGAAGTTGCCTATGATTTCTCACAAACGTGAGACAAAATTCACTCAAGCTGCAAAAGGCGCCTCATAATTAGCTACAGAAAATTGAGCAACTAACAGACGCTGATGCCCAGAGGCTGCATTTTGTTCAATAGAAATTGCCGAGGTACGAGTCTAATTACACCATCGCAGTTTGCAATTCTGCTCAATAGAAGATATCAAGGCAAAATTCTGATTGTATCATGTAAGTTTGTACTTTTGTTCACATTGCCATACTTAAATCTTTCTGATGTGTAAACTGTGTGATGTTGTTGTAATGTAATCTGTTTTATATTTTATTATAGATATCCTGCAAATATAATGTGACCGATATAATGTATTTACTTCTATTTACTGTTAACGTCATTATTTTTCCGAGAACTGATAAATCAAGTAAAATATATATATATATATAGGAAAGAAGTCTGTACGGACAGGCAAATACGTACGGTCAAATCCCCAGCAACTCGGCTGGTATGATCCGCCATTTACGTAGAAATCAAGATGACCAACAGGTTTCCACATGCCGAACTTGCAGCGAAGAGTGCTATTTTAAAGAACAGACACACACACAACAAGCTAAAGTTAATAAAGTGCAAAGACATCCATGCGTATGGATGTTTTATGAGTAGTATTTATGTATATACAGCAAAGGATTACTAAAGCCAGGTATGCCTCACGTGCGTATGGTGAACATTACGTGTCAGTTTAGTTTAGGGGGGATATATGTTTAAACTAAATCGGAACGCTGTGAAACTAACTGTTCATGGAGTTTGTAAGTTGGGGACCATCGTTGGTCTCAAAGACGGCTTGCTAGAGACATTCAGGTGTTACGTCTGAGCCTCAAAAGGATTGTAAACAAAATTATCGGGATAGTTTTCATGTCGTATTATGCGAAGGAAGTAAGAGGGAGAACGAGAGCTCACCAACCCTATTACGACACAAAGGTTGACTGTAAAAAAATTTGCTACAGCGCCTTTAACATGGCCTCTATACTGAAGTGTTGTGGGCAGGTTTTCTTCTTATTGCCGAGCAAGGTGGCTTAGTGACAAAGTTATTGCCTTGCATTCAATGAAAGCCGTGAGTTCGAAACATGAGCCGCCCATTGTTAAAAATATCTCATCGAACGTGGTAGGGCAATGTTATAATTCTATTATAAAACAAATATTTTCCGTCGTCTGCTACGGCGACGAACGGTTGTGTCGTGCGTGAGCTCTGTGAATATTCCTCTCGTTTTAGTGGTTTTGACGAGTTTTTCCGGACAAACTTTGTGCGAGCGCTTCTCTTCGTGTTCAAGTGCCCGGTGCGGTGTGCTCTGTGTATTTTTCCGGGTTCTTTCCTGGTTTTTGAACGCTTCGGCTTTCCCGACCGAACGTCCTGATGGACGGCGATGTGGATGCAGGCGGTGGGAGCAGCGGTTCGAGCGGTCACCTCCGCGGGCCGGCGTTTGCTACGCCGTCCTCGTCTGCAGCGCTGGCGGCGCTGTCTGCCATGGCGGCGGAGGGTAGCCGCACGATGCGGTCACGTTTGGAGATGTTGTCTGCACGGTGCCGCTGCACGTCTCCTGTGAGACCGGCCTCTGTCACCGACGCATCTGATATGGTTGCCTGCCAACCTATGGAAGTGGTTAGCCCAGCTGGTGACTCTCGCAGCAACGTTGTAGTGGCGGAGATGACAAACGGGCCCGTACTGCCTCAGATACGGAGGATTCTCGTAACGGTGTTGAACCTTCTCGGGGAGTCTGTGATACGATTGGTGACGACGGCTTCGTCACAGTCGTGAACAAGAAATCAGTTCGGCGAGTAATTAAAGCTGAAGCGGAACTTTCACGCTTCCGTGAATCGGTTGACAATGGCACCGGTCCAGTCTACACAGTGCGGTTCACGTCACAGGATTCCACGCTTCCGGCACCTGAAGGTTCCAACAAACAGCAGCAGGTCCGGCGCCCGGACTTTTCGGGCGAACAACTGGTGAAAGTATGCAAGGCCGAGAGGCGTGCCGGTAATAGGATTGTGTTCCACAATGGATCAGTTTTGGGGCGTCATCAAAGACGTAAACCCGGCCTTTTCTGACGAGTGTCTGCTAATCCGAGCTCGCCTCGTACGGTGCGATAAAGATAAGGAGAGACACGAGGCCCGGGCTCAAGAACGAACAGAGCGTCCGAGTGTCCGTCAACGAGGATACACGTTCTCTTCAAGAGGACGCCCCCTAATAAGGTCTTTATTGTGTGGAGGGACCATGATGTGCCGGTTGAAACTTCGTCACCGATTGTCTGCTTTAATTGTCAACGCACTGGCCACACGGCAACTCGCTGCACTCGCGCTCGTGCATGTAGAAGATGTAGGTGCGCACGACCACCTAGCCGCGTCATGCCGAAACCGAGCTCGTTGCGTAGACTGCAGTGGCCCCCACCCTAGAGGGGACTCGGGCTGTCCCGTTTTTGCATTAGCCCGCGAGAAAAGCAAGGTTTTGCTCGGCTCACGCATGCTTCAACATGCGCAGTTGTCGACGCCGGCGGCCACCTTGGTCGTTGTCCCGGATCCTGCACCTACTCGGCCAGGCACATCTGCCCCAAGCACCTACGCGGCGGCCGTACGTCGTCTGGTGATACCAGCCTCCCCGGATGAGGCTCCGGAGCCTTCGGCAGCGCGTGCTGAGGTCGTGCTCCCCCCTTCTTCGGCCGATCCCCGCTCCGCTGAAAATCTACACTTCGTGCGAAGACTCCGCCACCTCCTGAAACAGGACCTTCTAAACAAGTCAAGGCCGCTTTTCGCCGCCCTTCCAAGCGTCATCGCCGATTGGCTCAGGAGTGAATGACTCCACCTAAGTCGACCGACGACTTTGATTTTGGGTCTTTGTCCAAGGCCGTGTCCATGCTCGCTCGCATCAACCCGAAACTAGGCGACACTCTTCGAGGCATTGTGAAGGCACTGCGTCCCCTGCTCGCTTTGGCCCCGTTGCTGCAAGGCCTGGTGTCTCCCGCACCAGCTCCCAAATGATGAACCCTGAGCCCACTCAGTCCCCCGGCGCAGCCCCCCATCCCCCTCGTCTGTCCGTTTCAATAGCAGGTAACCCTCCCGTAAGGGTAACTTGCCCCAGATGCGGCCGGGACTTCACTCGCCGCGGTCTCCCCATTCACCAAGCTAGATGTTGTCCCACGTCTACAACTCCCGAGTCGTCTTCGACTGCTTCCTCCACGCCAGCACTCCCGTCACAGCCTAGACAGTCGCTGGTCGACAGGCTCATACTTGCGTCGCAACAATCTAGGGTAATGCTTGTAGTCCCCCGGGCTGTGAGGCCTTTGGTTGCCGAGTCCTATGCGACGCCCTCGACCTTGTGGCGGCCAACAACGACGTCCCCTCGTGGGAGTCGCTCTTGTCATTCGCTTACGTGGTCCTTCAACTGCCACCTCGCACTTCGTCGTCCACCTCTTTGGCAGCGACTGTTCGGTCGAACCTCCGAGCGTTTCGCGACGGCTGGCGGTTCGAATTTCGCGTAGGTGGTGTTAGAAGAGTCACATCAGATGCGTGCGACTCCCCTGAGGACTCGGCACGCCGCGTTTCGTCTAAACTGTCCGAGGGAGATGTTTCCGGGGCGGCCCGCTTACTATGCTCTACGGACTCGTTTGTTTCGGGAGACGAAGTCCTGGTCTCGCTTGCCGCCAAGCACCCACCTGCTCCATCGGACTCGGTTTTTCCGGACCCTCCTGACTCTATGACGCAACGTCACTCTTCAGTCGATGATGTCTTGGGAGCTGTTGCCAGCTTTCCGGCCAGTTTGTCCGCCGGTCCTGACGCTTTGCGTCCGCGTCATCTGAAGGACCTCCTTGCACCCGTGCTTGGACCGGTGGCAAGGAGACTGGCCGCAGCACTTGCCAGAGTGGTGGACGTCTTGAGATGGGGTACACTGCCGACCGAGGTCAGGGAGATTATATTTCGGCGCCAAGCTATTCGCACTTCGCAAAAAGGACTCATCGATTCGCCCGATCGCCTGTTCTCTCACGATACGGAGGATTTCTGCAAAAATAGCCCTGTCGAGAGGCCAAAGATCTTATCATTGAGCAGCTTGGCCCGCACCTAGTTGGGTTTTGGCTTAGCAGGCGGAGGCAGCTGTACATGCAGCAAGAGCCTTCGTCCAATCAAGCCCGCCCCGAACGGCACTCTTGAAGTTGGATTTTCGCAATGCATTCAATACTATTCGAAGGAATCATATACTTCGTGCAGTTCGTGATGGACCGAAAATCTTCAACTTAGTGAATCACGCATACAGAGTGCCATCCGTCCTGATGTTTGGGGCCCACACGTTGTCCTCGGCATCAGGTATACAGCAGGGAGACCCCTTGGGGCCGGCTCTATTCAGCCTGGGTATCCGTGAGCTGGTCAACTTAATACAAGTACCTTTCAACGCCTGGTACCTCGACGATGGCACACTCGGTGGACCGACGGAGGACTTACTCGAGGAAGTGCGCAGAATTCTTGCCTTTGAGACAGTCAGTGGCCTGGTGTTAAACACGGCCAAATGCGAGGTGTTCGCGCCAGGGACAGACCCGGACGACCCCTACATTGAGTGCCTTACTTGCGTTACTACCGGGGTGTAGAGTCGTGTCTGAACACGAAGTTACGCTCCTTGGCGCACCGCTCCTACCATCTGCACTGTCGAGTCTACTCGACCCCATGATGGACAGATTGTGGGCGATGCAAGAACGTCTGCCTCTGGTCGGAGCCCACCAAGGGCTTTACTTACTCCGCTCGTCGTTCTCCGCGTGTCGCATCGTACATATCATACGATCCATGGATTGTTCGGGTACAGTTAACCAGCTTCTCCAACCATTCGACGACCAGGTGGTGGAGGCCCTCAAGACGATTTTGGGTCTGAACTTACGACCACGAGAGGTGCGCCAGGCGGCTCTCCCCACCTCCATGGGCGGTCTTGGTCTTCCCTCGGCCCGCTCCTTGGCAGGCCCTGCCGTGGCCGCCTCGATGCACCCTACTTCGGGTCATGTCCAGCGCCTGCTCCCGCCGGGGGCTTGGGCATTGTTTGAGGCAACTCGCGACGCTATAGCGGCTGGACTCCAGGCTTCACCGCCTGATATGACTAGACTTGCCTGCCAGAGGGCCTGGACCGAGAAGGTGCACGAATCTTCGCTTACTGAGTTGCTTGAAGAATGCGGTGACGGCCAGGATAGGGCGCGCCTTCTTGCCGTCGCTCGCCCCGCTGACTCATTGGGTACCCGCTTTGACGACCAATCCGTCCGGATCTGCGTTGGCCGGAGACTGGGAGCTGATTTGGTAGAGCCACACAGATGCACTTGTGGCGAGCCCGTAGGACGCCTGGCCAGACACGGCCTGTCTTGCGCTCACTCGGCGGGCCGGCGCCCACGTCACACCGCTCTGAATGACATTCTTGCAAGGTCGTTGCGAAAGGCCGGAATCCCTTGCGTCCTGGAACCGCCTGGTCTTTCTAGAGACGATGGCCCGACGGCTTGACTTTAATACCTTTCTACAAGGGTCGTTCCCTGGTATGGGATGCGACGGTGACCGACCCTCTGACCCCCTCCCTTGTCGGTCCCGGCGCTTCTCGCCCAGGAACTGCCGCTTCCCGCGCCGAGACATCAAAGACAAGAAAGTATGCGAACTTAGGCCAGGCGTACCACTTTTCACCCTTTGCATTCGAGACGCTGGGTGGCCCTGGGCCCCTCACAACCACGCTAATTTCCCAGATTGGCGACGCTTTACAGCAGGCTACGATGGACAAGAGGGCGGGCACTTTCTTCTGCCAACGGCTTTCCCTAGAGATTCAGAGAGGTAACGCGATTTCGGTGCTCGGAACTATGAAAGACTGGATGGACCCGCGTGTCGGGCAAGACTCCCACTCGGACACGAGTGATAGATGAGGAGTGAGCCATCGGCGCCGTAGAATTAAACATCCACATGTATATTAAACTCCTAAATCGAATAAAAAAATTCTGTAATATATATATAAACAAATATTAAAAACATATATAAGTGAACGTAGTACTAGTTCGGTGCGCAGCCAAATTTTTGCTGCCAAAACGGCCGAGTTTGCCCGAGGCGCCCAGGTAGCTACCAAATATGAAAGAGTGGTTGGCCGTTT
This sequence comes from Dermanyssus gallinae, assembly GCA_003439945.1. Classification (NCBI taxonomy): domain Eukaryota; kingdom Metazoa; phylum Arthropoda; class Arachnida; order Mesostigmata; family Dermanyssidae; genus Dermanyssus; species Dermanyssus gallinae. The sequence goes on along the minus strand of QVRM01007063.1, from coordinate 60,961 downwards.
GCAGGACTATGGTAAGGACCCCAATATTGGCAACCGGCACAACTCCGTTGATTAGCACCCACCCACCTATAAACTTACTAGGGAAAGACTAATATTGATCGACTAATAGCTTGCTAGGGAAAGGCTAATATTGATCGACCAATAACTTGCTAGGAAAAGGCTAATATTGATCGACTAATAATTTGGAAAACATTGTAATGCTCTGGGCGTAAAACGACTTTAAAAACCAAGGATGGGACACCAGCCCATACGAGCAGAACCGCACGGGTGAAGGGACCACCTTCCTTATTTGTTGTACAAGATGGAAAGCTGGTTCGCATCTTGTCCAACAAATAAGGAAAGTGGTTCCTGCTTAAGGTGGTTAGAAAGTCGGTGGCTGACGTTCTGTCAGAGGCGGGCTTAGATGTTGCCTTGGACAACAACAACGCCGCCTGGCTTGGACTCATCTCCTTCACCCCAGTAGTGCTTAGGTTACCGATAGGCTGCAGGGATACACGCAGTGGTCATTAGGAAGAACTTAGTGGAGTTCCGACGCGGTGCTTGGCTTACAGATCTGGATCTCCTGCTTACCGCGGGCGAGTCGGGCGTTAATGCTGTTAAATTATTATCGAATAATCTAGATTATTCGATCACGCGTGCCATGTCGGTCAAACTATCGGACGAGGACGTGTCAGGGGCAGCGCGCCTTCTTCTGTCTGACGACGTTATGGTCGATGAACCAGACGCCGCAGCGTCGGTACGGGAAAAGCAAAACCCCCCGCGCAATCGGACTTGTGTTGGCCCTCCTCCCCCTTTACAATTTTCACCTTCTTCTACCTCGGTCGAGGATGTTTGTTATGCGGTTGGATCATTTTCAGAACGCTCGGGCGCCGCACTGAATTTGATCAGACCGTGACTGCTACAGAACCTTCTCTCACTGAATCTCGGCTGCTTATCGGTCGTATCGAACTGGCAGCTGTAAAATAAGTTAATGTATGTTCTAGAGGCGAAGACAAGACACTACACAGCAACTGTCTTTAAGGCGATCCTTTTACACAGTGGCGCATAGGAATCTGCAGCAGATGCATGATGCACAATAGGTGAAAAGAAGCACCGCACCAGAGCTGCACATGCCCATGAAGCAGGCAGCAACTAAGGAGGGGCTGATCACGCCGGTTCAAGGAAATTGGCGGACGTGGCTGTAAAGTAAAGCCAATAGCCTCTACACTAGCATTTTTAAAGCCATGAGACAAAGGGTGGAACAAAGAAACAAACCTTGTTGGCCGCCTAAGGTTATCGGCAGTAGGCGAAATAACAGCTGTCAGACCCTAAAATAGGCAGGTTATAGAATCCGGACATAAACAGTGCCGAAAGACGGAGATCCCGGCAAAAAGGAACTACCAAAAATCACACGAAATCTCGTAGTCGAAAGGCTAGAGAGAGGCAAGCATGAGATGGCCAATGTGCCGGGTAATCGAATGAATTGATCTCGCGTGCTGTATGAGATGTTAAGGAATTAACCATGCAGCAAAAAGCTGTGCCAAAGAAATTACCCGAGACCGCGGATACTACTGCTGCAAAGCCACAGGCCATATAGCGAGGAACTGCACCGCAAAAACGATAAAAATGCTAGGAATGTTTTGCGGCGGGGCATTCGGCAAACGCATGGCGTGTCCTGCCTACAAAACAGGGTGGACAATCTACAAAGAACCATCAAACGAAAGAAATGGCTGGAAGGCACCGAGTAAGATACAAGCGGCGAAGCCTCCCACCTCGGCCAATTGCCCGGTAAGAGAGAATAGTGCGGCAAACCTTGGCATGGAGGAACATGGCTTGAAGAGGCCAAGTAGAGGACACACGGCAAAGCTCTTTCCACCTTGTTCAAAGATTTAATAAGAAAAACTAATAAGGCAACCGGAAGGGAAGCAAAGATCTCAGACCCTCTTTCCTCAGAGGGATCCTTAAGGAATTTGTACACTACATATACGGCACAATTTATGCGTAGAAGCTGGGAGCAGCTAGGGGAAATCTCAGGAGAGCCAGAATTCGACATGCCGTACCAGCAGATAACACGACTTTTAATGGCACGGGTTCGCAGGTGTTGACACAAATCACGTCGAGCGTTGGGGGAACTTGTGAATGACCCCAGTCAAGTAATCCGAGTGATACTCGCTACTTTCCCTGATGGCGCACAATACTGTTTTATGAAGATCTGGGCCATTAGAAAGTGAAGCTTAAGTGAATATGGATCTCAGCGGGCTAAAATCTATCCGCTAAGGTCGAGTCCCACACTTTTCGAGATGGGATGTGGGACACTTCTCATTCGATACTCGAGTCATAGTATGTACAGTAATTAGCCCTTTTCTATAAAAAAAAGTATATTTATACAGGGTGTCAGCATTTTTGGGGCCAAAACGCTAGGGTATGGTCAAGCTCGGTGAGAAAATAATTTTGGCCTATAAACAGCGGAGCGAAAATGCGTTGTATAGGAGTGAGATCATTTTTTCATGATTTTTTTGTATTTGTGAATTTAGAGGTGGCTATCCCGACATACGTTTACAAAATGCACGATTGTGAGGGGGACGAGCATACCGGCGCATTCAGGAGAAAAGTCGATATTTTTTTAATTAGAAATTTAAAGAAATTATACCCGATCTTAGCTGACGCAATGACTATTGTAATACTAAGAAGAGTTTGCAAAATTATAATTTTATTTTCGCATGTTTGAACTTTTACGCTCAGATTTTCAATTTGTTTTCTATTACGCGCGCATAACCAGTCCACGTCCAGACGAACGTGCATCTTTAGTAAATCATTTTTGTACCAAATTGATAGAGCTGACGTCTGTGGTGGTAAATCAATCTATGGTCATATCGGGTGTGAGTGCATACATGCAGCTAGCATGTTCGCTTTCTTTGTCAATCAAGTCACTCGTCAAACCTGTAAGAGCCCAGAAAATTATTTATTTACTTCAAATCTAACTCGAACAAATACCCGCCAGCACACTGAGTCGTTTGTCTATAGGATAGCAGTCTTCGTTAAGCAGCGCGGGCATAGATAGCGTCGGTTAGAGGCAATGGCGAAGCAAGCTAAAGATATGCCGGGAAATAGAAGATGCCGCAACCTTAGTAACAAAGACGCGGAAATTCACTAAATGCACGGGCAATCTGTGATATTGTGACAAAGTTAGACACAATGTATCAACAGAACAGCCAAATACTGGCGCCGTCGATGTCGAACAAGCGTCCAATCCTACGTACACCGTGACGACATCAGCAGCAGCATCATCACCATCAGACCTACGAACCTGAAGTACGCACACTGTGATAATGCGTAATTTTTAGCAGATCAATCAGCGACGAGGACAGGTGGAACACTCAAGATGCCAAGTGTTCGGGAAGATTCGATTTCATCGTTTAACATTATTACTATAAGAACGCTACGACGTCCTCTGAGTGAATAAATAGACCGAAAAAGCATGGCCTAATATCCATTCTTCGCCCGGCTGTCCTACGCGCTAGACGTACGTCGTGTATTGTTGTTTATCGTTCGTAAGTCTCTCGCGTTGTAGCAATCGTCTAGCTAAGTCTACACTATCTAATTTATTCCATTATAAAGTGCAGGCGTTTCTACCACGTGTATCGTGATGTGCCGATTCACAAATGCCTTTTATGGTAAAGCAGACGGTAACGCGAGTCTTGCACACCGATTGTACGCAGAGTGTTTTCCACACTGACGGATACCTGGCTGGACGGATACCTGGAGACTTCATCGTTTGATCTGCGAAACTGGATCATTTCAGGGCCATCATTACGAAGCCGGACGGCCGCGGACAGTGAGAAGCCCAAATACGCGTCCTTCCACAAGCATTAGAGAGATGGCTACAAGTGTCGGTGTAAGTCGTGCCACTGTTCACGAAGTGCTAAATAAATCAAATGGTGTGTTCAACGCACCCAATGATCATTTGTGAGTAAGAACAACCCGCATATGACCCCCCCCCCCCCCGCATGCACACTAGCGTCGCTTCTCCGATAGCTGCATGTATGTAGTCACACCAGATATGACCATAGGGAAATTGGAATTACTTTGCAATAACAGACGTCAGCTCTAACAATTTGGTACCAAAATGATTCACGTTCGTCTGGACATATTGATTGTGTGCGCGTAATGGAAAAAATTTGAAAACCTGTGCGTGAAAGTACAAACATGCAAATGTAAAATTATAATTTTGCAAACTCTTCTTAATATCACAATAGTCCCTGTGCTAGTTAAGGTGCGGTATAATTCTGACAATGTGGGCCCCATCTTTCCCAATTTTCTCCCGAATGCGCCGGTATGCTCGTTTTTTTTTTAATTAAGGACTGCGTTCTCTCACAACCGTGTATTTTCTAAACGTATGTCGGGACAGCCACATCTAAATAAAAAAAATCATTAAAAACTCTTATACGAAGCATTTTCGCCCCCCTTTCCATTGGCAAAAATATTTTTTTCACCGAGTTTGAGAAATCTTGCTGCTACAAAAATGTAATTTTTGTGGCTAAAATCATAGCGTTTTGACCACAAAAATGCTGACACCCTGTATATATATAAATATAAAGCTGGACTTACCTCCATCCGTTGCTATCTCCGCTTGCTGTGTGAACGATGTCAACGAACTCTGCCGATGATTTATTAACGTATATTTCAAAGTTCTCGAAGCAAGGCTGTGCCGGATCAAGTCCTGTTCAGGTTAGAAGCAAAGTTATTTTATACCGCGCCACCCAGCGACATTTATGAAAACAAATTATATTTTTAGGAACGTAATTCAATGAAAGGTGTTTTTACGGATGTACTGCCCTGAGCAGACGTCCTAATAAGAAACATTAGTTAATAAAAGTAATCTGCGTTACTTTTGGCCTGGGTTTATCATCCCAAATCTAAAAAGTCCATATTGCACAACTTCTCCGACCAAATTCGGGTCATACTTCAAGAGAGCGACAATATCTTATTAAGCTTCGACCGCGTTGATATCTCAATTGGAACTAAGACCGTGAAACGCTTAACATTTTGCAATTTCCACTAAGAATCTGTTTGGCTATTTTGGAGAGTAGCAAGTCTTTTATCACACTGTAGCGTGACAAGGCAAAGTCAGCTTAATTAACAAACATTCTGTTTCCCTTGCCTGGCGAGACTTGCTTGCGTTCGAATCATATATATATATATATATATATATATATGGCTGGCTCTCCTGCATACCGCGGGCGAGTCGGGTGGTAATGCTGGGCGAAATCATTTGATCACGCGGACCGTGTCGGCTAAACTGTCGGACGGAGACGTGGTCGGGGGCCGCCCGCCTTCTTCTGCCAGACGACGTCATGGTCGATGAACCAGCTGCCGCAGCGTCGCTACAGGAAAAACACCCCCCCCGCGCAACCGGACCTATGTTGGCCGTCTTCTCCTCCTTCACAACTTTTACCTTCTTCAGCCTCGGTCAAGGATGTTCGCTATACGGTGGGATCATTTTCAAAGAGCTCGAGCGCCGGTCTAGATTTTATCAGACCTCGACTTCTACAGGACCTTCTCTGAAACCGAAATTGGCAGTGAGGGACTCTAGAGATGTCATCAGCCTAGCGATTGGACCGCACCAGCTAAGTTTCTCCACCAAGGGAGGTGCTGAAATAATGATTCACGCTACCAGGGCTTTTATTGATTCTCGGCTCGATTCATCCGTGCTAGTCAAACTTGACTTTGAGAACGCGTTCAACACTGTCAGGTGGGATCACCCTGTCACCCCTGTCATTTATCAACAATTAAAATTGGCCTACGGCGATCCATCGCACATGGTCTTGCCCTCGGCACTGCTCACTTCGGCTGTAGGGGTTCAACAGGGAGATCCCCTCGCGCCCCCTCTGTTTTGTCTTGCCGTTAAGGACTTGGTTAAATCACTCGTAAGTCCTCTCAATCTTTGGTACATGAACGACGGGGTAATTGGAGGTAACATCAGTATGGTCTGTGAAGACTTAAAGAAACTACTTAGTTTTTCCACATGCAGCGGTTTGGAGCTGAATCCAATCTAGTGTGAGGTTCACAAAATCGGCTTAGGTACAGCTGAAATCTGCGCTATACAGAACCTACTTCCAGGTTGCCGCGTAACAGGCGGCGACCTAGAGCTTTTTGGCGTACCCCTGTTCTCTTGCCACCTTGGACCGACAATCGAACGTAGGACGGAAAAACTGGAGGTTGGTTTTAATCGTCTTCCCCAGCTGGGCGCCCACCGGGGGTTATACCTCCTGCGTTCATGCTTCTCTGCCTCAAAGCTGAACTACCTGTTCAGTGGAATCAACAGTTCAACCTTCTCGGCCTAGTTGGAGAAAATTAACTCGAAGATGGGTTTTGCGTTGGAATTTATACTCAACCTGCGGCTGCGACTCTCTAGTTCAGGCCTTCTTACCGGTAGCCAGAGGCGGACTGGGCCTGCCTGAAGCTGTTTCTCTTTCAGTCGCAGCACACATCGCCTCTTTACATTCGGCGACTAGTGGTGTCGATTGCAAACTTCCAGGCCACGCTTGAACAGACTCACGATGACGCCATCGCATTCTGCGGGTCTCTACCAGAGACTCCTTCTCTTCAGCGCGCGTGGTCAGATCTGGCAAACGACGGCCGATCAAGCGGCCTGTGGGACCGAACAACTACGGCCTTTAGCAAAGCGAGGTTACAAGCAGTTTCCTCGCCCGGTGCAGGTGCATGGCTACACGCTCTCCCGAGCCCTTAGCTGGGTACCCTGCTTGACGATGAGTCTACACGAATACTAGTCGGGTTGAGGTTAGGAGTTGAGCTAGTCTCCCCACACCAGTGCAAATGCGGTGACGAGGTCGACTCCCTAGGTCACCATGGACTTTAATGTCCGCAGAGTTCAGGCAGAATCGCACGCCACTCAGCCTTGAATGAAACATTTAGCAGAGGGCTACGGTCGGCGGGCTACCCATGCATTCTGGAGCCTCCCGGTTTAGTCAGCGACGATGGGAAGAGACCTGATGGTATGACTCTAACTCCCTTCGAGCGGGGGCAAATGCTGGTGTGGGATGCGACCGTAACCGACTCTTTAGCCCCTTCAATGATCGGTGCGGGCGCAGCCCGCCCTGGACACGCGGTAGCACTAGCGGAGGCAGCCAAGTGCCGAAAGTATTGAAGCGTCGCTTACCCACACGTGTTCTCACCCCTTGCGTTTGAGACGCTGGGGGGCCTGGGCTGCTAATGAAGAAACTGCTTAACGATGTCGGCAGAAGAATGATGCTTGTAACAGGAGACAAGAGGGCGGACGAATATTTACAGCAACGTCTGTCATTGGATGTTCAGAGAGGGAATGCCGCTTCGGTGAGAGGCACCCTGGCTAGGTGGGCCAAGCCTGGACCTAACGCCTTGAGTTATGCCCCGAGCGGGCTGTGCACATGTTCTTACATCACAAATGTATACCTTGATACACATAAATAATAATATATATATATATATATATATATATATAGAGAGAGAGAGAGAGAGAGAGAGCGAGAGATAGAGAGGACTCAATATGACAGTAGTAGAGTATGTTGCTCTATTTGGCGTTTCAGACTAGCCCACGCATGCAGCCTCCACACCGAGAAACGGGGACCTGCTTAGGCGAACGTAGCGCGCCCCTGCATTGACAATAACGCAGTCGCACAGGAAAATTAGCACGCCGTCTGCGCTACTGTTGGCAGGCACTATCCCGTGGGGGGTCCAAAAGTTGATGAGCACAAGCAACTATAGGATAACCCATTGCTTGAAAAGACTAAATGCCGATGGGAACTACGAGAACGAGTGTCCCGGAAGAGAGCTGACGTATTACATAAATACAGGACACGGCCATTTCCAGATGTATCGGCACTGGATACACAGGCACGTCCGTTGTCCTTTTTTCTCACTGCAGGATGGAAAGCGATGATAACGCCTTTTACACTGTGGCCGCCAATGAGGCATTGCAGCCGACTAGAGATAGCTTGGCAGATTCAGAGGAGAATGAGGCACTCCGCGAAGGCATGAAAGGTTTCGCAACCTTCATATGCGGATCGGTCGAAGGACGGAAAAGGGAATATTACTGGCCGAAGGGATACTAAGAACGAAGGCGAATCTTGAAACAGCACGGATTCGGCGACTATTCGGAAAGCAAGAATACAAAATACTGGTTTCATGGGTTAATAAACCAAAAACCCAGGGGTGATCACGACTGTTTGACGTATCAGTTAACTGTTCTTTTCACTGTGATCATCTCGTGGCAACTACGCTAGTTTCGTTTTGCTAGTAGGTAAATGAACTAACATAATGTGGTAGAGCTTTTGTTGACAGGCATGTTGAAGCGTGGTAAAGGCATTGTGAACGCGAACTATTATATCCTAAAGTCTACAAAGGGTTTTTATTACGCACTAATGTACCGTACAAGGATACATGCTCGATAACTGTGCGGCACAACGGCGGACTAAAGCACTACATGATTCGGCGCCTACTCGTAAGAAAGGCCAAAAAAACTTAGGTTTAGTTCGGGATTCACAAACGCTGGGGGTGTATCACACCTTAATAATGGCCACCGTATTTGCCAGGTTGAAACCTGGCAAACATAGAGTTGTGGTTCCGATCAAGGGAGTCCTATTGAAAATTGACGTATGAGCGAATATTAGGAACTATAATTGATTAATCGGCAAGCATGTTGATACTGATAAAAGTCAAAATTGTGAAGGCATCTTAATTTTGTGGTCATTTGTCTAGAAGACACATAGCTTAACCTTTTATATATATATATATGATATATATATACGAGCTGGCTGCTGATTTGTTATCTTCGGGTTAGTGTGTAGTACTGTCATCTGTGTGTTAGAACGTTGCAATGGATGGCATTAAGGCGCCAACCCTTAACCCTTGGCGACCCATCGTTGCGGTCGAATTATGGTGAGTACGTCGTCTGTCTTACTGCAATTCGAGTGACGCTCTTCAGCAGACAGACGTGAAAGCTGCCAGCCGGTACCTACCCGTTAGACGACCGATCCGACGGCCTGCAAGAATGCAATCCGTGCTGTTAATATATATATATATATATATATATATATATATATATATATATTATATATATATGGGCTTATGGCATGCGCTCTTATTCTAGCAGTGCGACAAGATATGCTCGCATTTGTATATATATGTATACGAAGTATTTGGTCTCATTTTTGTATGAGATCGCCAGACACGCACCATCTACCAGCCGATAATTCTAACAGGGTAATTCCACTCGACGAACGTATATAAAACAAGGTTAGTATTCATTTATTTATTTATCTTGTATAGGTATTTTTGTCCAGCATACTAACACCTAGTAGACGCAGAAAGCTTTATAGCGGTCTTATCGATGTAAAAAGGGACTATCACAGTAAGCGATAACAGTACATATAATTTAAAACAAAATAATTCTATATATACCGTGGGTCGGTTTGTCAGTATTACTATATTACCAGCGCAAACACACCACGAGTTTCATCACATTATACATGTAAATTAAATTATACCAAATTAAAAATATAAATTCTGCATACATGTGCATGCAGGAAAACGACATCGAAGAAGATTTAAACGAATTAACTTTTAAACTATTATTTTTTTTACGGAGCAAAACCTATTTAGTTAGCGTATACAAGCATTTGCGTCAAAGGACCTGCATCTATTGTATGAAGTTAGCAAACGATGCTTGTCTGTGACCGTCGAGCTGTTTGTAAACAACGCGCGTCGTAAAGCGCAGACGACAACAATCTTGTTTTAGGAAGAATTTTTATTATTTTTTTATTATTTGTATAGCTCTGCGTGTACATATATGTATGCATACTAGGTATCTGTGTACCTACATGAATTCCGCGAGCTTACCTTTGTGCCCGTTACGGCTTGAGATCTCGTAGAGGTAATCAGCAAAAAAGCGACCAATTTGCGCTCCAAGAGAGTGCCCTGTAGATACACGTGCAGGATGGAAGCGTGTTGAAAATGTTGCGTATAATTCATGTTTTGCAATTTAAATATGCACTGAAATATATTTCCGACCTTTGTATGGGTCCTTCTTCATGCGGATACGCTTAGCCTGCCCACAGTAAGCTGGCGTTAAGTCATCGTATCAAAGATCAACGCGTTGTTATGCCGAGTTGCAATTTGTATGTTTTTACGTTACTATTAATACAGACCCGTTCTGTATCCAATGTTAAATCTTTTTTTGTGACAATAGTAACGTAACGCCAAACACTAGTACTCCGTAGTAGTAATTGACGACCAGTTAAATATATATAATTGTTCAGTTTTTGTTATGGAAGTAAATGGACTACTTAAATGAATTACATATTTTTTTGCCAATCAACCTACTTTACAAAATGCAGCCGCCTTGGTTAGCGATGTGCCTATGCACAGAAGTTTATACTAAATAAATTTCCCTTTCCTGCCAAAAGATAAATGGCGTGAACGACTTCCGTGTCACAACTCCTAAATTACAACAATAATTAGTTTCCTCTTTTTATAGTCGCTGCAATCGACTTCCACAACAAATCTAGAAAACATTTGTAATAGGTTACTACTCGCCCCGGTCTATTAAACTACTTCAAGGAAGAAGTTGCGAGAAAATTATCAAACATTTTCAGTCAATCTAATACGTATTGCAGAGATAAATATATATGCAAGAAGATTCCAATTCCTTGATTTTCTGGCCAGAGCCGACACTACCGAAGTCTTCCTTAAAAGCGTCTTTCAGCAGCGACACACATCCCGATTTTTTATAAAGGCGTGTTTCAAATCAAGGTTCAAAAAAGTGAAGATGGAACGAGGTTTGGCAATTTTAAAGAGCTGAAAATAGAAGAGCAACAAAAGTGCATCAAGTGCTGCTGTAACACCAAATCGTGTGTTTGAAAGTGGTGGTAATATTACAAACTGTTTATAATGATTCAGCGTTCAGAAACACCGTGTATCTGTAGTACTATCGATTTGACGACAAACGTGAGGAGACCACCAAGCTATCGGATGAGCAACCAAAATTGTTGTGATAATTCGCCATTATAATTGCCTAAAAGCGCTAGTAACAGACAAAAGCGTGGCTACCCCTAAATGAGCTGTTTGGACGCTGTTCTAGGCCGGGGCAGAAAAGGAGCTGCACAGTCCGCGTCCTTACTAGCTGCGATGCCGCGCACTATTTAGACATATGCCGACCTCCGGGGAGGAAGCATTTTTAACGACGGTGCAGGAGTTGCCAGGGCTTTAATAATATATACATCCGGTTAGGTAGCACAAACCTGGTGGTAAGTTTTAGCTTCTATCAGTATCCGATTCCTTTCTCTTAGATAGAATAATAGAGGGCAGCTGGTAAACTTGGTATCATAGGGTACCCCGACGGGGTTCAAACAGTCGGTAGCTATAATAGATGGCTCGTATTGCCGCAGTTACGACAAGCCAGGATCACTTTTGAAGAGGCTTCTTTTGATCTCCAGAAGAAACAAACAGTCCTTTGGGCACCTGTGACGCTTATGTTTCGTTACAATCTCTTCTACCGTAGGCGTCGTGTAGACGCCTCGAATTCTGGTCTAAAACGAGGCCAAGCCCGAGCAAGAGGCAGTTATCGCAATACTGTCTACGTACGTTAGCTTCTGAGCCACGACAATGTAGGAGACATTAAAAGAGATTTTGTTCTTGTCGCCTGAGATTCGACCCTCAGGTGGACTTTGAATAGTCTTGAATAACCGGAGCATTATACCTTCTTTAAAGTCGGCCAAGCACCCTTTAACATTTTCACGCTGTCTGAGTGGAACCCTTTGTTTAGAGGTTTCGGGAAATGCATTATGCACAAGCAGAGCTGGCACCGTCAGCACCTAGTGTGGTACTCTTACCCACTTAGACCCGTCTTCTTCCGCGCCCCTTCAAGGTTCGGAATTGTGTGGCACTACTCGAGGCCATGAGGAGGGAGTCTCAAACGTCGACCTGCTCATGGATCTCTCAGTAGGCTTGTTCACGAACCGGGGATGCACCGAGGCCCTGCGGAGGGCTCGGTTGCATGTCGCCTATTAGTAAACCCTCCCTCGGCCACTCATCTCGACCTCCAATTTGGGTTCTTCGGCCATGTTCCAAACGTGTTTTCTTTCTCATGAAAGTATCCAGATAGGTTATTCCTTGGGACCAGGCAGTGAGGGTCTCCTTTATATGAGCCACAATGTTGGCAAGTGCAAACTCCGACACGTTGTTAGAGCGCTACATTGAGGCGCTGTGTTGTCGACGTCGTCAGAGATTTCGTTATAGTCGTCAGAGATTGTGAAGGCGTCTGCAGACACATATGTTTTCAGACCCCTTCCCAATCCCAACCATGTAGCACTGGAAATGTTCGTGGCCCGTAAATAAGTACGGTAGCGAAGTACGTTAGAGTCCTTTGTCCGGGCCCGCCGTACCATTGCTGTAAAGTGTGCGTGTCTATGTCCGGCGGCAGGCGCGGCCCACTCCTACGCCCACGCAGTGAGAGTGGCCTTGCGGGCATGCGCCTAGTCCAAGTTTCTTGATTAGAGTCGGGTGGCTTGCCAGTTTCAACCCCGGTGGTAATTTCCTGAGTCTGGGCTCCTAGCAGGAGTTTTCGGCGTCCAATTAAGAAGATAAGATGCGGCAAAGGTAAGTGGAGATCCCTCTACGCTTTAGCATTGTCATGACGACAATCCAGTTCGCAGTGTTAAATGGGCTCTTCTTGACCAGTAAAATCAGTAAAAGGAAGAAGCGAGTCTTGAGCGAGGCAATAGCCTCCTGTCGCGCAGGGCAGAGTACCCAGTGCAGGGCGTCTAACGTCGAACGACCCTGCCAAAGCCACTTTGGACCTCTACAAGTGCCTGCTGGTCTTCTATTTTTGCGTTTAAACGTTCAACAAGCACATTTTGATCAACCTGCCCGCCGCGTCCAGAAGGCAAATTGGTTGATATGCTGGAGGCCCCGTACCGGATCCTGGTGTGGGGATCAGTGCTAGGTGAGCGGTTTTCCTCCGAGCCAGAAACCGGTCCTTTGCAAGCAGTTTGGTCACAAATGCCGCGATCTTAGCGGGACGCCGCATGACAAGCATCTAAACCACCTCAGGTAGAATGCCGTCCGCTCCTCGGGTCTTACCGGGTGTCCGGCGCTTTGCCGTGCGCAAGATTTCATCAGCCGTGGCCGGCGGGATATTCTCCGGACTTACCGCGAGGGTGTAAAAAGGGGGAACCAGGGATCCTTCTCCACCGCCTCTACAAGCTCCTTCCGTGTCGCTGCTTTGGCGCGTGTCACCGAGATTTTGAGCGACTGACGTTTCTTTCTGTACACGCTCAGCAGATCGAGCTTCCGGGCATGAGCCTCCACTAGATACTCATTGGGCTCTCCTCGTCGGCGACTGCGAGCTATTCATAAGCGGGCACGAGTTAAAATGTGGTTGGCCCTGACGCAATCTCGCCGAGCCTCCACCACCGCTGGCGTCTATCACGGCTTAGGCGGGCGTATTTTCGGCCCCCCATGTGGAGGGCTTCCCGCCGTCCGGCAAGTCGTGCTCAGTACGTGTGTGATGACGTTCTTGTCGAAGCCGGCAGCGGCATTTGAGTCCATTATCGCGTATCTTATTTACTTATGATGTTGTGTATATGTATGTCACCAAGCATATATATATATATATATACATATTTTGTCACCAAGACAAACTGAATGTGTACAAATAGTTGAACCGGCGCCAAATGTGGGCGCGCACAGGGAGGCGGAGCACGCCGGTCGTCCGAGCGGTTCCACTATCTAAATTAGAACTGAACAGAAGCCGTTCTGTGACGTGGCTGTTATGGCGTAAAAGCAACAAGAACCATACTGCGCAGGAGCATCGATGAACAGAACGGCACCTCACAATTTAACAATGGAACACTTTTCAATCTCAGAGGAGTCGCAAGGTGAGCCACATAAAACATGTTTGCTTTTCAGGACTTTTCGATATCTCCTCATAGTTTTCAAGGCTCTGCAGGGCCACGTCCGGGAATAGGCTCAGATGCTAAGATGGCTGAATGGCGTCGCTGGGATGAGCGGAACAGAGGACGCGAAACACTCGTAGTTCACAGACAGGCGCCGTTGCGTGATTCGGCGCATTGACTCTCTGATATGTTATGGTTCGTCATGCACTACGGCGTGCTGTTGGTGCGGCGTGAGTACGTTAGCACTCTAAAATCGCATATCGGTGTGTTTCTCATAGGCTCACTAAACGTGCGTGGTGTCCGGGTTTTTTTTAAGGGACATAGACACTTAAATGCTGGATATGGTTCCCGACTGGGCCCCGCAACGACGGGCGGCCTATCCATACAGTTTGCTTCGATCTCTCGCGAGATTTTAGCAAAACATATTTCTGGCCCAAATGTCAGCGCTTGGTATCGCGCTTATCTCCAAGATAGGGTCTTCAAATTTACAGTAGGGAAGTTTTTCTGACTGTAGTCCTCATCGAGAAAAATCGTTTTTTGGTACGTACATTTAAACGATAATTTAGAAATTCCTTTAGAGTTACCAAAAACGTGGTTTGGTTCTTTCGGATATGTGCGAGAGTCCGAGAGAATACTTTTCGTATTTCTAAATAGCTGGCACGGCAAGCATAAATCAAATTTTGTCACCTGGCCAAACAAGTTCCCCAGTGACGTTGACTGCATATCTTAATACTGTCAATAAGTCTTCTACTTGGAGAGAGGATTTCATTAGAGTTCGAAAAGAAACTTACCGATGAAGTGAACTTGTTTAAAGTCGACGGCTCGAGGATGCCGCTCCGCAAGGTTCCATAGTCCAACGGCAATCTCGCGACCAACTAACTCAGTGTTGACGACGGCTTGTGTGTAAAATGGTAGCCAAGCACCCTTCTCCCAGGAAACCAGAATCACCGCAGCATCTTTCTGCAACGTTAACATATATACATTTCAAACTTATTCACTCAAATTGTGAAGCGATTAAACCACAAATACATCACTATAACAAGTATAAGAACACAAGGAGAAATCACTGAGAAATCTGCAAATTAGTTCATCGCAGCGGAGGAAATGTTTGGTATGGAAGCTTGTTAAACCTGTGTATAAAACCTCTTTTGTTATGCGCAAGGGCCACTGGTAGTGACTAGCGTGGGACACACATACCCACTGAACCCGTTTTTCTCCATAATCCCTCACGATCGGAATTGCATGGCATTTCCTTGAAAGCAACGCGTTTGTTGACATATACGAGGTGTGTTCAAAAAGCGACTTTTGTGTTTTTCAAAAATTATTCATTTTTTCATGAATATCTATTTTGTCCCCTTCAAAGTAATCCCCATGAGATATTATACACTTGTGCCAACGGTTTTTTCCAATCTTCAAAGCACTTTAAAAAACAATTTTTTTTTATCTTGTTCAGCTCCTCCTTCGATGCCGTCTTTATCTCGTCAAGCGTAGCGTAACGTCGTCCTTTCATGGGCCTCTTCAGTTTAGGGAACAAGAAAAAGTCACAAGGGGCCAGATCTGGGGAATACGGTGGCTGCGGCATCATTAGTGTGTTGTTTTTGGCCAAAAACTCGCGCACAAGCAACGATGTGTGAGCAGGGGCGTTATCGTGGTGCAAAAGCCAATTTTTGTTCTTTCACAAATCCGGGCGTTTCTGGCGGATTGCTTCGCGCAAATTGCGCATAACTTGCAGGTAATATTCCTTATTGACCGCTCTACCCTGTGGCAAGAACTCATGATGCACCACGCCCCTGCAATCGAAGAAAACTGTCAGCAAAACTTTCACATTCGACCGAACTTGGCGCGCTTTTTTCGGTCTTGGTTCGTGCGGCAGCTTACATTGAGATGATTGAGCTTTGGTTTCCACGTCATAACCATAAACCCACGATTCGTCACCAGTTATGACCCTCTGGAGCAAATTTGGGTCGTCGCGGACAGAGTCCAACATCTCATTAGCAATGTTCATGCGATGCTGTTTTTGGTCGCAATTGAGCAATTTTGGTACGAATTTCGCGGCGACCCGTCTCATGCCCAAATCATTGATAAAAATCGAATGGCACGAGCCAATCGATATGTTTAGGTCCTCAGCAACTTCTCTAACGGTGATTCGACGATTGGCCAATACCATTTTCTCCACTTCATTAATTTTTTCGTCTGTTGTTGAAGTGCTCGGGCGTCCGGCACGCTCTTTGTCGTTCACATCTTCTCGGCCTTCTGAGAACATTTTGTACCACCGATAAACGTTGCTTCGGTCCAAGGTAGCTTCTCCGTATGCCACAGTCAACATTCGGAATGCATCCGCGCACTTAACTTCGTTTTTCACACAAAATTTGATACAGGTTCTTTGATCCATTTTTTTGAATAGGTAAAAATCGAAGACGATCCAAAACACGTGCAAGCAAAGCAGCTGTCAACAATTAAGTGAACATTCAAAATGGCCGAGCTTGTCGGCATAAGTGAGAGACATGAGTACCAACATAACGCCACAAAAAATCGAAATTCGAGTATACGTAACCCGCGAAAATTCAAAAGTCGCGATACTTGAACACACCTCGTATATATATATAGCACGGGTTTACCTAACGCAGTGTATAGCAGTTTCAATCACTTGAATTTTTTCTAACAAATGTCACAAGACTGCTCCGAAGGAAGCGGCTAAAGCGAAAAATTGCCCGGCATTCTTGATATAAATAAAAGTTCTAGATCGTAATTCTCTATGAAGCAAAACAAGCGGCAAGCTGTCTGCTGGCGGTTTCCGAGAGCGGCCACGTACGGATCAAGATCTTTAATTGATTGATTGATCTTGATAATTGTGTTTTTAATGCAAATTCGCAGCTGTGATTGGCGTGGTGTACTTAGAGAAGTATTCTACAGTCGCAATGTACAGGTATCGCTACCGCTGGTAGTCCTCCTACCTCCGGATATCAACATTTGCACATCGCCGGCTAGGCAACTTATAGCAGCGGTAACCTTCTCAGCTGTAGCAACAGCCGCTATCCCCCCATCAGCAACTGATGTTGCAGCTAGAGGTTGCGCTGTCTGCTCGGCTATTGGCTGCACGAAGCAGCAGGTTAGTGCATCAGCGGTACACGTGGTGTTGAGACGTTCACCTCCGCCCACCGCTCTTTTAGCAGAATCCTCTGCGCAGAAGACAACTAGTGGCTCAAGCTCGACAGCTAAAGGAAACATATATGAAGTACACCCCACGCAACAAATTGAGGCAACAATTGTGAATGATTCGGAGTCGCTCGGCGTCACGTACGCTATTTGCGTCCAGTCCACAAACATCAGAACCGGATTTGTCACATATCCGTGCGTCGGACAATGTCATCCTGACATTTTCGGCCAACAAGTTTCCGATGAAGGTTTGCTTGGCTATTAAAACCCATGGCGTTACTCTTTACCGCGAACCTGTCCAGTGCTATCGGTACTACAGTTCAATCATATAAAGCCTGATTGTCATTTAAAGGCCTCTCGTTGTAGACTGTGCATATCTGCTAACTACTTGCAGAAGGATTGCAAAGACGCAGCGTGGTGCTCCCTATGAAAGGGTGACCATAAAGCAACCTGGGGATCCTGTTCCCATCGCTTAGATTGCTTGGAGCTTCTTAAAAAATCTGCCAATCGCATAATTCAACAAACCCGGCTCCAGTCCAACTCTGTGCTCCAATTGCAGAGATTCAATCGTCGGGATCATTCAATAGACGCAGTTTCGCTGCGATCGTACATAATAGGATCAATGTGCCGCATAAACAAGCGTTTCACCAGCCGAAGTTAAAATTAGACCAGCAGCACCCGTCTCTTCGGCGGTCAGCACCACACACGATAGGACACATGGCCATAGCTTAGACGTTAATGGTAATGGCGGTATATGCAGAGGTCATCCCACAAATAGAATAGAAGAGAAGAGAAAGCGCCTTTATTTGCCGAATAAAGGGTGGGAAAGAAGAAAGACTAGGTAGGCAATGACGCCCACTAAGCCACCTTGTTGTGCGATTCTCTGGCTACTACGCCAGGCGAACATATTATTGATTGTTTTAAGTCTTGCAATACATTTTGGTAAACCTTATTAGTTGACTTCTGCGATTGTTTATTGTCACATCGAAGAAACAGTCGATAAGATCAGCATTTGTGTGTTGTGATAGCGCACGCGTGTCGTTTTTCTTCAGTAAAATCGACAGCTTACGAAAGGCTAACAGCATTCGGCTCGATATCACATCTTCTACGGAGCTTTTTTTTATAAATCTTCTCTGAACGCCTTCGATCATGGCTATGTGCTTGCACAAGTATGGGCTCCAGAGTGAACAATATAAACGTCTAGATAGCACAATTGTTTTATACAATTTTCTAAATATATACATTTTTTTTAAAATATAGGTGGGAATGCCAGCGGGTGTATGGCTGCATTTGGGTTTCATAATAGAGATACGAGTTGCATGTATCTGTCGTATTCATTACCATCAATAAGAGAGTCACTGTAGTTCGTAGGAAGATAAGATGTCGACATGGGTGGAACGGGGTTACTGGAACCGGGTTGAACAAAGATGAGAAATGAGCTGCTAGTAGCTCAACCTTCTCCTCGAACTGTCGATGCCGAGTGTGAGGTTGATTCTAGGGTTGGTGGGGACTCGTTTCTTGTAAAGCGCGAGTTCGCGTAGCGGAAGAGTGACCGGATGTCCTTGACGCTTATGTTCATCTCGGTCAGGATGTGGAGGCGTTTTGTTGCTTTCACAAGAGAGATGAAGGCTTCGATCAGGAAGCGACAACACCGCGCGAACTCGTTGTACATCTCGTTGGCATTTTTGGCAGTCTGAACGCCCTCCAATCGATGAGGTTGAGGTGGTTGGCCATTAGCTCGATGTTCATTTGTTGAAAGTTAAAACCAGACAGCATTTTAATTGCTTCTGAGAGGTCAATTTTGAGACTGAGCGAGATGAGCCTGTGATCAGAGCTGATAATTGGATCGCGGATGTCGGTGCTGTCGACAGTGTCAGGATGAGTGGTCAGCAGAAGATCGAGAGTAGAGCCAGAGAGACACGTGGGGCCATTGATAAGTTGGGTTAGATTGTTCTTAACAATGCGGTTGACGAAAACAGCTTCTACTGAATCAGTGGAAGTGGTTTCCGCAGTAGTCCAGTCGATTTGAGGCAAATTTAAGTCACCAACCATGGCCAAGGGGCCGTCAAATTGACAGTAGAAATTAATTGCGTCACAGCTTTCGTTGATCCGTTGCGTGCGGCACATACTGCCACCGGAATTTGATACATAAAAACAGCAGAGGCGAAACTTGTTATGCGGAGTAAGTAGATCGACTGTGATGAGATGAAATAATCGACGCAATAATGGTGCAAAATAGGGAGATCATCAAAGACGTGGTGTTCATGGTGAACATAAGGGGGATCATCGAATCATGGGGTAAATTAGGGAGATCACCGAAGAAATGTGTGGTGGACAAGTGGGACAAACTCGCAAACACTGTCATGTTAAATGGTCTAATGGATATAAGGCACTGGCTTACTTCCTCCGCTGAGCCACAGACAACAGCTTATGCAGACGTCACTTTAGCACATTCTTTAAATCGCTTGTCCTTCACTAGCGCCAAACCCGCCAGGAAATAACTTTCCAGGACACGTATCGAAGGCTGCAGCTATCAAGTCTAAGGTAAATATGATATCGGGCATTCTTTGTAGTTTAAGAAACAACTTCGTCGTCTAACTGTCGAAAACTATCAACAAAGTGTGCTCGGTGGCTGGCCAGCATGGTTGGGAACGGCTGATAGAATTTCCGACAATGATTTTAGTATACCAGTGAAATAAAGAAGGGGCGCACGCTCACCTCGGTTTTACGAGAAAAATTAGTTTCACGCAGCCACGTGGCAGTGCATTCGCACATTGACAACGTGCAGGCGCCCGCCCGGACCGACGTACGGGTGACGTCTGCCCCACATGCAGGTACGAAATAACGTACAGGGCACGTAGGCTGACTTCGCGTTCGCTAGCGCGTGCACAAATGCGCCGGTCAACGCGCACGGAGTAGCGACATACATATATATATTTATATATGTACATACATATATATATTTATATATGTATGTAG
Organism: Dermanyssus gallinae; assembly: GCA_003439945.1. Taxonomy (NCBI): domain Eukaryota; kingdom Metazoa; phylum Arthropoda; class Arachnida; order Mesostigmata; family Dermanyssidae; genus Dermanyssus; species Dermanyssus gallinae. Next base: position 40,895 of record QVRM01007063.1, on the reverse strand, counting down.
CGCTCAGTGTGGCAAACCGGCCATTTGTTAACAGCTAAGATATCGGCCGACGTGTAGTAACAAGGGTGGCCTGTACTGATCACTACTTGTAACACTGCTCTGGATTGTGTTCCTCGTTTTCAGACGAGGCGCACGTCTGAAAAAGAATCCACACGTAAGCAATGGACAACCTTTGCCAGCTACAAGTACTTACGACACCATTCGCAGAGCAAAGATCGTGCAGTCAAGGCATGTCCTAAGGGGACGTCTCTTCCGCTGCTTGGACTCTCTTTTGTACAGAACAGATTGCCCCAAACGACGCAAATATTAAAGCAAATTTATAAAAAAAAACCTGAACGCCCCAATGATCTAGTGTATCCTGAGGCACCGACGCTGGCACCTCCAGCGTCTGAAATTGATGCCACGAATGAGGAGATTTGAATCGCCATTAGAGGCTTTCCGAAAAGTTCTACTAGCAGTCCAAATGGTCTTCGTCCTCGGCATCTAAAACATCTAATAGATTGCCGCCAGGACGATAGCAGCTTTCTGTTGCAAGCGTTACGCAACTTCGCTGTTCTAACAGTCAACGGGCAACTCCTAGAATTCACGCTGTCGACTTTTTACGGCGCAACATTAATCGCCCTACAAAAAATACGGGGGTATCGACCAATCGCCGTAAGGCTCACCCTGCGTGTCGACTGGTCGGTAAGGTCTTAATGAAAAAGCTATGACGTCTATTCTGGAGCTACATGATACTATGCGACCAGTGTGTGGAATAAGAGGAGGTACAAAAACGGCTGCGCATGCGGGCGCCGCATTCATCGAACCCAACAGAGGGCTAGAAGAAGCCCTAATTAAGATCGAGTTTCTAAACGCTTTTAGCATTGGTTGCCGAGATCACTTTTTAATGCTGTGAGAAGTTCCATACCCGTTGTTTACCCAGCTGTATACCAAATGTATAGACTGCCCGCTAATATTCGGTGGCAAGGGAAGATGCTTAAAACGATGTGTGGGGTGCATGACCCATGTCGGCCAGCTCTCTTCTACCGAGATTTTCGACAATTTTGACGGTATTTTGCACACAAGACTACAAGGGCTGCTCAACGTTTACCTGGGAAATGCATCCTGGGCCAGGCATCCTGTGAGCGCGGGGGCTAGGGAATTCTCCGTGCTAGGAATGTGTCATTATCTTATTACTTGGAATCCTTGGCAACATTTAGGGATTTAATCATTTCGATTGGAGTTGAAGATACCCCAGTTCAGCTGGCCAAGGCTCTCCCCCAGGCCTCCGATAAGGCCCTGGAGGAGTTTCGAGTTTGTTGGGGAGAGCCCGAAGAACGAAGATTTAGGGAGCGCTACAAGCCCGCCCTTCGCCGCAATTGGGGAGAATGCTAAACAATAACAGGCTTCGCATCGTCTCAGGTCTGCGGCTTGAGGAGGCTGTTTGCGCAAAGCACGTCCGTACGCTATACCGGACCTAAAGTTACTACCACAGCGGAACACGCACTGTCCTGCCAGTTTAGTGCCGATCGTCATTCAAGACATTTCGCCATCAACGATGTCGTGTACCGTGCTGTGCAGAGCGCCCCGATTTCTTCTGTCGAATAGCCCCTCGGCATGTGCGGCAACGGCCTCATACGCCTAGATAGAAAAACCCTAACACCATGGGAACGGAGCCGTCTGCTAGTACGGGACGCGACGGTTTCATGTACAGTGTGTTGCCAGCAGTTACAATGCGCGCACAAGTCGGAAAGCTTGCGCGAGCGCACGCCTTGCTGAAAGTCGCAGCTTGTCGAAGTGCAGAAGCTGTCGCCGATCGCCATTAGAACGTTAGGGCCAATGGGTAAGGCAACCGTCAAGTTCCTTAAGGAGCTCGGAAAGAGCGTAACTGCCGCGTGACAAAGGATGCGCGAGCCAAGGAGTGCCTGGTGCAGCGTATCTCCTATGGAAGTTCAACGTGGTAATGCACTGGCGGTAGTGGAGTCGCTACCATTGCCGGGAGAAGGACTGTCAGAAATGCCGTACCAGTAGAAGCTAATATTGACCGATTAACACATAAAACACTAAATAAACTAGCCGTACTCTCGTTCTGAGTGCGATCCACTTCAAAAATGCGGTAACTTTTGTGCGTGCGGAAAACTCAGATCAGATGCAATTTTAAAGTTGTTTTTGTTATAAAAATTAAAACAAATGTATGATTTAAAGCAATATATGTATGTATATATATATATGTATATATATATATATATATACTAATGATAATAAATTCACCAAAAAATAAGAATATGTTCTTTATTTTAGTAGTATTATGTGTTCTCGTTAAATGTAACTTAATATATAATCCAAACAAGATAATTTTATTTTCTTAAATTGAATTTGTTTCGTGTATCTTATTATTAGGAACGTATATTATCAAATTTTAGGCGAACGTTTATTTTACAGTTGGGTTATGATTTACGATTTAAGTTATGACTGAAAGCATCGTCAATTGAAGGCTATAGATGAAGTGTACAGACAATCGTTCTTGCCATAAAATACTTGTGACTGGCAAGAAATGGCTGTCAAGACGCAGTACTCAGGCGGAAGGACGCTCGTAAAATTGTAGATTATTATTATCACATAACAAGGGATTGAATTCGCTAGATACAGGTCGATTGCTATGACATTTAGTTATCGTTTAAACGCATCATTATCGAGAAAGATGCAAACGTCCTGCAGACATTGAAAAAATCCACTCTGTCTTCAGAGATTCAACAAGTCTTCCCAGGTTACTTTCAACCATGCTGATTATAAGTTCATTCTGCACAACAAAGACCTTTGCAATACCTGTTTCTGAAATTGTGTTAAAACCTCATTAGGCTGTTTAGCAATAGCGACATTACGGGGAAGCGGTTCCCTGCTGTAGATGTATGTCGACATAAGCATGCATTACCATCCACGAGGGTAAGACGGCGTATTTTGAGATTGTTTATGTGGCTTGACGTAATTTCCTAAAAGTAGCCTAGTACGTATGCAGAAAGCGACATAGGTAATTGTAGAGCTCGCTAAAGTTAATATTTTTTTCAATGGGACATGGTCTCTGAGAAGTCTTGCTTCGGAGTAACAGTGATCCTACTAAAATCTATGGCACTGTGTCGTTGCCCGACGTACGAGCACATAATGTGCGATTACGAGACAACCAGTCCTCTTTTACAAAGTATACAATTTTGCTTCTCCCGAGTAACCTATAACAGCCAAAAGATGTGATATGGTCGTTTACCACAAAATTTGCAAACAATGAAGTTAATTTATTAGCCATTACGCCCAGTACCTCAAAATCGTAACCCTACGACCATTCTCAGCGCTCACTCATTCACAGGCAAATGCGCATTTTATAAAGATAATTTTGGCTCTTTATTAGTTTGTTGTTTATTTTTCGTATATTACATTATGTTTGTGGGACACATATTACAAAAGATTAGCTAAGCCAATGTGCCTAGCGAGTGTGCATTGTGACTATCACGTGTCCGCCTCGTCTAGGCTAGGCCGAGACCACCCCGAGCGAAAGCCGCGTTTTCACGTTGTATGTCGAGATCCAGACGTTGTTTTAAAAAAAACTACGATCTGCTATCACCGGTTGACTGATCTAACAAAGTGCCGACTGTGCGGATCAGCTGTCTGGTCCGGACACCAGGAGCACCTAAGATATCAAACGCAAGAGGCCAGAATTCGTGGGAATACCCAATTGATGAGTATTTTCTTCGTCCGTTACCGAGAAGGTGCTAAGGAGTCGTAACGGTTGCATTCCAAACCAGCATTTTGCCTCGCTTGAATGGTGTAAGTGCCATCCCGTCTGGACGCCTGCCGTCCTCCACGCAGAGGCCCGGGGGTTCGAGGATGCACGGACGACCGCATGGCCTAAGGGCTCTGCTAAAGGTCTTATTAATAGCGGCATGTCGAGGGCGTCGGCCTGCGCTGATGATACACAATAGGCCGTGATGTCCCAGTTTGTCGACGGGGTGACTACATTGACACCGATGGGGGATAACCAGGTCTGTCCCCAGTCGTAGGCCTACTGCTATGCGAATCGTCTCGTCATCAATAAAGGTGCCTATGGGTGAACTGGGAAGCGCGTGTAACCAGGCGCCTGAATCCTTGGCGGAAACGGCGTTTAGGCTGGCCCTGATCGTGTCGTCGACAGCTTCAATAAAAAGCCGTCGTTGTACTTCAGCGTAGAAAGGGGCACTTTAATCACGTTGGGATAGTATGTTGTCAGCCCTGCCTCCGCACCGGGCCTCAAGGTTCTCCTGAAGCTGGGCTAAGCAGCTTCTAAACAGCTATTTTCTGCGCGCAGGGCGGGCCAAAGTCTTCAAGTTCGGAACCCCGAGGACTTCTTGAGAGATGGACAGTAATGCCAGTTGCCGTGCGCTAGGTGGTAGAGATGTGTTGAGCAGCGCATTCTAGGCTAGACAGTGTCAACTCGTTAAGCGCTTGCAAGTCGTCGGCCCGATTAGATAGGTCAGCTCCTCGAAGAAAGTGGATGAGTCTTAAAGAAGAGAAAAAGACCTGAGTAAGAAGAGTTTCTGATGGGCTCCTAGAAGAGGAAGGCGAGCGGTGGCATTTTCCAGATTTAATCTCCAGCGCTCGATTGCTGCTGTAAGCCCTTCGGAACAAAGTGGTACATCTAGCAGCTCCAGATCGTCCTTAGCGGTAGAGCCCAGGATGCATACTTCACATTTGGCAGGGTTTAACTCCAGCACAGATATTACACCGAAGTTAAGGACCTATCGAATGTCCTCCGCTACTGTATGCACGTTTCCTCCTAGTAGGCAGCCATCGTCAAGGTGCCAGAGGTTCAACGGGCTTTTAAAGGAACTTTACCAGATCCTTTATACCCAGACAACACAGAGGTGATGCTAAGGGAAGGATGCCGATATGCCAGCCCGACGCGGTGCAATAGATGAGGGGCGGGGGATGCAACGACTTCATCAGATGATCGCGTCTCATACTGTTAAAAGCGTTTCTAAAATCAAGCTTCACAAGAACCCCTGGAGGTTCGCGCGAATCGAGAAAGGCACGGATTGCATAAATGACTACCTCGGTCCCACCCCGCGTCGCAAATTCCAACTGATGTGCACCAACTTGCGTTAGAAATAACGACGTTGTTGTGGTTACATCCGATTTTCGCGGCGAGCCTGCGTAGCGTAGACGAACAAACAATCGGACGTACCGATCCGTCCCTTTTCGTTAGGGCAAATAGTCATGCGCCGAATATCAGCGGTTAAAGGCATGAAAGGGGGTTGCCCCGAAGAAAAATGTCTACACGTTTGGCCAATGCGGAGAGCAAGCTAGCGGCGACGTCGTTGAGGGAGGGGGAAAGAAAGTCCAATAATAACGCGAGAATGAGAGATGGCAGTCACGTCTGACAGACGCATATATCAGGAGAAATCGCAAATATTGTTGCATATTATGACTGAGAGGGATGAAGCGCCGTTGCACGGGCACGGGGAAGACGAAGGGCCACGGGTGCAAAAGAGAAAAGACATACATATTATGCTTCGACGTCGTCATCAGATGAAACTGCTAAGAGTACACGGGTAGGAGCTTCAGCCATTTGTCTCCTGGTCGACTTTAGTACGATTCGAGTCAGCCTGATATGTAATATTCTCCAAAATTTGCGCCTGTTGCAAACGGGGGGGGGGAGCGGGCTCAGATGTCGTCGGTATTAAAAAAGAAGCTACAGTGGCGGTCGAGCGTTTAACGCGACGTGGACTTGTTAGTTCACGTCGCGTGTACTGACAGTTGCATAGTAAACATTTAGTAGTAGATGAAGTAGCGCGTGATGCTTCTGCGCCTTGATCTATGCGATCATAATCATTCATGGTTGTACGATTCGTCGCATATTGTCCACTAACGGTAGCAGCTGTGACAGCGGCTCCAAAAGCTCTAATAAGGCCTTGAATTTGGCCGATATCTCTGGGCTTAAGCCTGCAAGCATTTGAGACAGTCCGAAGGAGGTGCTTTTTGAGCTGGGCACAGCCGGAGTCGCTTTACGTGTGCTCTTGACGGATGTTTTGATTCGACGTTGTCTAAAAACGGGCGACCTGCGGCGGGACCTCTCTGTCGGTCTTCCGCCTTTTCTGGTGGGGATTGATATGGGAGCCAGTAGTAACAGCTGCGGTGTAGGGTCGTTGTGTGACTGAGCTATTACGCGGACGACGCTAGCGTAACAAGGTTGTTGTGGAACCTGAGATGTGCAGTCTACAGACAGGGCTGATGTGGGAGATATGTCAGTGATCTCGGCCGCCGGATGCAGCACCTTCACCTGTTGCAGTGTGCGGGCTTCCAGTATAATTTGGTTGCTTTTCCGAAGGCAGCCAAGCGAGGGCAGGCAGATGAACCCGCCGCGTTCTACTAGAAGACTACTACAAGAACTACTTGGTGGGTTTGGTATCCAAGAAATACGGATAGCGGAGGTTGGGGCGCAAAGGAAAGAATCACTTTACTGAGCATAACTCTCGCCCCATTTCGCATGAGACAATTTTTTCACATGATTGATTCCGAGTGATGACAGCCGCGTTATGTCACCTCTTCGGTAATTGACACTGGAACTCCGTGTATTCTGGCTTTAAATATCGATAGGGATAGGCTGTGTGCGACCACCAATAGGTTCCCTAAGGCTAAAATCGCATCCGGCAAGCGTCTTCAATTCGCGAAAGCCACACAATAATGGACTTCCGGTCGCCGGATATTCTGCATACGGGAGCCACGTCGTATATATGTTTATACGTTGATAATAGCGAGCCTTCAGGAAACTCTGCTGAGGCTTCGCCTTCGGATGGTTTTCTTCGGATATTCACCTTGAATGTCCCTAGTTCGCCAGATGATATACTCTCCTTTAGTTTGGCTAGGCTTTTCTGCTCATTGAATGCAGTCAGTTTTTCCCTGCGAGTTATCACATGAGAAAATTCGCCATAATTTGTCTCAACAGCCTTGTCGTCTTCAGCGCTTGTAAACAATGAAGACAACTTTTTGCTGTTGGAGCCTATGGCGCGCTCTTCTGCCGTGACGCTTCCAGCGCATGGATCAGGCGCGAGGGTGTTCGGTAAGGGTGGGTGTGTGGAGTGCGCTTCACACCTTTCCAAACACCTTTATTTCTGCTTTGTCACTGTTGTAGTTTTTTAACGGTTGTCACTCTTGAACAGAGTAAACTGGGGAACTTAGCGGGAGCAAATGTTGAACACGTCTACTCTCTAACAAATCTAATGTACTGATATATAGGCTAGCACGTATGCATTTATTTATATATATATATATCCGTACTAGACTATGTTTAGAAAGTTACGTCAGGGGACGTCAGGGGGGTCAATAATCTTAAAATACGCCGTCCCACGCTCGTTGATGTTATTGCACCTTGTGGCGGCCCACATCTACAGCTTTCTTGTAAGTCTGCTATCGTTTTAGTAAACAATCCTAGTGAGGTTTTGACACAATTTCAGAAATTTGTATTGCAATAATCTTGCAAAGTTGTGCGCCATAGAATTATAATCAGCTAGGTATATGTGCATACTTATATATACAGAGTGTCCGTGAAAGATACATCTGGGGCATGGTCAAACTCATGATCAAATTCGGGGAAAAAATCTTTTTTGCGAATGAAAAGGAGCGGTAAAAAACCGTTTCGTATAGAATTGACATTTAAGTTCTTCTCAGTTGTTAGTTTAGGGTAATTGTGCCGACATACATTTATAAAATACACTGATTGTAAAGGCAGGTATTACTGAATTGGAAAACCAAGCATATTTTGTCTGAAATACTAGCCAGTACTGTTGGAACATTAATACGAGTTTGCAAAATTATATGATTCTACTTTTACATGTCCAAGCTTTGCGCCCAATTTTTCGCAACGTTTCGTCATTACGCACGCACGGCAAATGCGTTCATACAAATGTTTATTTTAAGTGAATCATTTTGATACCAAATTGGTGGAGGGTGACATCTGTGGTTACAAAGTACCTTAAATCTTCCTTTGGCCAGGTCGGATGTGAGTGCATGCTTGTCGTCTGCTATCGTGATGTTCGATTGTGCAAAGTGTTCGCTCACGTTTAAGCGGGAGAACAACTGGTTATTTACTACCAAGGCCGTTTGACTGTGTTTCACGTGGGGGAGGGGAAGGGTTAGAGCCCGTGCCCCCGAAGAGACACAGTTGGTGTCGTGCGAATCCTGTGAATCAGAGAAACCCAACGCTGTCCTGATAAAGGAACGTTAGTGTGTACTACAGTGGAACTTAGTGAAGCTGTGGGCATCACACACGGAGCTTCAGCAAAAACTTGCCGGAAAGCGGCTCTTCTGAAGCAACTTGCGCACCTTAAGACCAGGAGGCGCACCTCGAGGGGTGTTTTAACTTCACGCTAAAAAAGGTTAGCATGAAGAAAACGGACAGAACACGGAAAACGCGGAACAGAACAAAAAGTCTCAATTGACGGAAGGCGTAGATCTGCTTGTATCGACAAAGCCGATCTATGACAGCGCCACCGGAGAGAACGGCAAGGGCAGCCTCTGCGGTCCCAAGCGCAGTGCTACAGCAGCTGGTCTTAACAGCAGCGGTAGCAGTAGCGGCGACGGCGGCAACAACGACAATACCGCCACAACCTTCGAAGCAAATGAGCCGATGGATGACAACACACCAACGTCAAGGGAAGAGGCAGCGGCCGCAACGTTGCCGACAGAGACTACCGCGGAGCCAAAGAAAGACAAGGAGGACGCCGATGCTTTTGGAGTGGGAGATCTTGAAGTGTATGCTGGGCCAGGCAAGTTCAGCGCGCTAGGAGTAGAACGGCTGGTGGCCAAAACGTCAGCTGTCAATGTACACGCATGACTCGTTAACATGAATCTGCCATTTAAGGTCGAAGAAGTAATATAGGTTCTGCACTCTTCTCCGAGAGGAAAAGGTGCAGAGCCATACCAGGTGTACTATGAGCACTGGGTGTAGTCTGAGCCATTTTTGGCAAACCATCTTTGTGATTTCTTCAACGAGATCATGAAGAAGGGACAAATGGCAGGAGCCTGGCATATCGCCACGCTCCCTCTGTTATTTAACGGCAAGCATGGTATTGACTGACGAGACCCAATATACCGTCTGTATATTGGGTATAGCGTCTGAAATGATGCTGAAGACTATCCTCTGCAAATTGGTTATAGAGCGGATCGAGTGCGTGGTCGACAAGACTCTTTCGCCGGAGCAATTCGGCTTTGGAAGAGGTCGGGGAGCGCGCGATTTAATCCATGTGCTTTAGTCAGTAATATAGCGTATTGTGGCAAAACCTGGAAGACACTTGTATGAAGAGTCTATAGACTGCGTCAAATCCTTGGACAAAGCATCTCGAGATCTTTTGGTAAAGTCATTCCGACACGCAGGAGTTGGCGGCTCTTTTCTGAGCGTAATCTCGAACTACTTTAATGAGAGCACCTTATTGGTACAAGGTGAGCAGGAAGTGTTGCTAATAAGGCAAAATGTGGAAACCCCGCAAGGCGACAAATTAAGCTGCGTCTCCTTCATGTTCTGCTTGCCGATTTTGTTGATTGTATTCGACAGGAGTTCCAGAAGACCACTATTTTGACGTATGCAGATGACATAGTGGTCGCTGATCACGACCTGGATGCCATCAAGTGCATAACTTCCCTGGAGGAGGTGTTCCTTATCTTCTGGCTGGAAATAAACGCCATAAAGACCAAGGCTATGGAATTCAGCAGAGGAGGTCGATTGGCTGCCAAAGACGTTAGACGTTGCAACAGCCAATCCTTGGAATTCGTCAACTCTTTCCAGTATCTGGTGCTTTGGCTTCATTATATTAGGACGAACTTCACTGATCACGTCGTCGAGACAGTGCGCATAGCTCTAATCTGTCTTTATGGAGAGGTACGCGACGTCCGGCTATTGTTCGTCCCGACAGCAGTGACACTCTTCTATTTTCGAGCAAGATGGCTTACTGGGAACAGCCTCTGTCTTGCATTCGGGAGGCCTGGGTTCGAGACCCAGATCGGTCACTCCTAAATTGGTTTTTATGCTTCCCAATTTAAACAAGGTGAATGCCGGAGTGGATTAAAAATCGACCATGATTGAAAAAAAACGGGGATCACAGATGTCTTAATAAAAAGAGATGAAGCATTACCATCCAACCCCCCCATCAATTTCAAGATTATTTCAACGCTGGTGTTTGGTCTTAACAGAGTATGGAAACACCTCACTCGGACAAACTTTAGTTTGCTTGAAAGGTGTTTCGTATTGTATATGGAGCGAATGCTTTTCCTGTCAATGCCGGCAAGAAGCTGCTTTGTGTACCTAATGTCAGGCTGTGCACCGGGTGTTGAGAAAATTCGATTAAGGTTGAAGCCGCCGCGTGCTGTACCATTCGAAAGCATGATCTCAATATGGAAAAAATGGACAAGTCCGACAAGGGGTTGAAGACCAGAACATTTTCAGTGCCTCTCATCTTTGGTTTGGCCTTGCATCTGACTATCGCCACGTTTATACTATATACATAGCTTATGACTATCATTACCTGGTCTGTTCAAACACGAGCTTTTACGAGGAGCACACGGAGTGCGTCTGTCGACTGTGCTCTCATGTGTGTACGAAGTTTCATGCGTCTGCCTGCCTGGCCATCACGAAAAGATCACTGCTCTGCCTCTCTCGAATAACATGCCGCGAGCAGCTGACAACTGTATAATTGTTTATGTTATATGCATTCTCAATATGAGTGAAATAAATATGATGATGATGATGAATGTGAGTGTATACGTGCAGCTACCATGTGTGCCTTATTTGTCAATCAAGTCACTCGTCAAACCTGCAGAAGCACAGGGAAATATTTATTACTTAGTCTAATTCTTGCTCGAACGATTGTCCGTCAGCCAATAAGCATATTCGGTAGCGATGGCAAAGTTCTTGTTGCACGTGCTCAAAGACACCACGTATCTCTCGAACGGTTCCAGGAAGCAACTATTCTGGCTATCAAGTCTTTAGGCGACTTAGCGGGAGTTGCATCGACTAGATCCCTTAGATGGATCCAAAGACCAAAGCCGAGACTGATTAGATCGGGCAATCGCGGCGGCTAAGCTTGTAGACCGCCTCAGCCAATCCAGCGATTGGCGAAGGTCTCAATGAGGTAGTTCCGTACCTGAAGGACGCTGCGTGGTAGGATTGCATCATGCTAAAAACAGACCCCCAACTAAATACTCTGTGGAACGTATTCCAAGAGTCCTGGTAAGATTGCGTCTAAAAATATGTGGTATATTAATCGATTTAACCTGTAGGGAAGCATACAAGGTCCAATAAGATGCGGGTTCAATATACGGGCTTTCCTTGGCCCACCAATGAACATTGTGTGCGTTGCCCCCACTATCTTAGCTTGTATGAAGGACGCCGTCCGTGACGAGAGAAAATGCTCTGCGAGCAATTGGCGTGCGGTTCTTGCGTTACTGTCTGCCTTATCATACATTAAATGCATGTCCGCTCAGCTTTTTCGACAACTGTGAACCCGTCTAGCAATGTGCACGCCGTAACTGCCTGTACTCTATCACGTCGCAAGGTGCACGTCGTAACTGCCTGTACTCTAACGTCAATCATACGTAGACACAAGGATCAACCACCGCATCACTTAGCTCGACCTCTCTAATTACAGAGCCATGCAGGCGTTTTTTTCTGAGTGCGCTGGTATGCTTGTTTTTCAATTGAGTAATGCGTTCTCCCACAATCGTGCATTTTATAAACTTATATCAGGCCAGCCGCTCTAGAATCTCACCTGTGAAATTTTTTTTTTTATTCCTATATGAAACATTTACACCCCCTTCCCCCATCCATGCAGAAGAATGATTTTTTCACCGAGTTTGTCCATACACCTGAGTTTGGCCCTATTTTCCACGGACTCACTGTTTGGCGTCACTATATGGCGTTATTTATGGCTACGTACGAGGTCGAGAACGGCATTCTTCATGTCGAGTACCCACTGCTTGTACGAGTTTGATGCGAAGCCATGAACGATGATTACAATCAGCCGAGCTTTCTCACCAAACGCGTGATCCAGAGATGTTACGTCGCTGTAGTTAAAAGGGATTCCTTTGCCGCGGTTTGCTCTACACACAACACGTAAATATTAGAAACAATAGCGTGGAATGTTATTTGAGCGCAAAGAAACAGATGCATAAAAACTCGCAATTGCCTGCGTTCTTTGCGGGGTTTCTGTCGGTAACACGACAAACCTATAATTTAGTGTCCCGCGGCAAATGAAAAAACGTGTATCTGGCTAACAACACGCCAGCCGTATTATCTTCGTAAAAGGCGTCTTCAGCACGATAAACACTTTTGATTAACTTGTTGTCGAAGAAAACACAACTGGCCTGGAATGGCTTCTGCCCAGAACGGCGGTATCACCACTATGCACTAGATAGTCTCTCCTAATCTTTCGTCATTGTAACAAAATATATACTTAAACAAATACTATGATTATTATTATTATTATTATTATTATTATTATTATTATTATTATTATTATTATTATTATTATTATTATCGAATATTCGCTGCGGTGCGTGCGATGCATATCCACAGTCGGGAAGTTGCTACCAATGTTGTACATTATTAGTCACCTATCGAAGAACGAAAATATAGATTTAAGCTCAGCCGGCGGCATCGGTAGCTTGTTGATATGAGGGAAAGTCCCATTCGGGATGCTAAAACAGCCAAGTTGCTCGTAGCATGCATATTGAGTAGACACAGTTGTGTTCACATAGACTTGTTCATGCTGGCAGAAGGCAATATCGAGTAGAAGCTTTGAATTTAAGCGTTCGGTGAGCTCTTCGTCGGCGTTGTAGCTGATGCCGTAATCGATGCCGTAATCGATCCCGTTGTGCAGATTCGTGCTGCTGCTGTCACCATCGACCTGGACCGAAGCTGCTGTTACAGACGTCAACAGTGTACAGAGAACCATACAGAGCACTGCCAGGTATGCTCCGGCGTGAAGGCGGCTTAAACAACGCTCAGTTTCAGACTCGTTCGTCATGTTCCGACACGCCATTTGCAGTACAGACCAACAACTTGGGCCCCTCAGCCCAACACATACCGCCGTTAGCCAAACTCTGACCAGATTCAAATGATAAATGCTTTTCGGTCACGAATTATATATATATATATATATATATATATATATATATATATATATATCTGCAAACCGATCGCCATGAGAGATAGGTCGTCACGATTTTATGTCTTATTGCCTGTGTTGGCCTAGTTATGTGAAAAATCATGAGCTGCGGATCTGCGGCGTTTGTGTGTTGTAAGCCTAGTGTGTTTTTTTAATTTAAGTTTTTATCATTACCTATTTTATTTCAAGAACTCGAGCTGTTTAAAACACGGCCCGTAAAAAAACCACGTTTAAATTAATAATAATTTTGAACACGGGGTTATTATTATTATTATTATTATTATTATTATTATTATTATTATTATTATGCACATGCATCACAACCACTAATATATCAACTATATAACATCTGCAAAACTAATAATATTAATACTAGGTAACAAATTGTGGATGTATTTATTGATCAGGCCAAACACATCATACCCAACTTAGTTAAATATGTCGTATACGCTGATGATATCAAGCTTTACAAGCCTGTTTGAAATGACAATGATGTCAATGTGCTGCAATGTGTACTAAACGACTTAATGATGCGATCGTCGAAAATGGAACAAAAATGATCTGCTCACAACCACATGTTGAGCAATCTACTTTTGACAGAAATGTAGTTCGCGCTAAGACATATTAGATAAATGATGATAATAATAATAATAATAATAATAATAATAATAATAATAATAATAATAATAATAATAATAATAATAATAATAATAATAATAATAATAATAATAATAATAATAATAATAATAATAATAATAATAATAATAATAATAAAAGAAAGAACATAACAGATTCCCAATGGAAGACGCTGGATAATCTTTCTGAAAGACCGCACCACAGCCTCACACAGTCGCGCAAGGAGCACCTCACCGACCGCCAGATTGCCGCAAGGGCAGAACGCAAGTTAGCTGAGGGAGACATACGCTCCGTCGCACGCACTCTACTTTCGACAGAGTCTTTCGCATTGCCCGACGACCGCACGACTGAGGAACTTAGAAGCAAGCATCCCTTCTCCTCCGGCTCACGTCAGGGACCGCTTGATCAACTTTGAGCAACCTCCCACGGATGAGCCTTTCATCGTTCCGGCACAGCTCGTAGTTAATGCGGTTCGCTCCTTTTCACTAGCATCTGGCCCTGGACTGGATGGATTACGTTCTCGACATCTGAGAGATATGTTGGACAGCACAATACCTTCTTTCGAAAGACTGCTAGCGGAACTGCGCTGTCTGACTAACTTGACTCTAAGCGGCAGGCTGCCAAGTTTTTGCCACCCAATATTCTATGGGGCAGATCTGACAGCCCTGAAGAAAAAAGACGGTTCCATTAGACCGATAGCGTGCGGCCTCACTTTACGTAGGCTGGTTGCCAAAGTAGCGATTGCCATCAATAGGACGGCAATCGTGAAGGCGGTGGCACTTCACCAGGTTGGCGTTTCAGTTAAAGGCAGAGCTGAAGCTGCAGCACACGCATCTCGGGCTTTCACGGAGGCAGAGGGACCCTCACGAGTCCTGGTAAAACTAGATTTCCGAAACGCCTTCAACACCATCCGACGCGATGTTATCATTAATGAAGTTAAAGCGAAAGTTCCACAAATGTTTTGCTTAGCGTGGCAGAGCTATGGCACGCCATCACTGCTGGCCTGGGGAGAGAGTGAGCCTCTTCTCTCAGCCAACGGAGTACAACAGGGAGATCCGATTGGGCCCGCTTTATTTAGTTTAGGAATCTTAGGATTAGTGTCCCGCATGAAAAGTCCACTAAATGTGTGGTACCTAGACGATGGTATACTAGGCGGCCCGGTGAACATAGTGGTCTCCGACATACGCGAAGTGCTACAGCTTGCTGAGGAAGGAGGCTTAACTCTTAACGCCTCAAAATGCGAGGTCATAGCTGTAGGTGGAACCTCCCATCAGCAGGATGAGGCATGCAAACTCATTGCAGACGCCCTGCCCGGTACAAAGATAATTGAATTGCCTGACTTGGAAGTCCTGGGAGCGCCCATTGGATCTCGGAAGATCTCGAAAACTATCCTGGATAAGCGGGACGCCCTCCGGTGTATCAAAACACGGCTATTGGCGATGCATGCACAGGCTACTTTATGCCTATGGAGATACAGCCTAGGATCACCTAGGCTAAACTACATTCTACGCACGTCCCCCACAGGTCACCACTGTGATAATTTGCAAGCATTTGACGAAGTGGCAAAGGAGATACTGAGTGAAGTTCTAAACGTGGCCCTTACCGACAGATCCTGGGAAAGGGCCACACTTCCTCTCAGCGAAGGAGGATTGGGACTAAGGTAGAGCTTGCTTCGTTGTGCTACCCGGCCTCTATCATAGAGTTCTCGGGGCTTGCGGAGACGTTGTTAGAACCGGATGTTCATTCTGTGCTGCGCGGAAGGAGGGACGAAGCTGAGCTGGCAGCTAGACAATCGATGGGCCCTGGCCCCTGGGAGCAACACCCTACACAGCACATGCTTGACAGGCTACAAGTGTCAAACGACCGCTCGCACGATCTTAGATGACATCCAATCCCCGACAGAGAGAGCGGTATTCATAGCTGCCCGTGACACTTTTAGCAGACACTAAGAGCACTTCCTTCATCACAGCTGGGCAACACCTCCTTCCGCATAGTGGCCACTCTGAGAATAGGCGCTCCCATATGTGAGCCATACGAGTGTAAGGCGTTTGGAAAAACAGTGGATGAGGACGGACTGCACCCTTTAAGCTGCACTTAAAGCCCTGGTAGGGCTCCCAGACACGCGGAAATCAACGCGATCCTAAAGAAGGTTCTTCGTAGAGCCGGCATACCAAGCACCCTGGAGCCCAGGTTGGGCCTCGAAGACGACAAAAGACCAGACGGCGTCACCATCCCGCCATGGTCCAACGGCAAATGCCTGGTATGGGATGCCACGGTATCATGTACAGTGGCTTCGTCATACCTGATGCACAGCGCCATCAGGGTGGGTTGCTGAACATGCCGAGATCGCAAAGAAACGCACATACTCTGATTTGGGGAGGAGATATCACTTCGTAGCCGTCGCCATGGAAAACATGGGCTCGATCAGCAAGAGCACAAGTATCCTCCTCAAGGACCTAGGTGTCAAAATTAGTGCTAACACGGGTGACTAGCGCGAGGGCGAGTTTCTGCGTCAGCAACTCTCGCTCGCAGTGTGTAGGGGAAACGCCGCCGCTATCATCGGCTCTATGGATACATGTATCACAATTTCTAACATATTATTTACATAACATTTACAATATTGCATATAATATTCTTATTGTTTGAGTGTCGGTGACCACTCAACATCATCTTGGCGTTGCCTCTCTGTAATTCTAATGACACTCTCTGTCGGAGGAACGCAGTCGATCTTGGCTGGGCTGTGGTCTCGAATAGCTTCTTTCCAAGCTCTTTTGTCAGTTTGAGTGCATCCTTGCCCTAAACGCCAGATGACTCGAGGCCGAACGCCATTCTAACGTGGTTCTCAAACGTATCTGAGATAGTCACGTCCCACGCCAGCGGCCGATTCTGGTCCCAGTCTCGGCTGGTAAGACCATCCGGTCGACGCTTGTTGTCCTTCTGCAGTCCACCAGGCTCAAGCGTGACGCGGTAGCCGGCTTGCCTGAAAGCGCGCCCAAGGGTGTCATTGATGGCATCGTCGCGGCCCTGCGTAAGCTTAGCCAGCCTGGCGGCTCTCGTGGCCCAGTCATCACGAGATGGCCTTATAGAGCTTTGCCGGGCAGACAAGCCGCAAGCAGATCGGTCGCCAGTGAGTGCGAGTAAAGCCCCGCCACCGGCCCCAGTCCTGGCGGGACAATTGTCTCTCAGGGTCAGGGTCGGAGAGGGCCGGACCTGGGCCGACACAGTGAAGAGCCTACTGAGCTCATCTGGCCGACAACACACAAGTGGAGTCGGCTGTTAGCGGCCTCGTCAGGAATAATGACGGTGACGTCATTATCCGACTACGGGGCATCACCCAGGATCTCGGGGCTCAGTTGGCAGAAGACATCAGCAAGGCAACTGGCCACCAGACTGACAGCCGAATCAGTGACGGCTTGCGAGAAGTGGCCTAATGGGGCATTAATCCTCTGGCCAGTGCTAGAAGGATAGAGACAGACATCCGTCAGCTACTGGCGGCCACTGAGGCGGTTCCTATAGTGGCTAGTGACCCACGCTAGGGCCGCACCACGACCCGCTGGTACACGTTGCTGAAGGTGACGGCCCCTACAGCCCGGTGGCTTCAGGCCCAGCGATCTATCCTGATCGCGGGCAGCAGGTGCAGGCCCGAGGTCTGGGAGAGGTTGCCCACGTGCTTCAACTGCCAGAGACCCGGCCACAAGGCTGCTACCTGCACGGCACCCAAAACGGCCGCCCGCCTCTGTCGTCGATGCGGATCGCCAGACTATGCGGTGGCTGCGTGTAAAGCCGAGACAACACACTGTATTGTGTGCGAGGTCTCGGGCCACAGAGCCGACAGTATGGCCTGCCCGTCATACCGCACACAGCTACAAGAACCACGTAAGCGGAGGGAGCCTATTTCACATGGAGAGCCAAAAACAGGTGGCGCCCTACCAGAACCATCCAGACCCGCTGAACAGGCGTTGGATCGAGGGCGGCGACAATTTAGCCGTAGGACCCTCGCGCCGACGGAAGACTGGCAAACGGCGGGCAATGCCTCCCAAGTTCAAACCCCCCAGGAAGAGTAATGGTCAGGTTTCTCCAGGTAAACCTCAATCGGTGCCGGGCGGCCCACGACCTACTGCATACGCCACACAACACCAGGTAGGCCTTTGCCTCTTATCAGAACCAAATGTGTACATCTCTCGTTCAACACCTAACATGTACACTGATGCACAAAGCAATGTGGCCATCTGGTGGACACGTCAAGACGCGACGCTCTGCCTTCTCACCGATACCTTAAACACTCACTACTTGTCACGGGGGACTTCAATGCGGTGCACACTGCATGGGGGGTCACCGTGCCACCGACAAAGGCGCGACTCTTCTTGACTGGATGTCCGAGCACAACATGACCCTGGCCAACCATGGCGACGTTCCTACGTTCGCGCGCCGAGGTCAAACATCGTTCTTAGACCTCACCTTTGCGGACCCGAGCGCCCTACGACGGATACAAGAGTGGAAGGTCCAGGAGAACGAGGAAACCTTGAGCGACCACCGCTATCTAACGTTTGAATTGCTCTCGCCGATCACGCGTTGTCCCGATACGCGGAGGCGCACGTGGCAGATGCGATACATCAACAAAAAGGCTCTCCAGACCTTCTTTAGAAACCAGTTCAATCGCTTGGCGGACACTCCATTAGACGCGGATACCCTGGCTAAAATCCTGGCGGCTGCCTGCCGGGCGGCCGGGGGCCCAGCCAGACGTGGCGGCACGAGAGCCCGGCCTGCTAAACCTTGGTGGAGCTCGGTTATTCAGACAGCCCGTGTAGACTGTTTACGCGCGAACCGCACACTGACACGTGCACGCTCTTGGCTGGCGAAACGAAGACGACAGGGGCACAATGTCGACCCTCTGGCAGATGCCACTGCCAGGGTTGACCGCCTAGGGGACCTTTATCGTACGCATCGACTCTACTTACGAAAGCTCATTCAGCAGGCAAAAGTCGAATCCTGGAAGGCCTTGGTGGATTCGGTTGAGGTGGACGTGTGGGGTCTTCCCTATCAAATCGTTATGGGCAAGCTCCGCGCACCACCACCACCTCTCCCGGCAGAATAAATTCGCCGGGTAGTTCTCAAGCTCTTTCCGCAACAACCGGGCCGCGTTCATACCAGCATTCCCGTTGACCCTGAACAGATCCCGGAAGTAACAACAGAGGACATAATAGAAGCGGCAGGAGCGGCTAGCACCAAGTTAAGCCCCGGGCCCGGACGGGGTCCGACCGGACGTGGTGCGACTGCTGGCACGATCCTATCCCAAGCCTCTTGCAAAGCTAGTGTCACGCTTGCTCGTAGAAGGTCGCTTTCCCACCCAGTGGAAACGTGCCCATTTGGTACTGATACCGAAGCCGAACGCCTCACCCGGCTCGTCAGCGCATCGCCCCATATGCTTACTCGACGCTGTAAGCAAACTAGTCGAAAACGTGCTCGTTCGGCGTTTAAACGACGAACTGGATGCAAGAGATGCCCTCTCAAATAACCAATACGGATTTCGCAGGGGCCGATCCATCCTTGACGCCGTGAAGCGAGTCATAGAGGCGGCTCGCGCCGAGCAGCAGCGGCCACTCTGGTGCTATTGATATTGCTGGTCGTCCGCAATGCGTTCAACACCGCCAACTGGTCGACAATAATGAGTGCGCTCCAGCAGAAGGGGATCTCCCCGTACCTGCGGCGCATACTATCATCGTACCTGGAGGAGCGGACACTCCTCACGCAAGGCGAAACCCATCCAATTACGGCGGGGTGCCGCAGGGCTCAGTACTCGGCCCAGTTCTATGGAACGTGGCATACGATGGTGTCTTGCGGCTCGACGACCTGCCGGATGGGGTGGAGACAATCGCCTACGCATATGATCTTGCACTGGTAGTCACCGCTCGCACATGGACTATGCTGGAGGCCAGGGCAAACACGGCTCTTGACCGGATAAACAGGTGGATGACTGAACATCACCTGGAGTTAGCACCACAGAAAACCGAGGCCCTTTTTCTAACAGGACGCAGGCGGATAGGGCCTATGTCTCTGGAGCTCAACGGGCACGCTCTCACGCCGTCCCGCCACGCCAGGTGCCTAGGGGTGACCTTGGACACAGGTCTAACTGGCCTGCCCCACATTAGGCAGGTTACGCAAAAGGTGACAAGAGTATCGGCCAACCTGGCCCGAATACTACCCCGGGAGGGAGGCGCGTCCGATCCCAAACGGCGTCTACTAGCTGCTGTTGCAGAAGCGGTCGCGCTCTATGCTGCGCCAGTGTGGGCGGACTTAGCACTCAGGACGGACACGGCCCGCCAGGCTCTGCGCCGCTCCCAACGGGGTGTGGCAATTCCGGTTAGCCGGGCGTACCGAACGGTCTCCACGGACGTCCTGCTGGTTCTCGCATGCCTGCTTCCATGGGACATGCTGGCGGAGGAGAGGAGTAGGCGGAGATTAAACGGAGAGATATTATGGACCGAGGCTCGAGAGGCCACACTCGCCGCTTGGGCGGAGATGTGGACCCACCCGCCTGCCGGAGACACGAGAGGCACGTGGACACGCTTCCTCATCACGGACTTGCGCAAGTGGTATACGGCACAGGAACCAATGACATATTACGCTGCCCAGGCGTTGAGCGGACATGGCCAGTTCCAGGCGTACATGATGAAGATCGGAAAAGCCGCGACGGACATATGCGTTATCTGCGACGCCGGAGTCCCCGATGATGCCGCGCATACAATAGCACGGCGTTGTCTGCGTACCGCGATAGCTCATCGTTTACCCTACGGGCATCTACAGCGCAAGTGATCGTCACGCACACGGTCGACTCAACGACTAATTGGGGTGCTGGCCTAAAATACCTCGACGGGCTCATGCGCGAAAAGATTCGGCTGGAGAATAATCGCCGGGCGCGATTCGTCGCCCGGAGCCCCCCTGATTTAACCCAGCAGGACTTACCTGCTCGGGATGCACCTACAGACTAAGGAAAGGGTTAAAGCGTGAGGCTCCTCCCTCCTGGTCTCGAGGTAATGGTTCACATTCCGAACCAGGAGGGGGTTCCGGGGGGGTGGTTTTTAGTGGGTAGTGCGCTCGGATTAGAGTGAGTCGCGTATTCCCCCTCCGAGCGTCTAGCCCCACACTACCCGTCATTATATCGACGGGTGTGCGTAAATGCATTTTCCACCCCTTAAAAAAAAAAAGCTTAGTGCAGCTAAGCCAATGCAAGCCGCGTCCATCCACCGTTCCACCACACGGACATTCCTCTCTCTCAATCATGGCAATGCCAAGTCTAGGGCCACTGGCAACAGGGCACTGGTCAGCTTACTGCCGACTAGCTCGGACGAAAACACGTCGAGCTACGCTCCATCGGCGTCGGAATAATAATAATAATGATAATAATATATTCGCACGCGCAAATGTAGACTTACTTTGGAAACAATTGCTTTTTCTGACCCTTACGATTATTTAAATAGTACGTTTCATATACGTATGAGTTCGCCGATGAGAGTTAATTTTCGCCTGTTGTTTATATATATATATATATATATATATATTAGAAACGCGTGAACTAATTTAGTACATGACATAAAAACTCTTGTATGTACGTTTTTCTTACAAAGTTGATATTATGTTCATCCTTCACATTATACTTCAGGCAGTTATTGGTAGCTGCATTAGGTAGTTGGCGTTTGTGAATAAACTATCTGCAATTGTATTTTT
Source organism: Dermanyssus gallinae (assembly GCA_003439945.1). Classification (NCBI taxonomy): domain Eukaryota; kingdom Metazoa; phylum Arthropoda; class Arachnida; order Mesostigmata; family Dermanyssidae; genus Dermanyssus; species Dermanyssus gallinae. Next base: position 19,374 of record QVRM01007063.1, on the reverse strand, counting down.
TTTGTAAAAGGTCATGACCTATTTGTATGCAAAATATTTCCGTAGCAGTAGCTTTGTCAGCTAGCCTAAGATCACCAACTAGTAACATCTCAGCTACAGCTTCAGCATGTCTAGGCGTGATAGGCGTAACATCATTTTAGTGCCAAGTGTGCGCCCAAAAACGGGAAACAGCTTTTTCTTTAATTAAAACTTTAAAACACTACCATGACTTATTTTGTTTTATTATTTGAGCCGAATCGTTGTTTACGGTGGTCCTCTTCGACACTTATTCTGGAGCTTGTTGTTGAGTTTATTACATAGCACCGTTTGTGCCATGGTTTATTATAACATTGCCTGGCTCTTTGGTTGCCCATAACAGTCGACATCAATATATATATATATATATATATATATATATATATATATATATATGATGCGTTTATTTATATAACTTTTTACAGTATCCTGTAGGAATGCGTGAACTAATTTTCTACATGACATAGGGTCGTATCGGCCTACCTGTTTGTCTATATCTAACATTGCCTGGCTCTTTGGTTGCCCATAACAGTCGACTTTAATATATATATATATATATATATATATATATATATATATATATATATATATATATATATATATATATATATATGTATATATATATATATATATATATATATATATGTATATATAATATATATATATATATATATATGATGCCCACGTTTATTTATATAACTTTTTACAGTATCCTGTAGGAATGCGTGAACTAATTTTCTACATGACATAGGGTCGCATCGGCCTACCTCTTTGTCTATATCTAACATTGCCTGGCTCTTTGGTTGCCCATAATAGTCGACTTCAATATATATATATATATATATATATATATATATATATATATGATGCCCACGTTTATTTATATAACTTTTTACAGTATCCTGTAGGAATGCGTGAACAAATTTTCTACATGACATAGGGTCGTATCGTATACCTCTTTTAGTATATCTTTACTTCTCCACATACTTTACATACACACTCTTGTATGTAAGAGGAGTTATATATATATATATATACAGCCAATAATTGTAACTAATGTACGGCCGACAAACATCCGCTCTGCTCCCAGCGCATACGATCTCGCGGGTTAGTTGGCAGTCAATAAAACAAAGTGGGTTATCCTACAACCCAGCTTTCTTAACATGTCCACTTAGTAAATACTTCACCGAACCCTCACAGGAATTTCCGAACTCTGCTTTATCGGACCTGCCACCATTTGCAAGGTTCTCTCCTGTAAAACGTTTTAAGCTACGGGAGGAGCACAGTGAAGCGCAAATAATCCTACACAGGGCAGTCAGTATAACAAGGTCGCCATTAGAACAAATTGCGTACAATTCTACACAGGGCAGTCAAGTCTAGCAAGGTCGCCATTAGAACAAATTTTGCTCAAAACTTCAAGAAGACCTTTGTGGCAAACGGTGAAAGATTGTGCCTATTAAGACGAGTCATGTGATTGCTGCGTCTACCAGTAAAAGTATTTCAACCGGCAACAACTGCGCTTCTCCGGTACCGATATTGGCCGCAGCCGGTTCCTGCGTATCCAGAGAGTTGAGCACATAAATAACGGGCGCACATCCCCTGATGCCCCCTGATCGCCCGTGATAACGATCTATTCGATGAAACAACCAACGGAGTCTTGACGGATATCCGATAGCACCTCTGCACGCTAGGCTTCGAGTTGCCTTTACAAAAGAATAAGAAGCAATTATTTTAATTGACTTATAGTGTTATCCTCAAATTTCAAATAAAATACGGATGGAGTGGCACCTAGTATAATCCATAAACATCGTTAGGTGCGTTGCCTTATTCTGGATAAGACCCTCACATGACGAAATGTTGGCAAAGCCTGAGAATTTTCTCGCAGACTTTTCTCGTCTCCCAGCCACCCATCCTCACGCAGCTCCGTGTGTTCGTCCAGATAGGAGTGCCAAGTTTAACCGCCCTGAGCGAGTGCCTCGACGCCCCTAGCGCCCAGTCGTTGACTCTTTGCCGTTTCACCTGTCCCCAAGCACCTTGTCTCAACCACTGTATCGCTCGAACCTTGCTTCCAAAAGCGCCTACACTACAGTGGTAAATCTGACTCTGTTTAATGTGGTGTCTCGACTTCTGACCAGATTGGCGGCATATGACACTGTTATGAGCGCTGTGCCTACTTAAGTATTAAGCGAGAGCTACTCTTTCGGAACCTGAGTCTGGGGAGTCCCCTGACGTGCCACGCGTCTGTAATGGTGCTCCTCAAGAGCCACAAATCCTGGTCCATAGTAAGAAGATCTGCAGAATTTATCTCGAAAGCGACATCAAACGGTGCGACAAAAGTCGAGCAGTAAAGTTAAATGCTAGTGGCCGGGTGAACTAATGCTGACAGGACAGCAGTGCGACTACTCCCGACAAGCGGCAAAGTCCCATACCAGCGTTGCCTTAACAACGATGGCCAGTGTGCATCATGCAGCTCACTAAATAGTCTTTTCAGAGAGGTGGGCACGCGAGATACTATTCATGTAGTTCAGTCGGCGATGTAGCGAGCTGTGATAATGCCAAGAAGCCATAATGTATTCAGCCACCATAAACTGTCTCATCACCTTTAACAAGGTTCCCTTTTTAGTCATCTACTGGTCAAGGCGTTTAGAGAATATTGGGTGTCCGCGGAGCTGCATTGAGTAAGATCGTAAGTCACCTACTACAACCCAGGCGTGGCTGTAAAAAGATACAACTGGTGTATTGTAAGCCATGCGCTGGACAGGGAACTTTTAGGCTAGGTTCGGTGTCTGCGATGCTAGATTGTGTCAGCAGTGTCAGGATTGAAATGCTCCAGGATGATAAATAGGTGTGATTTTCCATTATGATGAGATGTGTTTAAGCTTCTCGACAAGCAGTAGTAAAGCAAGTAGTGGCTGAAGAACCTCAGTAATTGTTTCGATAGGCTAATTTAGCTTTGTGCTGACTGAAAGAACCCAGACAATGATGATAGGTACGTGAGTGTCTTATGGACCTTGACCCGGCGCCGTGGTAAAATAACTCGAGACCTCTTAAACGTCATAGCTCGTTGTTGCCGCGGCCCGTTTTTTCTTAGTGGGCTTCTGAGTCTAGGTAGAACTATTGTAGGGTTTCCTTTCTCAGAGGTAGTTCTACCTCTAACTACGACAGCATATGTTTTTCACCAATTGCAATATCGGCCGGCATGGAAATTTGTTTACAAGATTCTTCTATGTTTGCGGGGCGATTTACAATACATTCGCCTGCTGAAGTGTACAAGCCTCACTGATAAGTTTACACTTCTTTTTAAGGACAACATGTCTCGGACATGAAGGGATGCCACCAAGATGTGGTCCATGACAATTGACACACTAAGGCGTGTTTTGACATAAAGCAGCTATGTGCCCTTCCGTCAGGCAACTACGACGTTTTTCCTGTAGGCTATACCAACTTGCTTTATAACTGGGTCGGAGGCACTTGAAGCAGACATTGGTTTGTACGGTTCGGGCATTAGGGCGTGATCGGTGGCTCTGGTCAAACGTATGTATGACTCAAATGACAAGCTGTTTTGGTTTTATTTATACATTATACACAACATAATTTTAATACATAATTAGGTCAGACCCGGTAGACCACTGCCTGAGAGCAGCGAACCTATCACCGCAGCCGCATTTCCAAGTTGCACTTCAATTGATGTTCTTTGTAGCAAAAATTCCCCTGCCCTTTTTGTCATCCTTCTCACTTGCCACTCTTTTTCCCAATTTCTTTCAGAAATCTTACTGTTGATTTGCCTATGGCTCCCATTGTTTCTATGGCAACTGGCTGCACTACAAAAGATGCCCCCATCTCGCGGTACTTCAGAGTTTTTCGCTGCTCCGCTAAATTGGCAACAGCGCCTGCTGATCTTGAAGCTCGGCTCATGTAAGACGGCGCCAGCGTGTCCCACACGGTTGCGTCCCACACAAAGGCCTTTCCGAAGGACCACGGAACAAAGGTAATTCCGGACGTGAGCCTGAGTCCGCTGCGAGTCCGACTGGCTCCTTTCTGCAGGGTTCGTTAGCGGAATGCAACGCTCTTAAAATCACTTCATTGAGGGCGGCGTGGCCCGAATGCCTTCCGCAACTTCTAGGACAGCTGAGGCCATGCTCTCCCGTCGGCGACACCGGTGTGTTGCGAAGGAGCAACTATGAGAAGCACATACCGCCTCCCCTAACCACAGGCCGGCAACGATGCGGAGTGTTGTATTGTCCAGCATCGTTCCAGGCTGCGCCGAGGGGATGGCTTGAACTCATTTGGAGCTCGTATCGTTGAAAGCTGCTAGTAGGCGTGCCTCAGCTGTGTTGTTCAGCAGCCTTATTTTAAATGGGTTCGACTACGACAGCGTCCAGGGCATGCTGGTGTGTGCCATCAAGCACCACGCGGTGACAGCGGCAAACTCCTCTTTTTTGGACTCCATGAGCCGTTCTAGAAAAGACTTGGCGTTTGAAGGAGTCAATTCTTGAAGTGTAGTGATTGAACCCAAGAATGCAGTCTGGGCCAGATAGGTTGCACGTCGGATTCCAAGACTTCCGGATGATGTGGGAAGAAAAGCTTGCCTCTCAATTTACCCCGTCTTGATTTAAATTTAACACCTGCTTCACGCAATGTAGAATGTCCCTTTGGGCCGACGCGTTCATGCAGCGAAGGATATAAATTAGCCTTGGCGTCGAGAGGCTAGTTCGGATCAAGTATAATGCAGGGTGCGCATCGAGGAATTTTAATCTGAAGCACTAGAATTAAAAATTTTTTTTAAGGAGGTTGTTTTAATCTGAAGCACTAGAGATCCATTAGCTCGCACTTCCTGTTTAGGGCGAATTTTGCGATGGCCGTTTTGAGGAGAGCTCCAAGAAGCTCGATGGTTTCATCAGTGCATAGCTTGATGTAAGGAAGCGGGTCCTGCGCCCGGCGTAAGCACTTGTCACGAAAAGCGTAGTAGGCTGACAAGACGTACAGTTTACACTTTAAAGCATTTAGTTGCAGTCCCGAGGTGACGCCAAAATCGATTATCTTTTCCACATTACTAAGGGCGGAATTAAGAGTACCTCCAATCGTGCCATCATCTGAGAACCACGGCTTATATTTCGACTTCAAAGCAGAAAGGAGTTGGCAAATCGCCAGACAGAAGAAAGCCGAGCCACGGGGGTCCCCTTGCTGTACCCCACATTTGGAGAGTACGATCTCCTCCCCCAAAAGAGATTGGATGGGCTTCTGTATATTTGATAGACTGCGGGGTACATTGCTGAAAAGTTTTATTTGACAGCTTTAAGAATCACATTCTTTCTCAAGAAATGAAAAAACAATTAAATCGACATTTATTAGCACCTTAGTAGATGCCAAGGTAATATTTACAAAGGCACTTGCGGCGTGGACAGCAGCCTCGCAGCCTTCTTTAACTTCACAACCCAGTTGAACGGGGGCACTTCTGTCGATAATCGGCGTCAAGTATTTGCGGATAAGCGCCTTACACGCTAGCCACCAAGGTATTACCGACTGCTATCGTGCGGAGACCACCGTCTTTTTTCTTTAACGCTAGAGGAAAGCGCGCCCAAGGGTGTCATTGATGGCATCGTCGCGGCCCTGCGTAAGCTTAGCCAGCCTGGCGGCTCTCGTGGCCCAGTCATCACGAGATGGCCTTATAGAGCTTTGCCGGGCAGACAAGCCGCAAGCAGATCGGTCGCCAGTGAGTGCGAGTAAAGCCCCGCCACCGGCCCCAGTCCTGGCGGGACAATTGTCTCTCAGGGTCAGGGTCGGAGAGGGCCGGACCTGGGCCGACACAGTGAAGAGCCTATGAGCTCATCTGGCCGACAACACACAAGTGGAGTCGGCTGTTAGCGGCCTCGTCAGGAATAATGACGGTGACGTCATTATCCGACTACGGGGCATCACCCAGGATCTCGGGGCTCAGTTGGCAGAAGACATCAGCAAGGCAACTGGCCACCAGACTGACAGCCGAATCAGTGACGGCTTGCGAGAAGTGGCCTAATGGGGCATTAATCCTCTGGCCAGTGCTAGAAGGATAGAGACAGACATCCGTCAGCTACTGGCGGCCACTGAGGCGGTTCCTATAGTGGCTAGTGACCCACGCTAGGGCCGCACCACGACCCGCTGGTACACGTTGCTGAAGGTGACGGCCCCTACAGCCCGGTGGCTTCAGGCCCAGCGATCTATCCTGATCGCGGGCAGCAGGTGCAGGCCCGAGGTCTGGGAGAGGTTGCCCACGTGCTTCAACTGCCAGAGACCCGGCCACAAGGCTGCTACCTGCACGGCACCCAAAACGGCCGCCCGCCTCTGTCGTCGATGCGGATCGCCAGACTATGCGGTGGCTGCGTGTAAAGCCGAGACAACACACTGTATTGTGTGCGAGGTCTCGGGCCACAGAGCCGACAGTATGGCCTGCCCGTCATACCGCACACAGCTACAAGAACCACGTAAGCGGAGGGAGCCTATTTCACATGGAGAGCCAAAAACAGGTGGCGCCCTACCAGAACCATCCAGACCCGCTGAACAGGCGTTGGATCGAGGGCGGCGACAATTTAGCCGTAGGACCCTCGCGCCGACGGAAGACTGGCAAACGGCGGGCAATGCCTCCCAAGTTCAAACCCCCCAGGAAGAGTAATGGTCAGGTTTCTCCAGGTAAACCTCAATCGGTGCCGGGCGGCCCACGACCTACTGCATACGCCACACAACACCAGGTAGGCCTTTGCCTCTTATCAGAACCAAATGTGTACATCTCTCGTTCAACACCTAACATGTACACTGATGCACAAAGCAATGTGGCCATCTGGTGGACACGTCAAGACGCGACGCTCTGCCTTCTCACCGATACCTTAAACACTCACTACTTGTCACGGGGGACTTCAATGCGGTGCACACTGCATGGGGGGTCACCGTGCCACCGACAAAGGCGCGACTCTTCTTGACTGGATGTCCGAGCACAACATGACCCTGGCCAACCATGGCGACGTTCCTACGTTCGCGCGCCGAGGTCAAACATCGTTCTTAGACCTCACCTTTGCGGACCCGAGCGCCCTACGACGGATACAAGAGTGGAAGGTCCAGGAGAACGAGGAAACCTTGAGCGACCACCGCTATCTAACGTTTGAATTGCTCTCGCCGATCACGCGTTGTCCCGATACGCGGAGGCGCACGTGGCAGATGCGATACATCAACAAAAAGGCTCTCCAGACCTTCTTTAGAAACCAGTTCAATCGCTTGGCGGACACTCCATTAGACGCGGATACCCTGGCTAAAATCCTGGCGGCTGCCTGCCGGGCGGCCGGGGGCCCAGCCAGACGTGGCGGCACGAGAGCCCGGCCTGCTAAACCTTGGTGGAGCTCGGTTATTCAGACAGCCCGTGTAGACTGTTTACGCGCGAACCGCACACTGACACGTGCACGCTCTTGGCTGGCGAAACGAAGACGACAGGGGCACAATGTCGACCCTCTGGCAGATGCCACTGCCAGGGTTGACCGCCTAGGGGACCTTTATCGTACGCATCGACTCTACTTACGAAAGCTCATTCAGCAGGCAAAAGTCGAATCCTGGAAGGCCTTGGTGGATTCGGTTGAGGTGGACGTGTGGGGTCTTCCCTATCAAATCGTTATGGGCAAGCTCCGCGCACCACCACCACCTCTCCCGGCAGAATAAATTCGCCGGGTAGTTCTCAAGCTCTTTCCGCAACAACCGGGCCGCGTTCATACCAGCATTCCCGTTGACCTTGAACAGATCCCGGAAGTAACAACAGAGGACATAATAGAAGCGGCAGAGCGGCTAGCACCAAGTTAAGCCCCGGGCCCGGACGGGGTCCGACCGGACGTGGTGCGACTGCTGGCACGATCCTATCCCAAGCCTCTTGCAAAGCTAGTGTCACGCTTGCTCGTAGAAGATCGCTTTCCCACCCAGTGGAAACGTGCCCATTTGGTACTGATACCGAAGCCGAACGCCTCACCCGGCTCGTCAGCGCATCGCCCCATATGCTTACTCGACGCTGTAAGCAAACTAGTCGAAAACGTGCTCGTTCGGCGTTTAAACGACGAACTGGATGCAAGAGATGCCCTCTCAAATAACCAATACGGATTTCGCAGGGGCCGATCCATCCTTGACGCCGTGAAGCGAGTCATAGAGGCGGCTCGCGCCGAGCAGCAGCGGCCACTCTGGTGCTATTGATATTGCTGGTCGTCCGCAATGCGTTCAACACCGCCAACTGGTCGACAATAATGAGTGCGCTCCAGCAGAAGGGGATCTCCCCGTACCTGCGGCGCATACTATCATCGTACCTGGAGGAGCGGACACTCCTCACGCAAGGCGAAACCCATCCAATTACGGCGGGGTGCCGCAGGGCTCAGTACTCGGCCCAGTTCTATGGAACGTGGCATACGATGGTGTCTTGCGGCTCGACGACCTGCCGGATGGGGTGGAGACAATCGCCTACGCATATGATCTTGCACTGGTAGTCACCGCTCGCACATGGACTATGCTGGAGGCCAGGGCAAACACGGCTCTTGACCGGATAAACAGGTGGATGACTGAACATCACCTGGAGTTAGCACCACAGAAAACCGAGGCCCTTTTTCTAACAGGACGCAGGCGGATAGGGCCTATGTCTCTGGAGCTCAACGGGCACGCTCTCACGCCGTCCCGCCACGCCAGGTGCCTAGGGGTGACCTTGGACACAGGTCTAACTGGCCTGCCCCACATTAGGCAGGTTACGCAAAAGGTGACAAGAGTATCGGCCAACCTGGCCCGAATACTACCCCGGGAGGGAGGCGCGTCCGATCCCAAACGGCGTCTACTAGCTGCTGTTGCAGAAGCGGTCGCGCTCTATGCTGCGCCAGTGTGGGCGGACTTAGCACTCAGGACGGACACGGTTCCGCCAGGCTCTGCGCCGCTCCCAACGGGGTGTGGCAATTCCGGTTAGCCGGGCGTACCGAACGGTCTCCACGGACGTCCTGCTGGTTCTCGCATGCCTGCTTCCATGGGACATGCTGGCGGAGGAGAGGAGTAGGCGGAGATTAAACGGAGAGATATTATGGACCGAGGCTCGAGAGGCCACACTCGCCGCTTGGGCGGAGATGTGGACCCACCCGCCTGCCGGAGACACGAGAGGCACGTGGACACGCTTCCTCATCACGGACTTGCGCAAGTGGTATACGGCACAGGAACCAATGACATATTACGCTGCCCAGGCGTTGAGCGGACATGGCCAGTTCCAGGCGTACATGATGAAGATCGGAAAAGCCGCGACGGACATATGCGTTATCTGCGACGCCGGAGTCCCCGATGATGCCGCGCATACAATAGCACGGCGTTGTCTGCGTACCGCGATAGCTCATCGTTTACCCTACAAGCATCTACAGCGCAAGTGATCGTCACGCACACGGTCGACTCAACGACTAATTGGGGTGCTGGCCTAAAATACCTCGACGGGCTCATGCGCGAAAAGATTCGGCTGGAGAATAATCGCCGGGCGCGATTCGTCGCCCGGAGCCCCCCTGATTTAACCCAGCAGGACTTACCTGCTCGGGATGCACCTACAGACTAAGGAAAGGGTTAAAGCGTGAGGCTCCTCCCTCCTGGTCTCGAGGTAATGGTTCACATTCCGAACCAGGAGGGGGTTCCGGGGGGGGTGGTTTTTAGTGGGTAGTGCGCTCGGATTAGAGTGAGTCGCGTATTCCCCCTCCGAGCGTCTAGCCCCACACTACCCGTCATTATATCGACGGGTGTGCGTAAATGCATTTTCCACCCCTTAAAAAAAAAAAGCTTAGTGCAGCTAAGCCAATGCAAGCCGCGTCCATCCACCGTTCCACCACACGGACATTCCTCTCTCTCAATCATGGCAATGCCAAGTCTAGGGCCACTGGCAACAGGGCACTGGTCAGCTTACTGCCGACTAGCTCGGACGAAAACACGTCGAGCTACGCTCCATCGGCGTCGGAATAATAATAATAATGATAATAATATATTCGCACGCGCAAATGTAGACTTACTTTGGAAACAATTGCTTTTTCTGACCCTTACGATTATTTAAATAGTACGTTTCATATACGTATGAGTTCGCCGATGAGAGTTAATTTTCGCCTGTTGTTTATATATATATATATTAGAAACGCGTGAACTAATTTAGTACATGACATAAAAACTCTTGTATGTACGTTTTTCTTACAAAGTTGATATTATGTTCATCCTTCACATTATACTTCAGGCAGTTATTGGTAGCTGCATTAGGTAGTTGGCGTTTGTGAATAAACTATCTGCAATTGTATTTTTTTTGTAAAAGGTCATGACCTATTTGTATGCAAAATATTTCCGTAGCAGTAGCTTTGTCAGCTAGCCTAAGATCACCAACTAGTAACATCTCAGCTACAGCTTCAGCATGTCTAGGCGTGATAGGCGTAACATCATTTTAGTGCCAAGTGTGCGCCCAAAAACGGGAAACAGCTTTTTCTTTAATTAAAACTTTAAAACACTACCATGACTTATTTTGTTTTATTATTTGAGCCGAATCGTTGTTTACGGTGGTCCTCTTCGACACTTATTCTGGAGCTTGTTGTTGAGTTTATTACATAGCACCGTTTGTGCCATGGTTTATTATAACATTGCCTGGCTCTTTGGTTGCCCATAACAGTCGACATCAATATATATATATATATATATATATATATATATATATATATATATGATGCGTTTATTTATATAACTTTTTACAGTATCCTGTAGGAATGCGTGAACTAATTTTCTACATGACATAGGGTCGTATCGGCCTACCTGTTTGTCTATATCTAACATTGCCTGGCTCTTTGGTTGCCCATAACAGTCGACTTTAATATATATATATATATATATATATATATATATATATATATATATATATATATATATATATATATATATATATATATATATATATATATGATGCCCACGTTTATTTATATAACTTTTTACAGTATCCTGTAGGAATGCGTGAACTAATTTTCTACATGACATAGGGTCGCATCGGCCTACCTCTTTGTCTATATCTAACATTGCCTGGCTCTTTGGTTGCCCATAATAGTCGACTTCAATATATATATATATATATATATATATATATGATGCCCACGTTTATTTATATAACTTTTTACAGTATCCTGTAGGAATGCGTGAACAAATTTTCTACATGACATAGGGTCGTATCGTATACCTCTTTTAGTATATCTTTACTTCTCCACATACTTTACATACACACTCTTGTATGTAAGAGGAGTTATATATATATATATATATATATATATATATATATACAGCCAATAATTGTAACTAATGTACGGCCGACAAACATCCGCTCTGCTCCCAGCGCATACGATCTCGCGGGTTAGTTGGCAGTCAATAAAACAAAGTGGGTTATCCTACAACCCAGCTTTCTTAACATGTCCACTTAGTAAATACTTCACCGAACCCTCACAGGAATTTCCGAACTCTGCTTTATCGGACCTGCCACCATTTGCAAGGTTCTCTCCTGTAAAACGTTTTAAGCTACGGGAGGAGCACAGTGAAGCGCAAATAATCCTACACAGGGCAGTCAGTATAACAAGGTCGCCATTAGAACAAATTGCGTACAATTCTACACAGGGCAGTCAAGTCTAGCAAGGTCGCCATTAGAACAAATTTTGCTCAAAACTTCAAGAAGACCTTTGTGGCAAACGGTGAAAGATTGTGCCTATTAAGACGAGTCATGTGATTGCTGCGTCTACCAGTAAAAGTATTTCAACCGGCAACAACTGCGCTTCTCCGGTACCGATATTGGCCGCAGCCGGTTCCTGCGTATCCAGAGAGTTGAGCACATAAATAACGGGCGCACATCCCCTGATGCCCCCTGATCGCCCGTGATAACGATCTATTCGATGAAACAACCAACGGAGTCTTGACGGATATCCGATAGCACCTCTGCACGCTAGGCTTCGAGTTGCCTTTACAAAAGAATAAGAAGCAATTATTTTAATTGACTTATAGTGTTATCCTCAAATTTCAAATAAAATACGGATGGAGTGGCACCTAGTATAATCCATAAACATCGTTAGGTGCGTTGCCTTATTCTGGATAAGACCCTCACATGACGAAATGTTGGCAAAGCCTGAGAATTTTCTCGCAGACTTTTCTCGTCTCCCAGCCACCCATCCTCACGCAGCTCCGTGTGTTCGTCCAGATAGGAGTGCCAAGTTTAACCGCCCTGAGCGAGTGCCTCGACGCCCCTAGCGCCCAGTCGTTGACTCTTTGCCGTTTCACCTGTCCCCAAGCACCTTGTCTCAACCACTGTATCGCTCGAACCTTGCTTCCAAAAGCGCCTACACTACAGTGGTAAATCTGACTCTGTTTAATGTGGTGTCTCGACTTCTGACCAGATTGGCGGCATATGACACTGTTATGAGCGCTGTGCCTACTTAAGTATTAAGCGAGAGCTACTCTTTCGGAACCTGAGTCTGGGGAGTCCCCTGACGTGCCACGCGTCTGTAATGGTGCTCCTCAAGAGCCACAAATCCTGGTCCATAGTAAGAAGATCTGCAGAATTTATCTCGAAAGCGACATCAAACGGTGCGACAAAAGTCGAGCAGTAAAGTTAAATGCTAGTGGCCGGGTGAACTAATGCTGACAGGACAGCAGTGCGACTACTCCCGACAAGCGGCAAAGTCCCATACCAGCGTTGCCTTAACAACGATGGCCAGTGTGCATCATGCAGCTCACTAAATAGTCTTTTCAGAGAGGTGGGCACGCGAGATACTATTCATGTAGTTCAGTCGGCGATGTAGCGAGCTGTGATAATGCCAAGAAGCCATAATGTATTCAGCCACCATAAACTGTCTCATCACCTTTAACAAGGTTCCCTTTTTAGTCATCTACTGGTCAAGGCGTTTAGAGAATATTGGGTGTCCGCGGAGCTGCATTGAGTAAGATCGTAAGTCACCTACTACAACCCAGGCGTGGCTGTAAAAAGATACAACTGGTGTATTGTAAGCCATGCGCTGGACAGGGAACTTTTAGGCTAGGTTCGGTGTCTGCGATGCTAGATTGTGTCAGCAGTGTCAGGATTGAAATGCTCCAGGATGATAAATAGGTGTGATTTTCCATTATGATGAGATGTGTTTAAGCTTCTCGACAAGCAGTAGTAAAGCAAGTAGTGGCTGAAGAACCTCAGTAATTGTTTCGATAGGCTAATTTAGCTTTGTGCTGACTGAAAGAACCCAGACAATGATGATAGGTACGTGAGTGTCTTATGGACCTTGACCCGGCGCCGTGGTAAAATAACTCGAGACCTCTTAAACGTCATAGCTCGTCGTTGCCGCGGCCCGTTTTTTCTTAGTGGGCTTCTGAGTCTAGGTAGAACTATTGTAGGGTTTCCTTTCTCAGAGGTAGTTCTACCTCTAACTACGACAGCATATGTTTTTCACCAATTGCAATATCGGCCGGCATGGAAATTTGTTTACAAGATTCTTCTATGTTTGCGGGGCGATTTACAATACATTCGCCTGCTGAAGTGTACAAGCCTCACTGATAAGTTTACACTTCTTTTTAAGGACAACATGTCTCGGACATGAAGGGATGCCACCAAGATGTGGTCCATGACAATTGACACACTAAGGCGTGTTTTGACATAAAGCAGCTATGTGCCCTTCCGTCAGGCAACTACGACGTTTTTCCTGTAGGCTATACCAACTTGCTTTATAACTGGGTCGGAGGCACTTGAAGCAGACATTGGTTTGTACGGTTCGGGCATTAGGGCGTGATCGGTGGCTCTGGTCAAACGTATGTATGACTCAAATGACAAGCTGTTTTGGTTTTATTTATACATTATACACAACATAATTTTAATACATAATTAGGTCAGACCCGGTAGACCACTGCCTGAGAGCAGCGAACCTATCACCGCAGCCGCATTTCCAAGTTGCACTTCAATTGATGTTCTTTGTAGCAAAAATTCCCCTGCCCTTTTTGTCATCCTTCTCACTTGCCACTCTTTTTCCCAATTTCTTTCAGAAATCTTACTGTTGATTTGCCTATGGCTCCCATTGTTTCTATGGCAACTGGCTGCACTACAAAAGATGCCCCCATCTCGCGGTACTTCAGAGTTTTTCGCTGCTCCGCTAAATTGGCAACAGCGCCTGCTGATCTTGAAGCTCGGCTCATGTAAGACGGCGCCAGCGTGTCCCACACGGTTGCGTCCCACACAAAGGCCTTTCCGAAGGACCACGGAACAAAGGTAATTCCGGACGTGAGCCTGAGTCCGCTGCGAGTCCGACTGGCTCCTTTCTGCAGGGTTCGTTAGCGGAATGCAACGCTCTTAAAATCACTTCATTGAGGGCGGCGTGGCCCGAATGCCTTCCGCAACTTCTAGGACAGCTGAGGCCATGCTCTCCCGTCGGCGACACCGGTGTGTTGCGAAGGAGCAACTATGAGAAGCACATACCGCCTCCCCTAACCACAGGCCGGCAACGATGCGGAGTGTTGTATTGTCCAGCATCGTTCCAGGCTGCGCCGAGGGGATGGCTTGAACTCATTTGGAGCTCGTATCGTTGAAAGCTGCTAGTAGGCGTGCCTCAGCTGTGTTGTTCAGCAGCCTTATTTTAAATGGGTTCGACTACGACAGCGTCCAGGGCATGCTGGTGTGTGCCATCAAGCACCACGCGGTGACAGCGGCAAACTCCTCTTTTTTGGACTCCATGAGCCGTTCTAGAAAAGACTTGGCGTTTGAAGGAGTCAATTCTTGAAGTGTAGTGATTGAACCCAAGAATGCAGTCTGGGCCAGATAGGTTGCACGTCGGATTCCAAGACTTCCGGATGATGTGGGAAGAAAAGCTTGCCTCTCAATTTACCCCGTCTTGATTTAAATTTAACACCTGCTTCACGCAATGTAGAATGTCCCTTTGGGCCGACGCGTTCATGCAGCGAAGGATATAAATTAGCCTTGGCGTCGAGAGGCTAGTTCGGATCAAGTATAATGCAGGGTGCGCATCGAGGAATTTTAATCTGAAGCACTAGAATTAAAAAAATTTTTTTAAGGAGGTTGTTTTAATCTGAAGCACTAGAGATCCATTAGCTCGCACTTCCTGTTTAGGGCGAATTTTGCGATGGCCGTTTTGAGGAGAGCTCCAAGAAGCTCGATGGTTTCATCAGTGCATAGCTTGATGTAAGGAAGCGGGTCCTGCGCCCGGCGTAAGCACTTGTCACGAAAAGCGTAGTAGGCTGACAAGACGTACAGTTTACACTTTAAAGCATTTAGTTGCAGTCCCGAGGTGACGCCAAAATCGATTATCTTTTCCACATTACTAAGGGCGGAATTAAGAGTACCTCCAATCGTGCCATCATCTGAGAACCACGGCTTATATTTCGACTTCAAAGCAGAAAGGAGTTGGCAAATCGCCAGACAGAAGAAAGCCGAGCCACGGGGGTCCCCTTGCTGTACCCCACATTTGGAGAGTACGATCTCCTCCCCCAAAAGAGATTGGATGGGCTTCTGTATATTTGATAGACTGCGGGGTACATTGCTGAAAAGTTTTATTTGACAGCTTTAAGAATCACATTCTTTCTCAAGAAATGAAAAAACAATTAAATCGACATTTATTAGCACCTTAGTAGATGCCAAGGTAATATTTACAAAGGCACTTGCGGCGTGGACAGCAGCCTCGCAGCCTTCTTTAACTTCACAACCCAGTTGAACGGGGGCACTCCTGTCGATAATCGGCGTCAAGTATTTGCGGATAAGCGCCTTACACGCTAGCCACCAAGGTATTACCGACTGCTATCGTGCGGAGACCACCGTCTTTTTTCTTTAACGCTAGAGGATTAGTTCCATAGAAAGTACTAAGTGCAAACCCTGGTAGGCGGCCATTCACGACAAGGTTGCAGAAATCCGTCAGAGCAAGGAGAAGGGGGCAGATCACCCTTTCTAAAAAGATCTTTTAGGTTTCTGGGCTTGAGGCCGTCAGGGGTTCTACTTGAGCTATTTAAGAAATTTTGGATTGCTGCTCGGACTTTACTGGAGGTATTGTTGGTTTGATCGGCTGATGGAACTTCTCGAGGCGGTGGCGGGTATGCCGCCGTTTCTGGCATATTCGGGTGTTTCTCGCTAAGTATGCAATGCGTATTGGCGTCTCGTGGAGCCATCGAATCTGTCGAAATAATAATGCGCGCTGCTGCAAAAACATCCCCCTAAGCCAGTTTTGCCTGTGCCACCCGAGCTCTTTGTCTATCATCGTTCATGTTAGTTTTTGGCGGAAGTATGTATGACTTGATCTAAAAGCTTCCGTTTGTCGCCCCGAGTGGCGTGGATGCGATGAAATTGAGTCACTCCCAGTTTTTTTAGTTCCATCTCTGTAAAGGCGATGCTTACACCTTGAATTCTACCTTGTATGAAGCTTTAGCTAGACATGAGGCCTCCCGTCTCGGTCCGCTTTAATGGTTAACAGGGAAGCTGCTAATTTTATGTTATAAGTGCAAACGGCGATAGAACATTTACTTCCTGGAGACAATGTGTGAATTGCCTTGAGTTAGCAGTAACCCTTCTTCGATTTTCCGGGATAACAAATAAGAAGCGTCCGCACTCGACAAAGCGATCGGGGTAAAATATATTGGAAAAGGAACAAATTTTGTAGCAATGCCTTACACCGTCCGCCTCTCTTTAGTAGCAGCCGATTGGTCCACATTTTGCCAAAATCAGTACGTAGGCAAGTAGCCGAAGAGTTCACCAAGGTCCTGTGCTCAGTCGCAGAGAACAGCGACGATACGGCCTGGCTTTCTCTGTTCCCCTTCGCGCCTGTTGTCCTGGCCTAGCCCTCCTCGTGCCCTTGCCATCAACCACATCAGCCGACAATGTTCGGTCTGCCATAAAAACGTTTTCGCGAAGCTTAGCCGCGGGCCTAGATTTCATCAGACCACGGCTCTTACAAGATCTGCTATCTCCCGCTCTAGGAGCTACCGCCGACCGACTTGCGGCTGCCCTGGCCAAAGTCGTTGATCTTCTTCGCTGAGGTTTGCCGCTCTCCGAATGGCGACCGCTCATCTTTGGTGCCAGATTTTTCGCTCTTAAGAAAAAAGATGGCAGCGTAAGGTCCATCGCATGTTCATCTGCAATCCGGAGGCTGGCGGCAAAGATTGGCATCTTAGAGAACAAGGCAGACATCTCACATGCTCTTGGTGTCCATCAGCTTGGGTTTGCGACACCGGGAGGATGCGAAACCGCAGTGCACTCGACTCGGTCCTTTCTGGAGTCACGCTCTGAAGCTATTGCCTATTCGGAGGGACCACTTATTGAGTGCGGTAAAGGCCTATGTCCCGAGTATGTTCCACTAGGTGGAACTAGCTTATAAAGAGCCTTCCTGCCTTCTCCTGCCGCATGATGTCATAATGTCACAAACTAGGGTGCAGCAGGGCGACCCATTGGGTCCCCCCCTGTTCTGCCTGGCTGTCAAGGAGTTGGTCGACTCTCTTGAATGCCCTCTAAATGTATGGTACTAAGACGACGGTGTTCTGGGTAGCGCCCCCGATGCGGTAATGAGGGACATCCACCGAGTCATTGAGTTTGCTGAGCGGAGTGGCCTGGCCCTAAACCCTGTAAAATGTGAGGTCCATGCTGTAGGAGGTGCTGCTGACTCCGAAATGCTAGAGGCTCTCCCAGGGTGCAAGACCGTCGGCACGAATTTAGAGCTGCTAGGCGTCCCCCTATTCCCGCAAGGAGTTCCGGATGTCCTCGAGAGGTGGCTGGTCAAGCTAGAAAATGCAATGTCACGCATTTACTTGGTAGGTTCTCACCGAGGCCTTTTTCTTCTGAGATCATCATTTTCGGCCCTTCGTCTCAACCACTTGTTTCGAGGGGCAGACTGTTCGCAAGCTTCAGGAATCCTTGAACGACTCAACGACCGCGTGATGTCTACATTAGAGGCGTTGCTAAACTCAGCCTATCCGCTCTTGCGCGCCAACAGGCTCTACTCCCCGTTATTTGGGGTGGCCTAGGGTTACCTGATGCGACTGTCTTATCGGAGACAGCTCTGGCAGCTTCCCTCCATAGTTCTATGCAACAGGCAAGAACCCTACTGGATTCTGTTGCTCTCACGGACTTAGAAGCCCGATTGGAGACAAGCCACCGCAAGGCAGTTGCCCTGTGCGGCCACGAGCCCGCCGAAGCTGGACACCAGAGAGAATGGGCAGCAATTCTTTATGAGCAAAGAGTCGAAAACCTCACTGCGGAATGCGCCACGGACGCCGATAAGGCCAGGCTGCGTGCCGTCTTTTCCAAGGGGGCGGGCATATGGCTCCACGCCATACCCTGTGCTCAGATCGGGACCCTGTTAGATGGCGAGTCGGTAAGGATCGCGCTCGGACTTAGTTTAGGAACAGACCTTGTGTACACCCATGCCTGCGTCTGCGGAGACGTCGTCCAGCCAGATGGACGTCACGGGCTGTCCTGTATTGTCAGCGCAGGTAGGCGAGCAAGATACCAAGCCTTGAACGAAACCGTTAGCAGAGCTCTACGATTCAGTGGTCTACCGTGCGTCCTGGAGCCCGTCGGACTAGACAGAGAGGGCGGGAAGAGACCTGACGGTCTGACCTTAACTCCGTTCGAGCGCGGATGCATGCTGGTTTGGGACGCGACAGTTACTGACTCAATAGCCCCTTCAATGGTCAGTGCTGGCGCGGCTCAGGCTGGTCATGCATCGGCTCTCGCCGAGGCAGGCAAGGTTAGAAAGTACCAGAACATCGGTTACCCGTACGAGTTTCACCCACTTGCCTTCGAGACCCTTGGCGGGCCGGGTCTGTGTACTCGCAGTTTGCAACAGAAGGTCGGGAAGCGGCTAATTCTAGCCAGCGGAGATAAGCGAGCAAGTGATTTCCTCAGACAGCGTCTGTCGCTGGATGTGCAACGAGGCAATGCGGCCTCGGTTCGAGAAACCCTCCAGAAATGGTTGGTCCCTACACTGGAGCCCCCGTAATGGTGCACACGTTCGCAAAGACCCAAATGTCATGGTCCGACCGTGAATGATTTGAAATTTAATAAATAATAATATATATATATATATATAAAAAAGTAGCAATATATATATATATATATATATATAAGGTTTTTGCACGATTGAATGAAACCGTTTAATGTAAATTAAACACATTTATCTAGCCTGGGTGTGTATATATATACAGGTAGTTCCATAAGTTCTTAGAATGAAAACCAAGAATTTTCCAAATCATGTTTTTAAATTTATCTTATTCGATATACTCCCCGAGATGCTCAATACACTTTTCCCACCAAGATTTCAGAGCTTTATACCTCTTAAGTAGAATTCCGCGTCTTTAGACTGAAAATAG
>QVRM01007062.1:112500-142928 GCA_003439945.1 Dermanyssus gallinae | reverse complement strand
AAATGTATGTCGAACCAAGTTGAACTGCAACGCGTCCCAAATTACAGTTTTTTTTCGTTTATTTTGTTTGCTTGTGCATAAGAGCTGACAATTGTCCTCTTATGAAAAATATACACCGGATCAAATAAATGAAGGCGTCACATACCCTCCAGTTTTAGGCGTGTCAGGGCGTCTGTATATATATATATATATATATATATATATATATATATAAACCAAGCTTATATATGTATATATATATATATATATATATATATAAATTTGAACAAGTTAACTAATTTTAATTATTCAAAATGTACCAGTTTTGGGCGTATCGGAGCGTCTGTATATATATATATATATATATATAAACCAAGCTTATATATATGTATATATATATAAAATTTGAACAAGTTAACTAATTTTATTCATTCAAAATGTACTCTTAAATTGTAACCCACAAGCCACCCCCATTCCCTGGACTAGACTATCGATTCGATTGACATTGATTATTCTGGTTTCTGCTTCTCGAGGAATGTCTCCGCGTGTGTTTTTATTGCTTCTGGAAAAATGCATTTACTTTTCTGTCGGTAGTTCTGCGGACATCTGAATAAGTGGTAGTCCGGTGAGTACGCTGAAAGCGGCAAAATTTCCCAATCGAAACTCGCGATTTTCTAGAAGCTGGATAAACTCATATGTGGCGGCTTGCGTTGTTTTGGTAGAAGATAACCCTGCTGCTAATCACGAGACTGTGTCTGTTCCATTTAGAAGGCTAGAGTAAAAAAATCAATCGAGCTAATCACAGTAGACACCAGTGTCGTTATCGCTACACCACTAAGATAAAACTCGTGGTGAACGATGCCATGTATACGTATTGTACAAAACATAGAGCAAAATCATACGCAAATGCATTGATCTCTGTGGCGTATTCTGGCGAGATTTGCCTGGGGCGCACCAGGATCTTCTACGTTTCAGATTGAAGACACACTTTTTCTCGCAAGTTGAAGACCCATTTTTTGTCGCAGATAACAGTTTGATCCAAGAACAGAGACTCTTGCGTCTGAAAGGGTATGAAGAGAATTTTGCTGGACGATCCGTTTTGCGGCGCTTGTTCAAATCATTGGTCCAACTTTGTTATGAAGCCATGGGAGCAGAGGCAAATGACAATGGTTGTGCAACACAGCCCAAAGTCTATGACTAACTCACACGTAGTCACTCAGGGGTTTTATTTCACAGTTTTCACCACATGCGGTCGTTCTCGAGCGTAATAGGCCTTCCAGAGCGTGGTTCATTTGGGAGACTTAAGTTGCCGGAACGGAATTTGGCGAACCAATTGTAGCACGAAGTGTTTGAAATGCTGTAATCACCGAGTACGCTCCAAATATTTCGGACCGCTTATACAAAAGGCTTGCCCCTTAGCTGGGATGTTTCGCTCGACAGTTCCATTTCGACAGAATGCATATAGCATACACAACGAATGAGAGCACTGTACGAATCTTTCGAAGATTCTATAGGCTTTTGCGCTCATATAGATATCTGTTATTTTGTTTGTAAACACAGCACATCTCTCAGATGCATGGCAGTTATTTCGAGAAATACATTCAGATAATATACATACAGTTACTTTTATATATATATATATATATATATATATATATATATATATATAGAAAGTAACTGGATATTGTAAAATCTTCGAAAACTTTGTACAGTGATTTTATTCTGTGTATCTGTAATGGTCTCTGAGAAGTCTTGTTTCGGAGTGAGATCGAAATACTACAATTTGTACACTAGTGTTTTTGCCCGAATAGGAGCACAAAATGTGCTGTTGCGAGCCACCAGTCTTCTAGACAGAAACAAGAATCCATCGTGTTCGTGATAAAATCTGCTCCATCGAAGAATATGCAAGGCCGGTCAGAAAACGCGACCTGGTCGCTTTAAAAGTGAAATTCCGCCAAAAATAAAGTTCTTCTTTATTAGCGTTCACAGCAAATACTTTAGAATCATAACTCTACAACCAGATCACACAGCGCTCAAACGGACCTATTCAGCCAATGCGCAATTCCTGACGATCCATTTGGTACCAAACTTATGGCAATGCGAGCTGTGGATTTGCGGAGTAATTACGATTTTTTCGGAGGGCATGTCCAGATTAAGTGCATGAAAAATGACGCGCTGCGGCTGTCGCGCCGACAAATCGGCGGGTAGTGAACGTCGCCACACAGTCCTGCCTGCGAAACAGCATAACCATCCTGGGTAGCGCCGTTGACTGACCATATATATATATATATATATTATATACATATATGTTCTGATAACTTCATTTCGTTTCTTGTCAGTTTTGATTTCATTACAGAGTTAACTGCGATCATAGAGAATATGACTGTCGTTGACTGTGCCTGACTTGCACATTGGACTGCTGTACCGACCTTAGTCGACTTACAAGTGCCATTAGAGTGTCAAGATTGTGTGAATTGTCCAAATGATGATATGCATTTTTAGAAACGATAATTTTCTAAAAACGTTCTAAAAAGCATTTAAAAAAAGCATTATCATTTGCACTAAAGGTTTGCGCTTTTAGATCAAGTGATAATGGTTGACGCAAGAGAAATCTCGTATCAAGCTATCATTTTCTGCTGCGAGCTGTATGGGCTTAATGAAGCAAAACGCTGCGAATGAAGAACGTTATGTGTGATACGTGTGTGGTGTACCTATAAGGCAAATCAAAAGGAAATGTGCATAATTGCTAATAAACTTTAATTAACCATTATGAAGTTGCATGGCACAGGTGTTCATGCAAGAAAACACTTCAATATACGTCACTGCCAACAAGCAGTGCCGACTTTCCTGCCATCTTGACGCCTATCTGCCATCTTGACAGCACTGCCAACTTTCCTGCCATCTTGACGCCCTCTTAGGCATTTTGTAAAAGTTAAAGAAAAAAAAAGTAAACAGTAATATTTGTTACCATAGAAACTTTCCTATCATAGGGACCAGACAACATTTGCCATATAGGTAGGGATTAGTGCGCTAGTCATGGTTGTCATCTACCGGTCCCCGGTTCGATCCCTGTTGTTGGTCGAATTTTTTTTTAGCAATCCTTATTGAGATTAGATGAATAACCAAACCGCTGAGGGTCAGCGGCCATGCTACTGCCACAAGGACTGTTAGGGAAACCCTAGATATCTTAACATGTCCGGCTCTCGGTGCTTTAAAGATGCTACCTCAGGTTGAGTTCCAAGCCCGTAGGGGACGGAGGATAGTCTAGAATTAAAAACAACCTCCTTAAAAAATGTTTTTAATTCTAGCCAGTGCTTTCTGGCATAACCATGCTTGCAGTTGGGGATATCAACGGCAATATATACATATACGGCAATAGATATCGCGGCGGTAGAGGTCACCTGAACAATACGAGTGTACAAACATGACTGGTCATGATGACTAGCCATCGTTTGTTTTCTTATGTATATGAACTTGGCTGCTTGATGCTTTACGACGGCAGGCAGATGTAGGTGCACAAAGAGAACGGAGGAAAGACACAAACCTCAGCTCCAAAACTTATCTCGTTAAGTTTAACTATAAATTTCCACTGACTGAGATAAGCTGGAGCTAGCGTTTGTGCCGGATCAAAGCGTGCTTTGTTGCCGGCGATTGGCTGGGATCGGCAAGAAACACGTCTTTAATTTGGGGGGGGGGGGGGGGGAGGTAAGCGTCAATGCAGGTAACAATCATCACCCGACAGACATTAGCCCACAATGTGGCGCAGTTTATGAGAAGACAAGTAGGCGTATTTTAAATCAATTATATGGCAACTCACTAAATATTAGTGCTACTAGTTTACGTAGTTACAAGTGCGTCACGGCAAGATAATGCGAATGTTTGCTCTAGTAAATCGCGAATTCGTCGCCGATGATAAGAATATGAACAAACAGCAAGGAAAACTACGGTAATGTACAAGCGGGACGTTGCGGCTAAAAGTAAAACATGGCCACATCGAGGCATGGAACTAGGTACATGAACTTGCATGCAATAAGTGCGAGATATATATATCAAATAGGTAAAAAATATTGTACATTCGGCATGCAGTTTAAATGCCTCAGTTATTGCATTTACAGTCGGTTATCGTTAATTAGACCACCACACCCATATTAATTTAGCTAATTATTGCTTTATGTTTTTGATAATTTGCTTCGCCTAACTGAACGCTATGGAGCGTCGTTGGTAAACTTTTGGAAAAGATGTTCCAATCATCACCCGACAGACATTAGCCCACAATGTGGCGCAGTTTATGAGAAGACAAGTAGGCGTATTTTAAATCAATTATATGGCAACTCACTAAATATTAGTGCTACTAGTTTACGTAGTTACAAGTGCGTCACGGCAAGATAATGCGAATGTTTGCTCTAGTAAATCGCGAATTCGTCGCCGATGATAAGAATATGAACAAACAGCAAGGAAAACTACGGTAATGTACAAGCGGGACGTTGCGGCTAAAAGTAAAACATGGCCACATCGAGGCATGGAACTAGGTACATGAACTTGCATGCAATAAGTGCGAGATATATATATCAAATAGGTAAAAAATATTGTACATTCGGCATGCAGTTTAAATGCCTCAGTTATTGCATTTACAGTCGGTTCTCGCTAATTAGACCACCCTACCCATATTAATTTAGCTAATGTTTTTGATAAGTTGCTTCGCCTAACTGACCGCTATGGAGCTTCCTTTGGTAAACCCTTTGAAAAGATGTGCTCACCTCATCACAAATATTTACGAGAACTTGAGATATTTAAGACGACTAAACTTTCCTCAAAAAGGGAACCTTGCTGACCAGACGCGTTAGCTCTATCAAACAAACAGGTATGAGCTCCATGTATACTTGTGTGCCAGTGCCACGGAAAGTAAACATTATGAGTGGGCGCGTCAAGCACACTAGGCATCGACGACGGCATTTTAATTCGCGGCGCCGGCGGCTGTGGCAGTGGTTCACGGCTTGAAACATTTTAAACCGTGCAGAGACATCACCGATTGGAGGCAAGCTTTTTAGCAAGTATTCAGCAGTTAAGGCCGGCTAGGCCGTACGTAGGTGGCAAACGAATCTACATACGGTAAGCATATCGAAGCAGGACGGTTTTGTGCAAACGAACGTTCTATATGTTTGACCTACAGCAATCTAAACCGGTATGGCGACAGTCTGTTCATAAGCAACAAATCGGAACGTCTGTTCATTCGTGACTACTACCGCGGTACTATTGACAGAACAACTAAATAATTAGACGCGGAATTCGACACACATGCGGCATTACATACACGGGGCGGCGGGTAGACACGGACAGAAATCGGCAGTAATGACCATACATTGGCTGACAGAAGGAAGCCACGAGCGCAACACGAATGCTTAGGCTTAGTCATGTGATGTCACTTTTTAGACCCAAGCTAGCTTGCCAAATGCAAAGCTTGAAACAAATCACCTGTAGAGATTGAGTTTCAACGTTTCAATATTATTATTATTATTATTATTATTATTATTATTATTATTATTATTTTTTTCATTAATATTATTATTTATTCAATGTTTCGGTGTTTCCCTACAATTGTGGGATCTAAACGTGTACCCGCCTAGGCTCACCCCCGCTCCTTAATCCATGGAGTCGATGACAGCGGCGGCGTTTCCCCTACACAATGCGAGCGAGAATTGCTGACGTAGAAACTCACCCTCGCGCTGGTCACCCGTGTTAGCACTTATTTTGATACCTAGATCTTTGAGGAAGATACTTGTGTTTTTGCTGATTGGGCCCATCGTTTCCATGGCGACGGGTACGAAGTGGTATCTTTTCTCCAGGTCAGAGTATTTGCGCTTTTTTGCGATCTCAGCATGTTCGGCAATCCACCCTGACCGGGTAGCGCTATGCATAAAGTATGACGGAGCCACTGCACATGATACCGTGGCATCCCATACTAGACATTTGCCCTTAGACCATGGCGAAATGGTGACGCCGTCGGGTCTTTTGTCGTCTTCGAAGCCTAACCTGGGCTCTAGGGTGCTTGGTATGCCGGCTCTACGAAGAGCCTTCTTTAAAACTGCGTTGATTTCCGCGTGTCTGAGAGTTCAACCAGGGCTCTTAGAGCAGCTTAAAGGATGCAGTCCGTCCTTATCCACTGTTTTTCCACATGCCCTGCACTCGTATGGCTCACATATGGGAGCGCCTATTCTTAGGGCGGCCACCATGCGGAAGGAGGTGTTTTCCAGCATGATGCCCAGCTGCGGTGAAGGAAGTGCCTTTAGGAAGCCACTGCTGAAGGTCTCACGGGCGGCTATGAATACCGCTCTCTCTGTTGGAGATTGGGTGTCATCTAAGATCTTGCGAGCGGTCGTTTGACACTTGTAGCCGTCAAGTATATGCTGCGTAGGGTGTTGTTCCCAGGGGCCAGGGCCTATCGATTGTCTTGCTGCCAGCTCAGCTTTGTCCCTCGTTGCACGGAGAACAGAACAAACATGCGGTTCTAACAGCGTCTCTGCGAGTCCTGAGAACTCTATGAGAGAAGCAGCGTAGCACAATGGAGCAAGGTCTGCTACGGACCTTAGTCCCAACCCTCCTTCGCTGAGTGGAAGTGTGGCCCTTTTCCAGGATCTGTCAGTAAGGGCTACGTTTAGAACTTTATTAATATTATTATTATTATTATTGAGCAAACGGTAGTGCACCATACATTTTATTGGGACATGTTTCTTTTTCTCGTTCTTGTTCGATCATAACCGATTATTGTCTAAGTTGGAAACCATGAAAACCAGAATGGAGAGTAGCCGGTCCGAGACTTGAACCCACGACCTCTAAAATGCAGGGCAATAGCATAGCCACCTATTACGACCAGAGTTTAGCAATAACGTGTTCTGTTGAACTCAGTGTTGGTAGTGCTTTATATTCCGCCATTTAGAGCCAAAGATATACGTTTTTATTTGTATGTTAACATACTTTATGTTCTATGCCGCGTTGTTATATAGGGGTAGGAATGTGTGTCCAGTAAACGTATACCTCATTGTGATTTATAGGGGCAACTTGCCTAAGACGACAGTGAGTTTGGTCAAAGGAGTGTGGTTATGGTGGCGCGGCAAGGTAGGCCCAAATGTCATCGTATAGTATGTGGAGAACCATATCGACTAACTTGTACATTTGCGATGGCATCGCAGATCCAGCCAAAACATTTGCTCTTGCTGGGCATTTGCGCCAGGGATCCCAAGGCGACAGGCTGAGGATTTGCGTCGGGAACTCCAAGGCGACCGACCATTTGCTCTTGGGGGCAGGATATGGTACCTGGTTTCAGGCGCTTGTTCTGGGTTCATAAGGACCCCCGCGCACCATTATTGACGCCGCTGAACTATGGTAATAAAATTGGCTTATCGTCTAGGTCGCCTCTTATATGATTGCCTAAGACGGGCCAGATCTGCTGCGCCAAGACCAACTTGCAAAGCATGTTTACGCATAGCATGCTGCCGCCACGAACAGCGTGAAACAGCCTGAAGGAGACGACGAGATCACGTGTCTTCTATTCTTGTCGGCAGCCTCTAGCAACGAGAACACCAAAAACGATACATTTGCGTCGCCGCTGATACTAATTGATTACTGATTAATTTAGGCGATTGTTGTGCAACGCAGGTAAAACATGCCGAGTTTTCTCAGACTCCCCATATCAACCGTAATACGCAGTTCACAGCAAACCCCACCAATATCGGACACCCAGTAATTGCGAACAGCACAGGTCACAAAACCAGTGTGTTGCCAAATTATATCGAACGTTTTGTATACAGCAAAGAGGGATTGTTTGAGTGAGCTTGATCCCACAAACGACATTCGTTATTTTGCATAGATTCATATTTCTGTTACTCACTAGTGGTGACTCTCCGCATCGAGAAAAAAAGATATATCGCGAATTGTAAAACAGTTTCTCTTTACTTCACTAACCGTACGCTTGCTTGATATTTACATGCGCGTAATAACGTAATAACGCCCGTCCTAATAGCCATGGCCATAGCCAGCATGACCGTACGAGGCGGCGTGACCGTAGGAGCCGGCGGCGTAGCCGTGTCCGTGGCCGTAGACGGGAGTGGCCACCTTTGCAGCGACGGCAACGGGGGCGGCAACCTTAGCAGCGACAACGGCGGGCGCACCGACGTGCTTCGTCACGTATTGGTGCGAAGTGGCTACAACAGCGGGGGCGGCAGCCACCTTGGCCACGGGCGCCGCCACGACGGCAGCACCGTAGTGTCCGTGTCCGTGGCCGTGACCGTAGGCGGCAACGGGGGCGGCAACGGCGTGGCCGTAGGCGGGAACGACACCGCCGTGTCCATAGCCGTGTCCGGCTGCCGCGTGGCCTCCAAACAGACCATGCGCTCCGTGAGCAATGCTCAGAGCGGCAAGGGCAAGCGTCTGTGAAGAAAACGACATTTTGCTGGGCGATAAGTGGTCATATATTGGTAGTAGTAGTAGAAGTAGCAATAGTAGTAGTAGTAGTAGTAGACCGCTGAAATATGGTTATATGAATAAAACCCTAATATAAATAAAAAGTAGTAGTAGTAGTAGTAGTAGTAATAATAATCATTAAAAAAAAAAAAACCTCTAGTGATTAGTGCAGGACTCCAAAGCGCATTCTTAACCTGTGATCCACTTCCCGGACCCGGTTTCATAGGTCATGATTGCAACAACAACAACAACATCGACACTGCGTTCCCTCTTTGGCATGCCGAATGTGCCAAATGCGTCTACGAGTATGTACCCAACCACTCATATAATAAAAAAGGTAGTAATTATAATAATAATGTTATTATATTTATGATTAGCAAAAATAGCACCCACTGGATATGTTTTGGAACTACCTATTACTGATCATCGCATTCGATAAACGAGCCAGCCGGCTTTCTGCAAACTCCAACAACAAAATGTTTAAGTTGAAAATGAATTTGAGTACGCCTGCGAGCTTTGAGGACATTTGAGCTTTAAGTGGCAAATGCAAAGCTCAGTACGGAGTCATGCATCCTAAAAGTCGATGTAAGCGACTGTGTTAAGGTGACGCGCGTGAATGAGCGGAATGAGTGCAGCTGCAGAACAGAATGACTGAACCAATTAGTCAGCAACAGTAATGCCAGAAGAGAAGCCAGAGACTGCAACACGTTCAGCTGTCTATGTACTGTATACATACGACAAACATAGCGGTAGCTTTAAGGTCGGAGTTGTATCCACAGTGTTATCGCTTCGACAGCAGTCGGAGATAGCAGGAGTTAGTTGTTCGACGTTATAGTTGCGTGATGGTGGTTAGCGCCGTGTGATACCGCTTTTATATATGCGCGTACAACAACAACAACAACAACAAGAACAACCCCCCAGTAGCATTTGCACCTCGCTGTCGTGTCGTCGCCGGTTGCCTCGGGCAAGGCAGATCGAAAGCCATAGCGTAATAGTAATTTAATATATAGTAATATATAGTAATGATAAAAAGCAGAACGTGGCAACTAGATATGTAGCGGGTGTAACTGGCGTGATAATTTGGTGGTCAGGAATACCGCTAACAAGGCACCGTAATTTGAGCGGTACTGCAGTATTACCTATATATATATATATATATATATATATATATATATATATATATATATATATATATGCACGTCTAAATCAATATGATAAAAGCAATTATCGTCAGAGAATTAAATGTCTCTGCAATCGGTCGTACCCACATATGGCTGAATTTTGCTAACTGCCAGTAATGTCTACGATCGATGCGGAAAACAGAGGATGGAAGAGAGTGCGTGTGTTTACTTCTGCGCCTGTGCGTAGTCAGCTCAGCTAATACAGATAATATAATAGAAGACACCTTTCTTTTTTATAAAACGGTGCGTGTAAGATGCCTGCATGTTGGAAAACAAATTAATATGCTTTCAATACAGAGTGCGGTTGTTGCAGTACATTGGGACCGTTAATATATTCAGATGCCCCTAATGAACAGTCTTTGCTGCATCCTCCAGCAACAAAAAACTCGCACAGAGCAAAAGGATAAGTAGTAGAATGCTCTTGCCCAACTTTTTAATATGTAGATAAGGTTTACTATACCAGACATACGCGGGGTCTCGCTTTTTCCAATCGTTAAGAATGTTGTCTATCAGACACGGCACTTCAAGTTAACGAATATTCATTTGTGACGAATATTAGACGAATACTCCGTGTGTCTCCTGTCCTCCCTTGTTGATTCGATTGAAGGTTGCGCCGCCAGAATATTCAGCTGCTCGAGCAATTCCGAAGATGCATAACATTCTTAAAGCACGTGTTCATTCAAACTGTCGCTATAAAACATGTACTGCTGTCAGTAATTCCTAACAGGACCAACGAAAACAGTTAGATTTTACTCAAACACGAGTTATGCAAGCAAGACAAATGGTTAACTAACTGTATCAACTTATTTCTTATGTTCTATTCTTAAACTTAAACACATTAAGCCACCATACATTTTGCACTACAGTAAAACACAAAAAATCTCTTAATGATTAGTTTTTTACTACAGTTATCGCAAATTGTCACATAATTAAACGCACGGGCTCAAAAAAGGGTGTTTTTTAAGGCTTTGGAGCACTCCCAAATGCCCTAAAAGTATCGTACAGCACAGAATATTATTTCCTGGAATACATATTTGTGTTTTATGGCACCTTATGTGCCAATACATACACGCAAGGCCAACACGTATAAATAAGACTTTATTCTTATTAAACAAATATATGGAACTCAGCTATATTTCATTAAATTTAATAGCGTCGTGTTAGGTCTTCCGTAATGGGCACTTCTGTATAAGATCCCTACCAAAGAAGTTTGAGAATGCGCAATTACTACAAGGTCTTTACAAAAGGTGCCCAACAATTATACCCGACATATATATTGCCACAATTACCAAACTTCCATTGCGTTAAAGCGTCAGCACGTTGTACCTCAGTTACAACGGGCCTACATCACCGCCCACTAATTGTTTAACATTAGATCAAACGGGTCAGATCTGAAAATTGCCTTTTGGTGACTCCTAAATATGTAGCGTGTACAGAGAAGCCCAACAATGTACTTCCTGACGTATGGCAAACTTGATTCATCAAGATAAGCCGTAGTCATACGTGTGCCCTGAAGAAATGCGCTAATACCCACCCCTATATTGGTAAATAAAGGCGCCTTTAATTCTAATTCCACCCTCGTTTTTTTTACTTAATGGGGTTGGATGGTAATCTCTTGTTATTGAGACAGCTGTGCTCTCCGTTTTTTCCGATCATGGTCGATTTGTAGTCCACTCCGGCATCACCTTGTTTAAATTGGGAACCATGAAAGTACGATGGTTATAAAGTGATCCGTTTCAGAAGATCGTTTTTTTTATTTAATCCACCGCCCTTAAGTTCCTTCTCGCCTGGTAAGGTCAAGAATGATGAAGATAACAAGAAAGCCTGTTGACAATTGGATTTTTCTTATTCACCAATTTCCCTAGCATTAGCATTTTAAATGTAGGGAAAACTCTATCAGTTAAATAGGGGAGGGTTGGGTACTTCAATAAATAATAATATTTGTCAAACTTAGGTGATGTTTTTCCGGTCGGGGGTTAAAAAGGTGCGCCGTGCAGATGTACGCAACCATTAGTAGCACCCTAGAACGTCCTTTAGTTTAGTACGGTCCGCATAAGGAGTTAAAAAATATGTCCCTAGACTTATATCTGTGTGAGTGAGATGACTATGCGAACCAGCGGGAGCATCTTGGCTAAAATAACTAAGTGTGATGTCAGCAACGCTATACTTGAGGCAAAATCTCGCAAAGCACTAAAATGAATACCTGCACCAGCAAGCAAAATTTGTAGACTAACCCTCAGCCAAGAAGCCCTCACCTCGGACACGTGGGAGAATCCCATGGAAATTAGTTATTTTTCAATTTGCTGTACATGGGTTTCGCCATAAAATGTGTGCGCGATCTGACTACAATAAATTAGGTAAATCATGTACTTCTCAACGTTGCGATCAGCAGTGCACGGCACATCATTTACTTGGACGTTTCAATCCGGTTTCTATAATCCGTCTAATATAACAAATTACAATACTTGATATTTGGAAAATAAAACAAACCATTAAATCGCTGCTAGATATAACAAAACAAATATATATATATATATATATATATATATATATATATATATATATATATATATACAAATATATATATATATATATATATATATATATATGTTTTTTTTTTTTTTTTTATATAGACAGAAGATTTAATGAATATTATTTTTTATAAATATATATCAGATCTGTTCAATCCGTCCTCGTATTTACTGAAGAATAATATATACTGATATATTTACAATATAACAATTCATTGTTATATTGTAAATATATCAGTATATATCATTCTTCAGTAAATACGAGGGCGGATTGGAAAATTCCGATATATATTTATAAAAGAAGACTATTCATTTAATCTTGTTCCTTAGTAAGTGTTTCTTTCAAAAAAGCTCTGCTCGGTGCAATGCACGTTAATTTCCACTCCTAAAACATTTTCTCAGCGCGTCTTCGAAGTTGAGTTGCTCCTGCGAACTTTTCGTTATCTTTTCTATACTATCGAAACGCTCTTGCTTAAAATTTTTTTATCCATTAAAACGCGAAACGCACGGCCAGGTACGGTGAATAGGGAGGTTGCGGAAATATAGTAATCGAATTTTTCATTAGATAATCCGAGATCAGTAATGTTGTGTGCGCCAGTGCGTTGTGGAGAATGTCTGATGTAGGATACAAGAGTTGTCGCCTCTGGCGTCAGATATATTCGCGCAATCTTCTTAAGATTATGCGGTAGTATCTTCTTAATATTATGCAGTAGTATTTCTTAATGACTGTAAGACCAGGTGGCAAAAAATCATGGAGACGATTCCGTTGTAGTCGGAAAAATAGTCAAATAAACCTTTGTAATGAATTTCTATGAATTTATTCGATTGACTTCCCCCTTAGAAGCACCAGAAACAGCTTTGGCCTTTGGTCTCAATGTCGTAACAATAAACCCTTGATTTGTTTCCTGTAATCACTCTCTGAAGCAATCCAGAGTCTTCTGCTGCCGCTTGAAGGTTTAATTCGGACATTTCCTGACGAGCGTTCATTTGCTGGAAATTTAGCATTTTTGGATCGAACTTTGCTGCCAGTTTTCTGACGCATAATATTTTGCTCAAGACTCATACAACTGACCAATAAAAGATCTCCAATTTTTGAGCCATTTGATAGTATTTCGGCAATAATTAAGTACGATATTACAAACGCTATTAATGTTTTATTCTATTACGTCGAAGGCCCTCTCAAACGGGGGTAACTTTCGATCTCTTCACGTCAGTCGCAAAATCGACGGTACGTTACACACAGTGCTCCGGGACACTCTTAGTCACTATATGAGTAACTTTTCCATCACTTTAGAAGATATGGTTTAGTTTTGAACACATAACTTTATGCAGATGGGTTGTTCTTGCGTTTTCGACAAATCTTTTTTTTTCTTAAAATCGATCTGCAGTTTGTGGTAAACTCTTAGTTAGACAAAAATCTATTATGTATGCGAATACGACATGCATACACGCATCTACGTCCGGCGAACATGTTGCAATTAGATTATGTTAACTTGTTTCACTAGTATGAACGGTTCTTGCCGACGGTACTGTCTGCTCATATATCCTCCACCGCGCAACCCGCACAGCTTTGTCTTGTAAGTTGCCGTCAGCTTGTGTACAGAGCAATTAACACCAAAGCACATCAGACGAATGTCTGTAAAACAAATTCATTAGATAAAAAGGCCGCTCTATTGCGCAAACTCAAAGCGCTACTCGAAAATTTAATTTATTCTTCTGGTAATTTGTTTTGTCATTTCCGGAATCATATTGCAGTGATGTTCCAGTAGACGATCAAGTAAAATCTGTGATAATAACCTGGAGCTCGATAATATATTGATCAGGGTTACACGCTTAGAAACATTTTATACACCATCGAGTCAGCTCTGTCAGTGACCTGATAGAGCTTGTAAGGTATATATTCAAGAAATTGCTTTCGTTTGCAATGCTGAAGATGCGATAAATCACACTGCTAAAAGTCAGCGACCATGCTCCCTCAAGGACTGTTGGAAAAACTCCACATATCTGATCCTGTCCGCTTGTGCTGTCGCTCAAACAGAAAGGTGCCATTCGTATGTAGGTGTATTCGTCAAGATAATAAAAAAGCTGGAATATAAATATAATTGAAGAAATTGAAGGGGAGTTCGTTACCTCAGTAGTGAAATATGTATTGTCTTAAATCGTTGTATTGTACCTAATCTACCAATTATGGGGAAATAAAAGCTTGATTGATTGAACAAGTATATATATATATATATATGTCTGAGACCCGGCATACAGCTTGATAGCACCTACTGATTTAAATGCATCGAATGACCCCGTGCAATTCACACAATGCTGAGTATTTTGACAATTGTATTACACATCGATGCATGTAAGAAAGTTAACCTTGACCTCCATGGAAGCTTCATCTAAGAGAGGTAACTTGACCTTCAAAGGTTTTTATTTTTTTAATAAACTTTCCGGAAAAAAATCGATACAATGCGCAGTATCACGATGTCAAATGCTTAATTTTGTATAATCCAGTAAATGATAATAAAATTATTTTTTGGGAAAACAAAGCAATGTCTATGTATTACCTGCATTCCTAATCAGAGTTTGTAAAGCTTTATGGGCATCTAGTGGCGATGTAGTAGGCATGCTACGAATTTTTCTACAGCTCATCGGCTCAGCTGACAGCCTGCTCGAGATTGCTTGAAAGCAGCCACTAAAAGCAGTTGCCATTGGTGCATTAAATTCACTTCGTAGCATGTTAGAAAGCTTCACTCTTTATTCGACTAGCCGCAGTCAGTATATTTACATTCATAAATCACTCTCTTCTAATATCCGTGTCCGTAACCGCCGTAGGAGCCGGCATAGCCGTGTCCGTGGGCGTAGACCGGGGCGGCCACCTTCGTAGCGACGGCCACGGGGGCGGCGACTGCAATGGGGGCCGCTACCTTAGCAGCGACAACCGCGGGGGCACCGAAGTGCTTCGTCACATATTGGTGCGAGGTAGCTACAACAGCGGGGGCGGCAGCCACCTTGGCCACAGGCGCCGCAACGACGGCAGCACCGTAGTGTCCGTGTCCGTGGCCGTAGGCGGCGACGGGCGCGGCAATGGCGTGACCACCGTAGCCGTGACCGTAAGCGGGAGCGGCAACAGCGTGTCCGTAACCATGGCCTCCAACGTGAACGCCGCTAACTCCGGCGACACCAAGAACGGCGAGGGCGAGCGTCTGTAAGAGCAAGATTCATTCAGGGTAAGGGTTTTTCTGTTTGCACACTCGTCACAAAGTCAAGTCCTGGTCATATTACGTTGTTTGAGATAACAAGGTGCGCCGGCGTAGCTAATAGGGAACCGTTTAAAGCAAATAGGCACGTAAGTCAATTAACGAGGTCGATGCTGATCAGTCTACTGTTAGGTAGCAAAACAGAGATTTAATTAAAGCAGGGATTCTCGACGTCTGTATGACAGGGCATACGTACAGCGAACATGTTGGCGTTCAGTTGTTGATGTGTTCGTAGTATGAACTGTACGATAGTTGTGCAGACTGCGGGTGATATCACGCTATTTATATGCACCGCCCGACAATCCGCACGATCCGGGCTTCGATACATTCCCGAAATTGCCCGCGGTGCAACACCTCAAACACAGAATCATTAGCGCAAAAGCTCACAACGAACCGAATATGCCTATCACGATAATTATTTAACAGAAATAGCGGTCGTCTTGAAGCATATTCCAAAGCGACGCTACGGCATCAGCAATACTGATAGACTTGCATGTCTGTACAGTATAGCCGAGTCGGACAAACACAAGTAGTAATAATCGTAGCTGTAAACTGCAGTATACATGTAACTTAACCGCCTATGTCAAATTCTATCAGCTGCATATGTGCTTCAAAGGTTGGCAATTATTTGCAACTGCAAACCAGTCACTTAGAGACTTAGACGTTTAACAGACTCTTATACTAAGTCGGAGGTTATACTAAATCACTTATACCTATATTTTATACTAAATCTGTTGTACTCTTATACTAGATTCTGATACTAAATCTAGTGTTGCAGCAAAACAGATAATGCTTGCGATCTCATGGGACAGGCTGGGTATACCAAACGCGGTCAAGATGTCACGACCCGCCACTGTGTCGTCTATGACTCAGGCTGTAAATGGGGTTAAAGCTCAACTGGATAGTGAAAGGTATAATGTCTGTAGTGGAGAATTTCAAAGACTGCCTGAAACATAGTCGTCTTTATACAATTCCTCAGCCGAAAACTAGGCGAGCCACAATGGTTGAATAGCTTGTTCGCAAGAGAACCAATTAATACATTTGCTACATTGAGCCTCCTCCAACGTTCACAAAGCTGTCAAACGTAACAAATCATTAAACAAAAACGTCACAAATCATCAAAAAGCCGAACCCCGGTTACAAGCCCTATCCTGTTCACGAAGTGTAAACCGGGAAATCGGTCACTCCACTCTAAATGACATCCTTAGTTTGGCATTGAATCTTGTCGGCTTCCCATGCATAATGAGACCTGCAGATATTTCCAGAGACGAAAGGAAAATTTACTTACTCTACACCCCTTGGATCTTGGTCTCTTGTTTGTTTGAGATAAAGCTGTAACCGACTCATCAGCGCCTTCGATTGTTGGTGCAGATTAGGACCAGGCACGTTATGTTTCAAGATTAACAGGAACTAGTCAGGAATAAGTTCTCCACACGAATGATAACCCTTCCGACTCATAAATCTAAGTAAAGTTGTTATGTTGCCTTTATTTACTCGAGGCCTACGACATGTGACTACCGGCATTAAATATAGTTCTAAGGTCTGTTTCTCGGCAATGCAAGAAGGACGGATAGGAATGATATATTTACAGTAAACTATTATTGTTATTATTTAATTATTTTATTAAAACTCAGCACGCTCGATAGTCTACACCTAATTTATAAATCTTTGCTTTTTCTGAAGGATTGCGAAACGCATTTACGTATCAGGTTATCAAGCCCCTTTAGTATAGTGTTGTACAAAGTCAGTAATGAAACGGCCGTGAAAACAGTCAAACCTCTTCTACGCGCGTCTGACTTTGAATATAGTTAGTGGCTCCGTAGATGTTGCTGTCAGTACAAAAAATACGATCGTAGCGGCTGACATAATGAAGACCTGTATTTATGCCTCAACTTTTGGAGCCCGGCGAATGTCTAATCGCGCCAATGTTCACAGACTCAATCGACAATCGTGTGTTATGTTAATGTTGTACGCAAAGCAAACAAATTATGACAAAGGCATGACGATTTTATGACAATCATTTCTGTACTCCATTTATGGTTGCGACAATATGTGGTTGCGAAGTAAATCAAATTTTCTCATAAGCACGGCGGCATGTTTGGTAACTCTATGGCAAGCTGGTTAACTGCATTCGCACATTTTGTACAGCTATATCTGGCCCGCAACATCGATCTAGCACACTTTTGTAATTTCACTTTTCGTTCACGCCTGAGAGCACGGTTGACAGATGCACTGTGTGTACTCTCGTGGAAAAAATCTTATTTAAACCGACTGGTGATGATAGCCATAATCTACGTATCTGATACACACGTGGCGATTGCCACATGCAAGGCCAGAGGAAAAGTGAGAGGCCATGAGTACATGCAGATCCTGTCATACTTAATCTCCCGTCGCACTTGTTCAGTTTAATTTCCTCATTCCGAGGCAAACTTTCAAATGGTAATGTACGCGGCGCCTTCAATCTTAATCGAATCAGCAGCCGGTACACAGTATGACATGGGGAACGCGGAACTGCTTCTCACGCGCACGCACAAACAAAGTACTCGAATCATGTACATTGCGAAATGACTTTCAAGCAAACCAAGGTTTTTCCCGAGTGAAGTGTCTCTATCCTCCGTCAAACCCATACACCAGCCCTGGAGCAATCTTGTAGTAGAAGAGAGCCGCTGCAGGTCAGAACGGATACTTGTCGTGCGTCTTCGCCTACCTCTTCGGCATGAGAGACTAAAACAGTGCACACTGTTGACGTGCGCAGTGAATTTCGTTGCAATGTAGTGGAGCCGCAACTTCAGATACCGGAACGAATTGAAAAACTTCGAGGATTAGCTGCCGCAACGTATAACGTCTTTGGCAGCTAGCTGACCCCCTCTGAATTTAATAGCCTTAGACTTATTGTTGTTGATATCTAGCCTTCCTAAGACATGGAACGACTCTGCGAGGTGAGTGGCAAACACCCTTGATGACACTCAGGCCCCGATAAGCGACTATTCTCTCATCTGCACACATGAAAATATCTCATTGAAACCTAACTATTGTTTTGCTAAATTAATCAAAGGAATTTTTATATGTAAAAAAAGAATATACAAGGCCAAGCAAAACTTAATTAAACTAATGAACATAATGGTCAAGCACCATTGTTTTCTTCCCTTAAATGAGTGCAAACTCATTAGGGTTACTGACTCTGTCATTAATCCAACATAGGTTAAACTCACAATGCACCATAATACCGGAGCAGTGAGCCATCTCTACTATGCCTAGTAATGTAACTGAGAAGCGAGCCACTGTGTAATGTTTAACTCTAATCTACCATGATGCGCAAAGCAAGGCACAAGAAGACGCCTGTTAACTGGATTGGTTTCGGTTCGTAAGACGATAAACTAGCAGAGCAACAAAAAGTTACTAGAACGCAGCACCACTAACTAGTGGTTACGTGCTTACACACCTCTTTGGTGTACGCTTGACGCATTTGTCTAAGTGTGCGACCGCGTGCAGCCTGACCACGATACGTTTCTCTACTGCAATCTATAATCTATATTATCCCCGTGCAACTATCACAATGCTACGTATTTCGACAATTGTATTACGCCCCTCCGCATGCATTAAAGGCAATTTAAGCTTCATGCACTTTAAGCATTTTTAAAAGACTAACTTTCTGTAAATGATTCGACACAGTTCATAGCATCTGGATGCACATAGTCAGAGTTTGTAAAGATTAGCATCCAGTGGTTTATGTTGCTCCTCTCCATACCAAACATACTAACGAACATTTGCTAACAGATGTTAACCGATTTTCTACGGTTATGAGTTCTGGTAGCCCTAACTGACAGTTGATCGAAGGATTGCTTGAAAGCAGGCACTAAAAGCAGTTGACACTGGTGAAGCAAATTCATTTCGTGGCAGGTTTGTAAGCTTTGCTCTTTATTCGACTAGCCGCAATCAGGTATATTTACATTCATAAATCAGTCTCCTCTAATATCCGTGGCCGTAACCGCCGTAGGAGCCGGCGTAGCCGTGTCCGTGGGCGTAGACCGGGGCGGCCACCTTCGTAGCGACAGGCCACGGGGGCGGCGACTGCAATGGGGGCCGCTACCTTAGCAGCGACAACCGCGGGCGCACCGACGTGCTTCGTCACATATTGGTGCGAGGTAGCTACAACAGCGGGGGCGGCAGCCACCTTGGCCACAGGCGCCGCAACGACGGCAGCACCGTAGTGTCCGTGTCCGTGGCCGTAGGCGGCGACGGGCGCGGCAATGGCGTGACCACCGTAGCCGTGACCGTAAGCGGGAGCGGCTACAACAGCGTGTCCGTAACCGTGGCCTCCAACGGGAATGCCGCTAACTCCGGCAACACCAAGAACGGCGAGGGCGAGCGTCTGTAAGAGCAAGATTCACTCAGGCTAAGTGTGTTTCGTTTTTGCACTCGCCAGAAAGTCATATCCTAGTGGTATTACGTATTTTTGAGCTAAGTAAGAACTTATGGTAAGTAATTCAAGAGGTGATATTAATAATATCACACGTTGGTGTGCCAACGTAGCTATTAAAGAATCGCAATCGTTTGCAGTAGCATTAAACACGCAGGTTAGCAAAAGAGAGGTCAGCGTAGTTTGCGGTTAGAACGACAGTAAAACAGAGATTTAAATAAAACAGGGATCTGGTTCGACGTCTGCATGACAGGGCATACGTACAGCGAACATGTTGACGTTCAGTGGTTGATGTGTTCGTAGTATGAACTGTACGATACTTGTGCAGACTGCGGGTGATATCCCGCTATTTATATGCACCGCCCGAGAATCCGCACGTTCTGGTTTTGATACAATATTGCCCGCGGCGCAACACCTCAAAGACAAAATCATTAACGCAGAAGCTCACAGCGAAGCGGAAATGCCTGTAAATACAAAACATAATTGTGTAACGGAAAGAGCAGTCGTTTTGAAGCATATTCCAATGCGGCGCCATGGTGTCAACGTCATTGATATAGGCCGACGTTTCTACACAATATAGCGTCGACGGATAAACACATCTTAAAAATCACAATTAGCCTTACAAATCAATTAGCCGCCTAAGCCACCAACTATCAACCGCATCTCTGCAACATAGTTGTGCAATTGAAGAAGCTTTAACGTTCAACGGACTTGTATTCTAAGTCTGAGGCTAACTAGTGATCCAGAGAAACAATTTGTGCTTCCGATTTCAGTAGGCGGGTTAGGTATGCCGGACGGGGTTATGATGGCGGAACCATTGTGTCGTCTATGACTCAGGCTTAATTAATAATCACTAGGGTTTGGGCTTTATTGGGTAGTGAGCTTTATGTAGTGCAGAATTTCAAAGAGTGACTGGAAGATTGTCGTCTTTATACAATTCATCTCCCAAGAACAAGGCTAGCTAAAATGAACATTTAGTCAATTGAGGCTCCTTTATAGTTCACAAAGCTATGCTATTAGTAGTAAGGGAGCCGAACCATGGGTACAGGTCTCCTAACTCCACCGACTCTTAAATCTAAGGAAACTTCCTATATTGCCTTTATTTACGCGAGGCCTATGACCTGTGACGTGTAGCAATCAATATAATTATCGGGTTTTGCCTGTTTCATGATCATGTAGGAACGAGGAGTAGGAACGATATTTGAACAGTCAACACATACCAACTCTCACCACCTTATCTGACAGTGGTGATAAGGTGGTAAAACCCATATGATTTATGGGTCTTTGCGTTCCTTGAAGGATTGCAAAACGCCTTGCAGGTGGTTATCAATACTAGAGACAAGATCGTAACCGTCTTCGGGATTTTGCGCATGTCTACGCATGCTCATTTGTACAAACAAACACACTCCACAATGCTATGACACAATAAAGTCTTCTGACAACTTGCTCCTTGGACGCCTTATATGCTTAGTTTTGAAATGGCCGGCAGAATAGCTCATGTTAGAGAGCTATAGCTCTAAAGGTGCATCTTGCAAGAAAATTGCCCGGCAATTTATTCCTGATACGGTTTATTTCTACTTTGTTTTAATTATGGTTTTTTAACACCCAGGTATATTAGATTATTATTAGTTCGCCGCTAACTCGCCTACGATAGCACAATGTGCAGCTAGATCAATTCAACTTCGTACTTATACATACAACCCTGAACGTGCGAGAGGGCTCTCAGTTGTCTCAGTTGTTGAGGCCTGAAGTCTCGGCGTTTGCCACTAATAACACTCCACAGCCACACTATGATCCTAGAACATCAAAAATGGGACGATCTTAAGAGTTGGCTATTTCTTCCTTTGTTGATACTCCTCTCACGTTGGCGAACAGCTAGTATAAGATACTTGTGTAATATGCGTGCCTCTAGTTTCAAATATTTTCTGATTTGAGCTCAGTGAAAATTAAATGTATAATATTTAATTAAGAGCAGGGTGTTAGCCATCAGGTGCAGCATTCGAAAACACGGCCGTAGCCTTCTGCACGCTGATTAATAGCAACCTATATGTTAATGTAATATGTGCTTTTTTACGGCTAACGTTAGTGTCCATTGTAGAATAGAATAGAAAGCGCCGTTATTTATTATTATTTTCTTGTTATTATATGATCTGTTCTTGCAACAAATCTGCACACATACGTTATTTGGCTTCTACGATTGTTCGGCCACACTTCAAAGAAATTATCAATAAGACCTGCGCCCATAAGTTGGGCTAGAACAGGTCTGTCATGTTTCCTAAGTGTGTCCACTAAGGGCAGTAATACAATGTCGTTCGTTTTGAGGTCACATCTATAGGGTCTCTCTAAAAATTTCCTTTGCACACCTTTGGCCATACCTATGTATTTACACAAATATGAATGCCGTACGGATGTACAGTATAAACGTTTGAATAACACAATCAATGTGTACGACAGCGGAACAACATATTCACAAGTAAGGATGCTACTTTGACTAGTTATTTTATATGTGCGAAGAAGGCAAGGTCCGCACAGATTAACTCTCCAAGATCCCGCGTTACGTTGCCCGTTGGCAGTGTAATAAGTAGTTTAGATACACTAAATTAGAATAGCAGTCATGGGCAACAACAGCACAACCATTAAAAAAGCAATCGCATCAGCGGAAAAATTATTGCATATTTGCATCAGACATTTAAAACTCTGAGCGGGCCACGACCTATAACCTCGACGCTCACTAGCAAAATCTGTGAGTGCTTAAAACTGGCCATCGGGGGTCATTGATCCAAATGCTCTTCCACCAGCGTCTGTTAATCGAAGTGCAGCCCGGAAACGCCTCTTCGGTGCTGGGCACATTATACGGGTGGTAAACGCCGAAATTTGAAACTTAATCGTGGCGAGCGATAATACTTGTCACAAGACGTATATGCACAGAGAAAGAAAGCCAACGTATATATATATATATATATATATATATAGAGAGAGAGAGAGGGAGAGAGAGAGAGAGAGAGATGACCCAGGGAGGGAGACCCACACCACGAGGTCAGCAATCCACCTCGGTCCAGCTTAATAGAGTATACAGAATACATCGTCTCCAGTGAGCAGGCCTGGAAACTGGGAGCAGCTACGGCAAAAGAAGTCCTTCAGGAAAAACAAAATAAGTGCAACGAAAGACAGACACAACTTCTGCCTCAATCCGAAAGCATCCATAGAGAAGTGCAACTCGAAGACGGGCTTGCAGGTGTGCTGGAACCTCTGGGCGACCCCAGCCACTTGATCTAAAAGGGCGCTCGCCACTTCTCCTGATAGTCCATAGTACTGTTTTATGACGATCTGGGCTATCAAAGAGTAAAGCTTAAGGGGGGAGGTGCGTTTAGTGGGTATGGGTTTCAACGGAGTAACATCCATTCGTTGGGGTCGAGTCCAACATTGCTATAGATAGAGACTCGTAGCGATAGTGCGTAACTGTATTTAATACCTCCTTTACAAAGAATTATATATATATATATATATATATATATATATAACCGGAATTTGGGGAAGGAACTGTCTTGCTTTGGAGTGAGATTAGCGCGATGCAAAGCTCAAATATTATAGTTGACAAAAGTCTGTACACTGAAGCGAGATTCACTGCGCTCTGTCTCGTCAATGTGCGCAGTGAATCTTATTCCAGTATAGTGGAGCCGAAGTCCCAGGTATCGGAAAGAGTTGCAAAACTCTAAGAGTTAAGCTCAACACACAGTGCAAAACGTATTTGGCAGCCAATCAACTGATTGTCTGAATTTCTGATTTTGCCAGAAAAGTGATGTGCTTGATGGCACCTGTAATGGGTGACCACTAAGTCATCTACATACATGACATCTATAGCCTTGAATCAAATATAGCTGAAAAAATCGGCAAGCAGAAACGTAAAAGAGACCAGTGGCTACCTTTATGTGATTCTAGTAATTTACTCTCACTTCTAAGGAAGACATTTCCGTCTCCTTATTGTTGGAAACAGATACTTTGTTTGGCGGGGTCTACCACTCCCTTTATACATCTTAAAAAATGCTGGGGCACTCTGTATATATACGCTTCCAAATCCATTTCCATTTCTAAGATTTGCTGAGTTAGGTAATATAAACCAAAAATACAATTAATAGCAATACCGTTATTGGAATTTAGCCTAACGATTTTTATTATCGCAATTTAATGTATTGGCTTGCTTATTTAGCCTGCTTCGGTTGCTTTTATGACTGCTAGAGAGCTGCCCTTCGAACGTCCAGCGGTAGGTGCAGCAGAAAATACTGGGCTGGCTATAGAACGGTCCCCACTTACTTTTGCTAGAAAATTCGCCAGCTCAGAAAGGTATATATATATATATATATATATATATATATATATATATAGGCGAGCACTGCCGAGTGTGCAAACGTATTGTAAATGATTAATAAATCATCACAATATTTTCTATATATATATATATATAATGACTGCTATTATATAAATACTACATACACTTTGAAAAAATAGGACACGCTATATATATGAGCCTTCTGAAATTATTTTTATAAAATTAGCGGGGTGAGGTTCAAGTTAGGATAAACGTAAAAATACAATTATAAAGATCAGTAATTGGTATTTAGCCCAACGATTCTTATTCCGCATTGGCTTGCTAATTGATTCTGCTTCTGTTGCGTTTATGACCGTTGAAGTGTTTGCCTTTCGAACGTGCAGCGATAGGTGCTGCAGAAAATGCTTGGTTGGGTAAAGAACGGTGCTCACTTGTTATTTACATATATGCATATATAGACGGATAGATTTATTATTTGCTCTATATATCGAAACATGTGTAACTAAATACGCATGTCACTCTTTTATATCAGGGGCGCTTAGAGCGAGAGCATGCGCGGCCATAATG
The DNA here is from genome assembly GCA_003439945.1 of Dermanyssus gallinae. Taxonomy (NCBI): domain Eukaryota; kingdom Metazoa; phylum Arthropoda; class Arachnida; order Mesostigmata; family Dermanyssidae; genus Dermanyssus; species Dermanyssus gallinae. The sequence goes on along the minus strand of QVRM01007062.1, from coordinate 118,215 downwards.
AGATATCTTTATATGTATTGTTATAAAAAAAACAATTTTAAGAAGCTTGTACTTAATAATAATCGAGCCTATCCTCTATCTTTTACGGGTTTGGAATCGCTGTGAGGATTATCTTTAGTTCATCAATAGCCAACCTTAGTGAAATATCTAGGGTTTCCCTTTACGAGAACTCAAGCCTTGTAAAAATGCGGTTTCGTAAAAAAACTCGAGTTAAAAAAAAATCACGGGCCTTGTGACAGATGGCCGCTGACTCTCAAGGATATGGTTTATCGTTGTTTCTTAATGAGAATTGCTAAGGAAAATTTGATCAAGAACAGAGATCAAACCGGCGGCATCCTGTTGAAAGACAACTATGACTCGCACAATGGCCGCGTGCACGACGCCGCCAAATGTTCCCTTATATATATATATATATATATATATATAGGAAGCCGAATAGGAGTGGAATTCATGATTTATATATATATATATATATATATATATATATATATATATATATATATATTTCAAAAGAATCACATGTTCGGCTCGCTAATGAAGGAAAGAGCTGCCCTTTTTCCGTTGGCATTAGGCAAGATGCACGATTTTTGTTGCAGTCCACTTGAATTACTTTAACTGGCGATAAAAGAAAGAGAACGAGAGGGAGAGAGGGCAGCGCACATCAGCGGGGTCTGCGAAAGACCCGAATCGAATTTAAGCTAACGGGCTTGCAGAGCTGTGAAAAATCCTCCCACAGACGGGAGGAGCAACTCTCTCAGCAACCGACTCTCTGTGTCGTCTCTTAGCATCAGTAATGGACAGTATCATGCTTGCTATATGCCGCATCTTTATGGAAACGCACGACTACCAGGGGTACAACACGCCGCGTCCTCAATAGAACTTTATGGCGCTCAATATCGCACGGGAAAATCGCACGGCTTTCATAGCAGCTATACAAGTTATCACTAGACATATTCCCTGGGATCTATGAGCTAAAGAACCAGCATTAAGAGACCCCTCATGTAATGTTTACCTCAAGTTTTACTACAAGCAAATTAAGTTATATATATATGTCCAAAGAATATACAAGGCCAAATAAAACTTGGTTGCACTATTGAGAACAACGTTCAAGCACTACCGTATCATTCCGCTAAAAAGTGCAAGCACAAGATAGTTACAGACTGTTATGTTTTCAATATAAAATTACCTCACAACGTACCGTGATATCTGAGCAGTGAGCCATCTCCACCATGCCTAGTAATGTTGCTGAGAAGCGAGCCATTTTGTAACGTTTTACTCTAATTTAACACTAAGTACACAAAGGAAGGCCCAAAAAGACGCCTGTTAGCTCGATTGGTTGTAAGAAGATACTAGCAGAGTAACAAAACACTACTGGAACGCAAGGCCACTTACTAGTGGCTACGTGCTTACATACCTCTTGGATGTTCGCTCAGCGCATGTCTAAGTGTACGGGCGCGTACAGCCTGGTTGTACTTTCTCTTTAAATGCAATTTATGACCCCCTACAATTATCACAAAACTGCGTATTTCAGCAATTGTTTTACGCACCTCTGCATGTATTAATAATAACTTTAACTTCATGCATTTGTAAGCATTTTTAAAAAAAGCTAACTTTCTGTAAGTTATTCGACGCAATTTCTAAGCTATCTGAATGCACATAATCAGAGTTTGTAAACTTTGGCATCCAGTGGTTTATGTTGCGCTTCTCCATATCGAACATATTAACGGACAGTTGCTAACACATGCTAACCGACCTCCTTTGGTTGAGAGTTGTAGTCGCCCTAACTGAAAGTAGGTCGAGATTGCTCGAAAGCACGCACTAAAAGCAGTTGGCATTGGTGTAGCAAACCAATTTCGTGGCATATTGGTAAGCTTTACTCTTTATTCGACTAGCCGCAATCGGTATATTTACATTCATAAATCATTCACTTCTAATATCCGTGGCCGTAACTGCCGTAGGAGCCGGCATAGCCGTGTCCGTGGGCGTAGACCGGGGCGGCCACCTTCGTAGCGACGGCCACGGGGGCGGCGACTGCAATGGGGGCCGCTACCTTAGCAGCGACAACCGCGGGCGCACCGACGTGCTTCGTCACATATTGGTGCGAGGTAGCTACAACAGCGGGGGCGGCAGCCACCTTGGCCACAGGTGCCGCAACGACGGCAGCACCGTAGTGTCCGTGTCCGTGGCCGTAGGCGGCAACGGGCGCGGCAATGGCGTGACCACCGTAGCCGTGACCGTAAGCGGGAGCGGCTACAACAGCGTGTCCGTAACCATGGCCTCCAACTGGAATGCCGCTAACTCCGGCAACACCAAGAACGGCGAGGGCGAGCGTCTGTAAGAGCAATATTTACTCAGGCTAAGTGTGTTTCGTTTTTACACTCGCCAGAAAGTCATATCCTAGTCGCATTACGTTTTTTGAGCTAAGTAATAACTTATGGTAAGTAATTAAAGTGGTAATATTAATAACATCACACGTTGGTGTGCCAAAGTAGCTATTAAAGAATCGCAATCGTTTGCAGTAGCATTAAACACGCAGGTTAGCAAAAGAGAGGTCAGCGTAGTTTGCGGTTAGAACGACAGCAAAACAGAGATTTAAATAAAACAGGGATCTGGTTCGACGTCTGCAAGACAGGGCATACGTACAGCGAACATGTTGACGTTCAGTGGTTGATGTGTTCGTAGTATGAACTGTACGATACTTGTGCAGACTGCGGGTGATATCCCGCTATTTATATGCACCGCCCGAGAATCTGCACGATCTGGTTTTGATACAATATTGCCCGCGGCGCAACACCTCAAAGACAAAATCATTAACGCAGAAGCTCACAGCGAAGCGGAAATGCCTGTAAATAAATAGGATAATTGTGTAACGGAAAGAGCAGTCGTTTTGAAGCATATTCCAATGCGGCGCCGTGGTGTCAACGTTATAGATAAGCCCATGTTTCTACATAATATAGCGTCGACGGATAAACACATCTTAAAAATTACAGTTGGCTTTACAAATCAATTAGCCGCCTAAGCCACCAACAATCAACCGCATCTCCGCAACATAGTTGTGCAATTGTAGAAGCTTTAACGTTCAACGGACTTGTATTCTGAGTCTGAGGCTAACTAGTGATCCAGAGAACAAGTTGTCTCTCCCAAGAACAAGGCTAGCTAAAATTAACATTTAGTCAATTGAGGCTCCTTCATAGTTCACAAAGCTATGCTATTAGTAGTAAGGGAGCCAAACCCTGGGTACAGGTCTCCTAACTCCACCGACTCTTAAATCTAAGGAAACTTTTTATATTGCCTTTATTTACGCGAGGCCTATGACGTGTAGCAATCAATATAATTATCAGGTTTTGCCTGTTCATGATAATGTAGGAATGAGGAGTAGGAACGATATTTGAACAGTCAACACATACCAACTTTTACCACCTTATCTGACAGTGGTGATAAGGTGGTGAAACCCATATGATTTATGGGTCCTTGCTTTCCTTGAAGGATTGCAAAACGCATTTTTGCATTAGGATGTCGACCGCTTTTTGAATAGTGTGATACAGACACTTCTCAATCACATTTGGTTTCAAGTGATCACTCTATTGCCTTGCAGGTGGTTATCAATACTAGAGACAAGATCGTAGCCGTCTTTTGAAGTTATGATCTAATGACTCTGCCACTTCGTGTACTTCTATGATAGTGTAGCAGTAGTGATGTATTACAGGCCGCTGGTTCCGCAAAGCACTGTATGAGTGGAGAACCGCAACGCATTATAGAGGTCTGTAATCTACGGTTTAATTTTCGGGATCTTGCGCATGTCTACGCATGCCCATATTTACAAACAAACACACTCCACAATGCTATGACACAATAAAGTCTCCTGACAGCTTGCTCCTTAGAAGCCCTATATGCTTAGTTTTGAAATGGCCGGCAGAATAGCTCATGTTAGAGAGCTATCGCTACTAAAGGTGCATCTTGCAAGCAAATTGCCCGGCAATTTATTCCTGATATGGTTTATTTCTACTTTGTCTTAATTATGGGTTATTAACACCCAAGTATATTAGGTTATTATTAGTTCGTCGCTAACTCGCCTACAATAGCACAATGTGCAGCTAGCTCAATTCAACTTCGTACTTATACATACAGCCCTGAACGTGCGAGAGGGCTCTCAGTGCCTGAAGTCTCGGCGTTTGTCACTAATAACACTCCACAGCCACACTTTGATCCTAGAACATCAAAAATGGGACGATCTTAAGAGTTGGCTATTTCTTCCTTTGTTGATACTCCTCTCACGTTGGCGAACAGCTAGTATAAGATACTTGTGTAATTATTTATTATTATATTATCTGTTTTTGCAGCGCATCTGCACACATACGGTATTTGGCGTCTGCGATTGTTTGGCCGCATTTTAAAGAAATTATCAATAAGACCTGCGCCCATAAGTTGGGCTAGAACACGTCTGTCATTTTTCCTGAGAGTGTCCATTAAGGGCGGTAATACAATGTCGTTCGTTTTGAGGCCACATCGGTAGAGTCTCTCTAAAAAACTCCTTTGCACACCTTTAACCATACCTACGCATTTACACAAATATGGATGCCGTACGGGTGAACAGTATAAACGTTTGAATAACACAATCAATGTGTACGACAGTGGAACAACATATTTACATATATGGATGCTGCTTTGACTAGTTATTTTATATGTGCGAAGAAGGTGAGGTCCGCATAGATTAAGACTCCAAGATCTCGCGTCACGTTGCTTGTTGGCAGTGTGATAAGTAGTTTAGATACACTAAAAGTCATGGGCAACAACAGCACACCCATTAAAAAAGCAATCGCATCAGCGGAAAAATTATTGCATTTATACATCAGATATTTGCCACTCCGAGTGGGCCACGACCTATAACCTCGACGCTCACTAGCAAAATCTGTGAGTGCTTAAAACTGGCCATCGGGGGTCATTGATCCAAATGCTCTTCCACCAGCGTCTGTTAATCGAAGTGCAGCCCGGAAACGCCTCTTCGGTGCTGGGCACATTATACGGGTGGTAAACGCCGAAATTTGAAACTTAATCGTGGCGAGCGATAATACTTGTCACAAGACGTATATGCACAGAGAAAGAAAGCCAACGTATATATATATATATATATATATATATATATAGAGAGAGAGAGAGAGAGAGAGAGATGACCCAGGGAGGGAGACCCACACCACGAGGTCAGCAATCCACCTCGGTCCAGCTTAATAGAGTATACAGAATACATCGTCTCCAGTGAGTGAGGCCTGAAAACTGGGAGCAGCTACGGCAAAAGAAGTCCTCTAGGAGAAACAAGAAAAGTGCAAAGAAAGACAGACACAACTTCTGCTTCAACCCGAAAGCATCCATCGAGAAGTGCAACTCGAAGAAAACGGGCCTGCAGGTGTGCTGGAACCTCTGGGCGACCCCAGCCACTTGATCTGAAAGGGCGCTCGCCACTTTTCCTGATAGTCCATAGCACTGTTTTATGAAGATCTGGGCTCTCAGAGAGTGAAGCTTAAGTGGGGAGGTGCGTTTAGTGGGTATGGGTCTCAACGGAGTAACATCCAATCGTTGGGGTCGAGTCCCTCACTGCTAGAGATAGAGACTCGTAGCGATAGTGCAGAACTATATATATATATAACTGGAATTAGGGGGTGTAACTTTCTTGCTTTGGAGTGAGATTAGCGCGATGCAAAGCTCAAATATTCTAGTTGA
>QVRM01007062.1:0-110000 GCA_003439945.1 Dermanyssus gallinae | reverse complement strand
CTGGGACCTAAGAGCTAAAGAACCAGACTTACGAAACCCCTCAATTAATGCTTACCTCAAACCGTCGGTTTCTTTATCTCGCGGAAACGTCTACTTCAGTTATTTGAGTGCGTCGCAGTGTTTCGGGGTTAAGATAAGTCATAATTCCATAGACATGGAAACATGCTAAAATTATCTACGCAGGTTTATATATAAATATATACATTTATTTCGGTAGCCTGGCAAAACTGGGAAGTCATGAGAGTTTTGCGTAAAATATTTAGTTTAGTTCAAAGTGCTGCTTGTTATGTTTTATCTGCAGGATGCAGGAAAAACAACATATGCAAACGTAATAGGAAACTTGTACGCCACGTCTGTAGAAAATATCGTGCTTTATACTATGCTGCAAAATATACTTGTAGCTCCCATATATATATATATATATATATGTATCCTATGTACCCTCTCTCTAAATGCAACTTATGACCCCCTACAATTATCACAAAACTGCGTATTTCAGCAATTGTTTTATACACCACTGCATGTATTAAAGGTAACTTTAATCTTATGCATTTGTAAGCATTTTTATAAAGCCAACTTTCTGTAAATTATTCGACACTCTTTGTAGGCTATCTGAATGCACATAATCAGAGTTTGTAAACTTTGGCATCCAGTGGTTTATGTTGCGCTTCTCCATATCGAACATATTAACGGACAGTTGCTAACAGATGCCAACCGACCTCCTTTGGTTGAGAGTTGTAGTCGCTCTAACTGAAAGTAGGTCGAGATTGCTCGAAAGCACGCACCAAAAGCAGTTGGCATTGCTGTAGCAGACCAATTTCGTGGCATATTGGAAAGCTTTACTCTTTATTCGACTAGCCGCAATCAGTATATTTACACTCATAAATCAGTCTCCTCTAATATCCGTGGCCGTAACCGCCGTAGGAGCCGGCATAGCCGTGTCCGTGGGCGTAGACCGGGGCGGCCACCTTCGTAGCGACGGCCACGGGGGCGGCGACTGCAATGGGGGCCGCTACCTTAGCAGCGACAACCGCGGGCGCACCGACGTGCTTCGTCACATATTGGTGCGAGGTAGCTACAACAGCGGGGGCGGCAGCCACCTTGGCCACAGGCGCCGCAACGACGGCAGCACCGTAGTGTCCGTGTCCATGGCCGTAGGCGGCGACGGGCGCGGCAATGGCTTGACCGGCGTAGCCGTGACCGTAAGCGGGGGCGGCAACAACGTGTCCGTAACCATGGCCTCCAACGTGAACGCCGCTAACTCCGGCAACACCAAGAACGGCGAGGGCGAGCGTCTGTAAAAGCAAGATTCACTCAGGGTAAGTGTTTTTCCGTTTCTACGCTCGTCACAAAGTCAAGTCCTAATCATATTACGTTGTTCGAGATAACAAGGTGCGCCGGTGCAGCTACTAAGGAATCGGTACTGTTTACAGCAATTCTCGACGTCTACATGACAGGGCATACGTACAGCGAACATGTTTGCGTTCAGTGGTTGATGTGTTCGTAGTATGAACTGTAAGATAGTTGTGTAGACTGCGGGTGATATCCCGCTATTTATAGGCCCTGCCCAACAATTCACGCGATCCGGCTTCAATACAACATTGCCCGCGGCGCAACACCTCAAACAGACATAGTCATTAGCGCAAAGCTCTCAGCGAAGCAGATATGCCTGTCAAAATTATTATTTAACAAAAACAGCGGCAGTTTTGAAGCATATTCCAATGTGGCGCCATGGTATCAACGTTACCGATATGTCTACAGTCCTACAGCCGTTTTCCTACAGGTTAAAAATCACAGTTGATTTTACAAATTATTTAGCCGTCCAAGCGACAACTATCAACTGCGTATCTGCAATATAGAAAAAAGAGTGGTCGTTTTGAAGCATATTCCAAAGCGACACTACCGTATCAACGTTACTTATAGACCTGCGTTTCTGCACAGTATAGCCAAGGAGGACAAACACAGACTAAAAAATCGCAGCTGGCTGAAGGATACCGATCATTTAACCGCTAATGTTAGAGTTTATCAGCTGCATATGTGCTACATAGGTGTGCAATTGTAGAACAGTTACTTAGGAATTTATACGTTTAACAGGCTCCTATGCTAAACTTGAGGTTAATTCGTGATGCAGAAAAACAAGTAATGCTTCCGATCTCATGCGGCGGCTTGGGTATACCGGACGCTGTCATGAAGGCAAGACTCACCATTATGCCGTCTATGGCACAGGCTGTAAACAGGGTTAATACTTAACTGAATAGTGAGAGATAAGACGTCTGCAGTGAATAACTTCAAAGATTGCCTAAAATATTGTAGTCCTTACCAGCCGAAAACTAGACAAGCCACAATGGTTGAATAGCTCTTTTGCAAGAGAACCAATTAACACATTTGGTATATTAAGCCTCTTTCGTGGTTTACAATCTGAGCTGCTAGTAATCAAGAAGCCGGACCTTGGTTACAGGCCCTGCCCGGTTCACAAAGTGTGGGCCGGGAAGCAGGTCACTCAACTCTAAAATCTCTAAAAAAACTTTGGCATTGAAGCCTACCGGCTTCCCATACATAATGCAGTCACGATAGGAAAATATTGATTGTCTTACTCTGGTTCCCTTTGATTGTGGTCGCATACTTGTTCGTCATGCAACTGTCACCAACTTATTAGCGTTTTTGATGGTCGGTGCAGGTGCGGACCGACACGTCATGTTTCAAAATTACCAGAGGCTAGTGCAGGAGATACTCAGGAGTAAGCTATCCATACGAATGATAGCTCCACTGGCTCACACATCTAACGAAAGTTGTTATGTCGCCTTTATTTTAGCAAAGTCTGCCACACGCGACTACCAGCAATAAATATAATTCTAAGGTTTATGTCTGTTTCATGGCAATGCAGGAAGGACGGACAGAACGGAAATATAAACAGCAAACAGTTACCAATACCCAGCACGCTCGGTATCTGAAATATGAGTCTTTGTTTTCCTTGGAGGATTGAAAAACGCATTAGCTTATTAGGCTGTCAACCCCCTTTAAATATTAAACATGGCTGATAATTTTATTATTTATATAAGTTCGTTATGTTAGCACTTTGGAGTGGACAATTGTCTCCGTGCGAACGTGTGATTACGGGTTCTCTAACCCAGGGTTAGCCCAGTTCAGCAATGTGCCCCGAACAGACGCTGCATTTCCTCGTTGGATGTCAAGCGACAGCCTCTGACGCAAGAATTCGGATGCTCTCGAGTCTCCTGTTGAAAGATTAAGGCTTCTGCCTACGCGTTGAATCAGTTTGAGCGTAAGGGGGCCTGCAGTTCCCATCGTCTCGAACGCCAACGGACAAAATTCGTGCGGATAATCCACACTAGAATATTTCCTGCATTTGTTAGCCTCAGCTAACCTGGAAGCATGACCTGCTCGGTCCGCACCTGCACCGACCATCGAAGGGGCTAATGAGTCGGACCCCCTTTAATATAATCTGATATAGACTCAGCAGACTGTTGTGAGCGGTTGAAATTACCAAACTTCTACTATGCACCCTGGGTTCAAATACACGTTTTTGGCGCCTAACAGGTTGTTGCCAATGCTAAGGACACGATCGTCGCCGTTGCTTAAAGTTTTTGTCTATAGACTCTGCCCGTAGCAGTTACGATGTATCACGAGCCGCCGGTTTAAGAAGGCATTGTGTGAGTGACAGCCCACAATACAATATGGAATCCTGTATTTATGCTTCAACTTTTGGGGTTGGCGCATGTCTAATCGTGTCAATTTTCAGACACTCACTCGACACTCGCGTGTTGAGATTATCGATGTCGCAGGCCGGACATAGTTTTTTTTGCAAAATGTGTGAATGCAAGAGAACCAGCTAAACAAAGAAGCAGAGCATATATTCATAAGAAAATTCTGCTTCGTCTGAAGACAATCCAACGTTAAGTAGTAGAGGCAGAGTAGTTGTATAAAAGAGGATTCGCAAAAAATATGTTTCAGTAAAGTCTCATCGTTCAGCGTTCGCGCTCAATGCCTTATTTGGCCTCTGCATTTTTTACAGCTTTCAAAACAAACACACTTGGACAAATGCATATTTTATAACAATCATTTCTCTACCCAATATGTGGTACGACGATATGTGGTTGCACAGTAACTTAGCTGTGTCGGGCTTGCTACATCGATCCAATACATTTTTGTAATTTCACCACGCCTAAGAGCACAGTCCACACACGCACATCTTCGTAAAAAAATATATATGAACAGACCACTTTAAACAGACCAGTGATGATAGCCATGACCTGTGTAACTGGTTGATAGAAATTGGCACATGCAGATCAGACCACAAACAAGGGGCACAGAATAAATTCAAGTCTGCAACCTCCCGTCGCACTTGTTCAGCTTTTTCCCCATTTCGAGGCGCAGCTTTTTAAAGCTGTAATTCAACCTCAATTGAAATATTTCAGCAGCCGGTGCACATTATAACATGCAGTACGCGGAACAGCTGCTCACCCGCATTGACAAACAAAGTACTCGTTTCATGTACGTTGCAGAACACCTTTCAAGCAAGCCAACGTTTGCCCGGGTGAGGAGTCTCTATACTCTGTCAAACCCATACACCAGCTCTGGAACAACCTTGAGGTAAATTAATGCCACTGCCGTCAGGACGGACAGTTTTTGGACATCTCCTACCTCTCCGTGAAGATAGACTAGAGCTGTGCGCACTGTCTTGTTGATGTGCAAAGTGAATGTTGTTTTCGGCCAGTGAAGTCGAAGCGCTAGATACTGGAAAGAGTTGACAAACTCCACGGATTAGCCATTGCGACGTATAAAATCTCTGGCAGATATTGGACTCCCCCTCCCCGTCTGAATTTCACAGCCTTTGTTTTCATGTTGTCTGTTTCTAAGTTCTAGCGATAATCTTGCTGGCACCCAGAGCACTGAATGTACGACTATTATGTCATCTGCATAAATGACAACTTGTAATGGAAGTCTCCCACTGCCCGTGTTGCTGAATTACCCAAAGGAATTTCTATATCTGACAAGAGAATATACAAGGCCACGCAGAACTTAATTACACTAATGAAAATAATGGTCAAGTACCACATTTTTCTATCGTGAAATAAATGCAAATACGTGATAGTTACCGATTATGTCATTAATTCAATATAGGTTGAATTCACATTGCATCACAATACCGGAGCAGTGAGTAGGATTCAAAAAGTAGGACTCAAAAAGCCACTCTTTAGCTGGATTAGTTCAAGTTCGTGAGAAGCTAAACTAGCATTCCAACAAAAATTACTGGAACGCAAAACCACCTACTAATGGCTACCTGCTTACACACCTCTTCGATGTTTGGCACACATTGTTTGCACACACTTTGTTTTACACACCTCTCTCTTGGTGTATATCTAAGTATGCGTTCGCGTACAGGCCCTGACCGCACTCCCCTCCGCATGTTTTAAGGTAACTATAACTTTTAAAATTTTTAGGCATTAGAATTATTTTTTCTCTAAATTTCTTGACTCTATTAGTAGAATCTAGATGCACATAATCAGGCTTTGTAAAGCTTGGGATCTAATGGTTTGTGTTGCACCTCTCCACATCGAACACATTAGCTGACAGTTACTAACAGATGCTAAACAACCTCCTACGGTAACGAGTTTTAGTCGCCCTAACTAAAAGCTGCTTGAGATTGATTAGGAGCAGGTACTAAGAGCAGTTGACACTGGGGTGGTAAATTAATTTCGTGGCAGGCATGTAAGCTTTACTCTTTATTCGACTAGCCGCAATCAGTATATTTACATTCACAAATCAGTCCCTTTTAATATCCGTGGCCGTAACCGCCGAAGGAGCCGGCATAGCCGTGTCCGTGGGCGTAGACCGGGGCGGCCACCTTCGTAGCGACGGCCACGGGGGCGGCGACTGCAACGGGAGCCGCTACCTTAGCAGCAACAACCGCGGGGGCACCGACGTGCTTCGTCACGTATTGGTGCGAGGTAGCTACAACAGCTGGGGCGGCAGCCACCTTGGCCACAGGCGCCGCAACGACGGCAGCACCGTAGTGTCCGTGTCCGTGGCCGTAGGCGGCGACGGGCGCGGCAATGGCGTGACCGGCGTAGCCGTGACCGTAAGCGGGAGCGGCAACGGCGTGTCCGTAACCATGGCCTCCAACGGGAATGCCGCTGACTCCGGCAACACCAAGGACGGCGAGGGCGAGCGTCTGTAAGAGCAAGATTCACTCAGGGTAAATGTTTTTCTTTTTACACTCGGCAGAAAGTTTTAGTCGTATTACGTTGTTTGAGCTAGCAACGTAATGAATCAGATAATAAAAAATATAAACTGATTGCAGCAGTAACAGACACTCAGGTTAATTAAAGGGAGATCGATGCTATTTAGCTGGCACTTAAATGGCAAAACAGAGTTTTACATAATATTAGAATTGATGTCTGTATTACAGGGTATACGTACAGCGAACATGTTTGTGGTTGATGTGTTCGTAGTATGAACTGTAAGATGATTGTGCAGACTGCGGGTGATACCGCTATTTATATGCACCGCCCGACAATCCGCATGATCCGGCTTCGATACATTCCCGAAATTGCCTGCGGGGCAACACCTCAAAGACAGAATCATTATCGCAAAAGCTCACAACGAAGCGAATGTGCCTGTCAAGATAATTATTTACCAGAAAGAGCGGTCATCTTGCAGCATGTTCCAAAGCGACACTATTTTATCAACGTTACCGATAGACATGCGTCTCTGCACATTATAGCCTGGACGGACAAACACAGGCTTACAGTCGCACTTGGCTGTAGTTTGCGTGTAACTTAACCGCCTATGTCACTATCTATTAACTGCATCTGAGCGGCATGTGTGTGCGGTGTGCAATGGTAGAACAGTTACTTAGATACTTAGTATTTTTTTCAAGTATAGAACGCATATGTTTTTATTAAGACTACTAATGGAGCGACACTTGTCTCCCGAGAAGGTGTGCACTGAGAATATTACTCTATCTCGTACAGAGTGGGTTGGGACCACGTTAGCAGTGTGCCGCGGACGGACTCCGCCTTTCCGCGTTGGACGTTGAGGTCGAGGCGCTGTCTCAAGAAAGCCGCGGATCCCTTGTCTCCGGTTGCGAGGTTCAGCTGCTCACCGACTATGTGAAGAAGTTTGCGAGTGAGGTTTCCTGGGCCACCCAAGGTCACGAATGTTAGCGGTTGAAACTCATATGAGTAACCCCCACGCGTATTTTGCGAGCTTCCTTGTCTCTGTTAGATTACCAGCGTAGCCTTAGTTTCATGGGGCCTACTCTCAGCCAAGATTTAACGTCTATGGTACTGCTTTTCGCATTGCTTCATAGACGGACCCCCATAAATACAAATTTGCAACGGTGGGGCTCGAACTCGCGCAGCTATGTGTCTCCTCCGGTCGCAAGGCACAGACGCATGCCACCACGCCACCGGGCTCGACTACCAGCGTAGCCTGCCTCTACTGAAGGGAGTAAGGGCCATGCCACTCAGGCGCTTACCATTGTCGGCAAAGAGACCCTGGGGCTCTAGAGAGCAGGGGAATCCACTTGACCGAAGCGCTTGACCGAAGGTGTCGTTAAAGCCGGCATGCCTGGTCCGCCGTCCCGCACTCATTATGCACGATAACCTGTGATGGGCTAATTTGCCAAAGGCGTGGCCACATTTACATTGATACGGGAAGACAAGATCACAGCCAAGACGAAAAACCTACCCTAATTCGGGTTGCTTCGTTGCCCAGGAGAGTGCCCAGTGGGGCACTTAAAAGCGTATGCAACCAGGCTCTAGATCTCCTTTAGCAGCGGCCGCTCGAATGTGAGCCTTTGTGGAGTCGTCAATAGCGCCCGCAAGTTTGCCGCGAATCACTTCGGCCGTATTAGAATGCGCTCCAGTTATGTTGAATCAAGGGTAATCCGGAGCGCCCCTGAAAACTGTTTTAGCTCCTTGTACAGGCGTCTCTTGAGTTCCTTGTACTTTCATCATTTATTTATTGCACGATATGTATGATATGTATATATATAGATCATTGTAATAAAACACATGTTTATAGATAAGTAATAAAATATCATCGAGCTAACTGCGTAAGAGAAATAGCTCTCTGACAGGTATCGAGATGGTAGATAGGGCACGGCTGGTTACATAAACGGCACACACAGCCGACATCAGGATCGTGGAAGCCTCTTCGATGGCAGAGTTTATGGTGAAACCCGTGAAGGGAATAGCGGGTCACGAGATGTCGGTTGGGTTGTAGTGGTCTCTGCCAGTTCTGTGTGATCATTGCTGGCGAATTAAAGAAGCTTCCGGGAACTGCTCGAACTTTCTTCATAAAGTTTTCTCTAAATTGAATAAGAGCAGCGGTTTCTGAGAGACGGAATCTAGTTACTAGATCTTCTACATGTGGTTGAGTAGAAGTCATAAGGTAAACTAGACGGTTTTTCAGTTCCTTGTACTGACAAATGCCGGCCTCGTCTAATAGCGCGATGGCATTGTTCCTTGATCGGAAAAGAGAGGAGACTATCGCTGGCCCTGCAATATTCAGTAGTTTTACAGACTTTCATACTAAATCTGAAGTTAATTACTGATGCAGGGAAACAAGTAATGCTTCCGATTTAAATGGACAGTTGGGTATACCGGACGCGGTTTTTCAGCTTTCACAAGTCTTTATATATATATATATATTTTTTTTTTTTTTTTAATTTTTCCGTAAGTTAGAAGATTTTTTCGTATATTATCGGCGCTTATGACGGCAAGGCCTCCTGTGGTGTCTTTCATGACTTAGGCTATAAACAGATTAAAGCTTAACTGGACAGTGAGAGGTATAATGTCTGCAGTAGAGAATTTCAAAGACTGCCTGAAAGATAGTGGTCTTTATACAATTCCTCGGCTGAGAACTACGCGAACCACAATGATTGGATAGCTCTTTTGCAAGAGAACCAAATAACACATTGGTACATTGAGCCCCTTCAATCAAAGTTTACAAAGCTGAGCTGCTAATATTCAAGGAGCCGCACCCCGGTTATAAGCCGTACCCTGTTCGCGAAGTGTAGGCCGGTCACTCAACTCTAAATGACATATTAAGTTTGGCATTAAAACCTGCCGGCTTTTCATACATAATGAAATCAGCAGGTCTTTCCAGAGACGATGAGAAAATACCTAATTGCCTTACTCTTATCTCCCTTTGAACGTGGTCGCATGCTTGTTTGTCACCAACTCATTAGCGCCTTTAATGATTGGTGCAGATGCGGACCGGGCACGTCATGTTTTAGGGTTGGCAGAGGCTAACGCAGGAAATACTCAAGAGTTAGCTATTCACAAGAGTAATGGCAATCTTAAAACGAAAGTTGTTATGTTGTCTTCATCTATGCGAGGTCTATCACACGCGACTACCAGCAATAAATACAATTATAAGATTCCTGTCTGTTTCGTGACAGTGCCGGAATAACGGACAGAAGGGATATATATATATATATATTTTTTTTAAGATTTCCCGTAAGGCAATTGCCCGTGTACGGATTTTTCATGTCATGGCTAAGTTTACTCCACTCCGGCATTTACCTTGTTTTAAATTGGAAACCATGCAAACCAATTTAAGAGTGGCCTGTCTGGGGTTCGAACCCAGTCCTCCCGAATGCAAGGCAAAGGCTTTGCCACTAAGCCACCTTGCTCGGTATATATATATATATATATATATATATATATAGAGAGAGAGAGAGCGAGCAAACATTTACCAATACTCAGCACGCTCGATATCTAATTTTTGAGTCTTTGTTTTTCTAGGAGGATTGCAAAACGCATTAACCTGTTAGGCTATCAATCTTTTTTTTAATAACGTGATACAGACTTAGCAATGCTGTAAGCGGTTGAAACGAGCAAATTTCCACTACGCACTTTGGGTTCAAAAGCACGCCTTAACGCCTTGCAGGTTATTGCCAGTTCGAAGGACACGATCGCAGCCGTTGTGTGTGTAAGGTTTTTGCCCAAAGACTCTGTCATTGTATAGTATCATCTTGGCATAGCAGTTGCGATGTATAACAAGCCGCGAGTTTTTCAAGGCATTGTGTGAGGGAAGGACTACAACTCATTACGTAAGTCTGTATTTGTGCTTCAACTTTTGGGGTCTGGCGCATGTCCAATCGTGCCCATTTTTTGGCACTCACTCGGCACTCGTGTGTTGAGATGATCGATGTTGCAGGCCTGTCGTAGTTTTACAAAATGTGCGAATGCAAGAGAACCAGCTATTCTACAGATAAATCAATGAGAAAATTCTGTTTTGTCTGTTTGAAAACCATCCAACGTTGAGTAGAGGAAGCAAAATAGTTGTACAGAAGAGGATTTGAAAATATTGATATTCAGTAATGTCTAATTCTTTAGCTTTTGCGTTCTATACCGAAATTAACCTCTGTGACCTTAAACACCTCTCAAAACAAACACATTCGGGCAAATGCATATTCTGTGACTATCATTTGTGTACCCATCTACGATTCTACATAACATGATTGCAAAGTAACTTGAATTTTCTCGTGAACACGACGTTATGCTTGACCATTCTATAGGAGAGCTGGCTATCGTGCGTTCGTACATTTTCTAAAGCTATGTCAGGCCTGCAACATCGATCGAACACAGTTTGGTAATTTTACTCTTTGTACACGCTTAAGAGCACAGTCGACAGATGCACTTCTCGTGGAAAATCGTACTTCGACAGACCGGTGATAATAGCCATAACCTATGTACATATCAGGCATAGACATGACGGTTGCCACATGCACGATCAGACCACACGTGAGAGGCACTGAGTATATCTAGGTAGCCAATGTCACGCCGCACTGAATCAACTTTATTTCCCCCATTCTGAAACAAAGCGTTCGAATGGTGTTTACGCGGCGCCTTCAACATCAGTCGAGTTGCTGCAGCAGCCGGTACACAGTCCGACGTGAGGTACGCGAAACAGCTTCTCCCCCGCATTGATAAACAAAGCACTTGCTCCATGTATATTGCAAAACACCTTTTGAGCAAATTAAAGTTTGCCCGAGTGAGGTGTCTTTCATACTATGTCAAATCTATACTGCCATTGCCGTTAGGACGGACAGTTCTTGGACGTCGTCTACTTCCCTATGACCAGAGACTAGAACTGTGCGCACTGTCTTGTCGATGTGCGAAGTGAATGTTGTTCGCGTATAGTGGCGCAGTATAAGAGTCGAAGCACCAGATTGTGGAAAAAATTGACAAACTCTACGGGTTGGCCGTCGCAACGTATAGAATCTTTGACAGACACGGCCCCCCGTCTGAATTTTACAGCCTTAGTCTTCATGTAGTCTGTTTCTAGACCTCTTAAGACATGGAGAACCTTTGCTGAAAAAGAGATACTCTCATTTGACAAAACAATATGCAAGGTTACGCAAAACTTAATTACACTAATGAGAGCAATGGTCAAGCACTATCCGTTAAATAAATGCAAAACCATGATAATTACCGATTCTGTCATTAATTTAATATAGGTTACACTCACAACGCACCATGATACCGGAGCAGTGAGTCATCTCCACTATGCCTTGTAATGTTGCTGAGAAGCACGTCAATTTAATTTACCATGATGTACAAAGCAAGGCTCAAGAAGGCGCCCGTTAGCTAGATCGGTTTAGGTTCGTGATAGAAAGAACTAAAATAAACTGAATCAACTTTATTTCCCCCATTCTAAAACAAAGCGTTCGAATGGTGTTTACGCGGCGCCTTCAACATCAGTCGAGTTACTGCAGCAGCCGGTGCACAGTCCGACGTGAGGTACGCGAAACAGCTTCTCCCCCGCATTGATAAACAAAGCACTTGCTCCATGTATATTGCAAAACACCTTTTGAGCAAATCAAAGTTTGCCCGAGTGAGGTGCCTTTCATACTATGTCAAATCTATACTGCCATTGCCGTTATGACGGACAGTTCTTGGACGTCGGCTACTTCCCCATGACCAGAGACTAGAACTGTGCGCACTGTCTTGTCGATGTGCGAAGTGAATGTTGTTCGCGTATAGTGGCGCAGTATAAGAGTCGAAGCACCAGATTGTGGAAAGAATTGACAAACTCCACGGGTTGGCCGTCGCAACGTATAGAATCTTTGACAGACACGCCCCCCCCCCCCCGTCTAAATTTTACAGCCTTAGTCTTCATGTAGTCTGTTTCTAGACCTCTTAATAAATGGAGAACCTTTGCTGAAAAAGAGATACTCTCATTTGACAAAACAATATGCAAGGTTACGCAAAACTTAATTACACTAATGAGAACAATGGTCAAGCATCATCCGTTAAATAAATGCAAAACCATGATAATTACCGATTCTGTCATTAATTCAATATAGGTTACACTCACAACGCACCATGATACCGGAGCAGTGAGTCATTTCCACTATGCCTCGTAATGTTGCTGAGAAGCACGTCAATTTAATTTACCATGATGTACAACGCAAGGCTCAAGAAGGCGCCCGTTAGCTAGATCGGTTCAGGTTCGTGATAGAAAGAACTAAAATAAACTGGCAGTGAAACAAAAAAATACTAGAACGCACATCCACTTACTAATGGCTACCTGCTTACACGCCTCTTTGATGTTCGCTTGGCGCACGTCTATGCCACGTTCTTTGACTGCAGCCTGTGACTCCATGCATTTATCACAATACTGCGTGAATGATTTCAATAAATGAATAACGCACCTTGGCATATAGTAAATGTAACTTTAGCTTTATACATTTTTAAACCTAGAAAAAAACTAACTTTCTGTTTTTTTTTCGACCCAATTTGTAGTATCTGAATGCACATAGCAAAGGTTCTAAAGCTTAGCATCCAGTGGTTGCTTCTCTCCACATCGAACATGCTAACTGATAGTTGCTAACAGATGCTAACCAACCTCGCATGGTTACGAGCTCTAGCCGCCTTAACTGACAGTTGCTTGAGATTGCTTAGAAGCAGGCACTCAAAGCTGCCGACAATGTGGGTGTAGCAAATTTACATCGTGGCTCGTTTGTAAGCTTTACTCTTTATTCGACTAGCCGCAATCGGTATATTTACATTCATGAATCATTCACTTCTAATATCCGTGGCCGTAACCGCCGTAGGAGCCGGCATAGCCGTGTCCGTGGGCGTAGACCGGGGCGGCCACTTTCGTAGCGACGGCCACGGGGGCGGCGACTGCAACGGGAGCCGCTACCTTAGCAGCGACAACCGCGGGGGCACCGACGTGCTTCGTCACATATTGGTGCGAGGTAGCTACAACAGCGGGGGCGGCAGCCACCTTGGCCAGAGGCGCCGCAACGACGGCAGCACCGTAGTGTCCGTGTCCGTGGCCGTAGGCGGCGACGGGCGCGGCAATGGCGTGACCACCGTAGCCGTGACCGTAAGCGGGAGCGGCAACAACGTGTCCATAACCGTGGCCTCCAACGTGAACGCCGCTAACTCCGGCGACACCAAGAACGGCGAGGGCGAGCGTCTGTAAGAGGAAGATTTACTCAGGGTAAGTGTTTTTCCGTTTTTACACACGTCAGAGTGCAACAAGTCCTACTTGTTTTACGTGCCTTGAGCTAATAAAGTGCGCCGACGTGGCTAATAAGACATCGCAGCTCTTTACAGCAGTAGTAGTAGGCACTCAGGTTAATTAAAGAGAGGTAAACGCTGTTTAGTTTACTGTTAGATAGCAAAAGAGAGAATAAACAATTGCAAGAATCGACTTCTGTGTGACAGCGCATACGTACAGCAAACATGTTTGCGTTCAGTGGTTGATGTGTTCGTAGTATGAACTGTGAGATAGTTGTGCAGTCTGCAGGTGATATTCCGCTATTTATATGCACCGCCCGACAATCTGCACGATCCGGCTTCAATACAAAATTGCTCGCGGCACGACACCTCAATAACAGAATAATAATTAGCGCAAAAGCTCGCAGCAAGGCGACCTGTGAACATAATTATTTAACGGAAATAACAGTCGTTTTGAAGTATAACCAAAGCGGAGCTGTGGTATCAACGTTATCACTATACCTGCGCTTCTACACAATATAGCTTAGGCAGACAAACAAGGTGAAAAATCGCAGTTGGCTGCAGAATACATATCATTTAACCGCCTAAGCCCCAATCTGTCAGCTCTTTATGTGCAACACAGCTGTGCCATTGTATATTGCTTGTACTTGTTAAAGCTAAGCCAGTAAGAGTTACTTAGCTTTATTGGCTTATCGATGGTTTACATTTTGCGCGTAGAGGGAAAACACATATTTACATATATGCATATTCATCACAGTTCCAGAAGTCGAGCCAGCGGAACTGCTCTATCACATGGTTGAAGATTATATAAATCACAACGTCGCCCGCAGAGTTTACATAAGCACAACAAAGAGACTTCATGGAACTTCTTTTGAAGACAGATCGCCATGTGCAGCAAATCTTGCGAGTAGGTGTCTATTCTCTTAATTGTTGCGCTTTTGCGAACTACACGCTATTGCCTCGGTTTCATAAAACAGCATCGCGTTCTTCCACTCAGACATGCGTCTGTTGAAGACTACCGTTTTTGACAGAACGTTTTTGATCTTCTGTACATCCTCAACAAATAGCGGGGACGACACTAAAATAAAAAAAGTAAATAGATTAACCTGTTGAGTAGTACGGTGAATTCTTAGCGCCACCTTCGGAAAGGTGGTCTTTGGTCACGCGTCCAAAAGTTTAACTTCAATAGACAACGTCAATTGATAGTTTATGAGGGTCTTGGATCTTCTGAAACTATTGTAGCCCTTTCCAAAGTTTTCATCAATGTTCTTTAAAATGTGTACCTCGAGGCGAATATGACTCCTAGGTAGGAAAAATATGAGACACATTGTATAGTTCCTGAACGCAACCAAAGACGGTTTCAGCCCATTTTTCTCTACGTCAAAATTTCATTGCTTTTGTTATATTAAATTGATCTCCAACTTGCTCCGATTGACGTAATGCTGCAAGCTCGCATGATAACGTTGCAAGTTACTTAAGTACGTGCAACGTGGAACTACGCGTTATAAAAAAATACCGCACATGCTGCCATTGTTAACCGCCCCCTTCTGAAACCATGTTGTGACTCTGGCAGCTTTTTGTTAACCCTACAAAAATTCTAATCGACGGACTAGGATAGAAGTTTATATTATAGATTGTGTTCTTCTTTGCGATATCTTGATAAGATGATCGAGCCAACGCATTCTCTTTTCTCTTACGGAAAACGCTAAGGAAACTGGTTCCATTTCGTGGGTAGTTAGTACGTTTTCATCACGGCATTTAAAAGTGTAGTGAAGCAGAGCGCAGGGATTTTCTCTAGGATGTATGCTTGAATAATATAATGTTTGCAAGAAGCTTACTGCTGATTGTACCAAGGTGAGCTTCGGCCGAGCGCTACCAGTAATAACACTCTGAATGCTGGTAGCATACGATTCCACGTTGACCACAGCTGAAAGAAAACTTCGAGAAGTAAACTTTAGACGGGCGAGATTAAGAATGCGAGAATGCTTGCGATATTGCGACTAGATTACGACTAAACTGATATTTTTACTGCAACGGGTAAGTGCCAGCTGTGAATATTATCCACATACCAAGAGACGCCAATGCGTTGATTAGTAACACCGTCTTGATTAAACATCTTGATTTGTCAAGCCGACAGCTGACATACATCACATTGTACAGTCACTTTTTGTAAGTCCACTATGTCAAGGCATAATATAAATTCACCAGCAGTGTTGGTATTGCTTCTGAACTAAAATGTACTGCAATCCTGTTGATGGCGTTTCCTGTGAGACCTGCACAGTTAACTTCTTTGTAGTAGGTTTTTAGACCAAAAAGCTTGTCATTTAATACACCGACTCCCCCACTTGCTCTACCCGGACACCTAGACAGTCCGTTATACACTCACTAAAGACGACTTGAGTTTGGCGTCTCAATAAGGACCAAAGCGGCTTCTTGCCTTGAGTGTGTTGCACTTATCTTAATACAGATGCGTCGGTTACTGATATATGATTACGAGCCTCCAGGAAGCTGGCCCTCTTGGTCGTTTCTAGACATTGATGTTGCCGAGCAGCAGCGGCCACTCTGGTCACGCAACTACGTGCTATTGATATTGCTGGACGTCCGCAATGCGTTCAACACCGCCAACTGGTCGACAATAATGTGTGCGCTCGAGCAGAAGGGGATCTCCCCGTACCTGCGGCGCATACTATCATCGTACCTGAAGGAGCGGACACTCCTCACGCAAGGCGAAACCCATCTAATTACGGCGGGGGTGCCTAAGGGCTCAGTACTCGGCCCAGTTCTATGGAACGTGGTATACGATGGTGTCTTGCGGCTCGACGACCTGCCGGATGGGGTGGAGACAATCGCCTACGCGGATGATCTTGCACTGGTAGTCACCGCTCGCACATGGACTATCCTGGAGGCCCGGGCAAACACGGCTCTTGACCGGATAAACAGGTGAATGACTGGACATCACCTGGAGTTAGCACCACAGAAAACCGAGGCCCTTTTTCTAACAGGACGCAGGCGGATAGGGCCTATGTCTCTGGAGCTTAACGGGCACGCTCTCACGCCGTCACGCCACGCCAGGTACCTAGGGGTGACCTTGGACACAGGTCTAACTGGCCTGCCTCACATTAGGCAGGTTACGCAAAAGGTGGCAAGAGTATCGGCTAACCTGGCCCGAATACTACCCCGGGAGGGAGGCGCGTCCGATCCCAAACGGCGTCTACTAGCTGCTGTTGCAGAAGCGGTCGCGCTCTATGCCGCGTCAGTGTGGGCGGACTTAGCACTCAGGACCGTCACAGCCCGCCAGGCTCTGCGCCGCTCCCAACGGGGTGTGGCAATTCGGGTTAGCCGGGCGTACCGGACGGTCTCCACGGACGTCCTGCTTGTTCTCGCATGCCTGCTTCCATGGGACATGCTGGCGGAGGAGAGGAGTAGGCGGAGATTAAACGAAGAGATATAATGGACCGAGGCTCGAGAGACCGCACTCGCCGCTTGGGCGGAGATGTGGACCCACCCGCCTGCCAGAGACACGAGAGGCACGTGGACACGCTTCCTCATCACGGACTTGCTCAAGTGGTATACGGCACAGGGACACCAATGACATACTACGCTGCCCAGGCGCTGAGCGGACATGGCCAGTTCCAGGCGTACATGATGAAGATCGGAAAAGCTGCGACGGACATATGCGTTCTCTGCGACGCCGGAGTGCCCGATGATTCCGCGCATACAATTGAGACATGCACGGCGTTGTCTGCGTACCGCGATAGCTCACCGTTTACCCTACGGGCATCTACCGCGCAAGTGATCGTCACGCACATGGTCGACTCAACGACAAATTGGGGTGCTGGCCTAAAATACCTCGACGGGCTCATGCGCGAAAAGATCCGGCTGGAGAATAATTGCCAAGCGTGATTCGCGTTAAAGCGTGAGGCTCCTCTCTCCTGGTCTCGAGGTAATGGTTCACAATTTCGAACCAGGAGGGGGTTCCGGGGGGGTTTTTTAGTGGGTAGTGCGCTCGGATTAGAGTGAGTCGCGTATTCCCTCTCCGAGCGTCTAGCCCCACACTACCCTGGTACTATGGTGCAGGTGCGAATGCAAAATATAAGCAGTAGGCGGACAAAGATTAAATATATTTTATTGTACAGTTAAGTCTTCCCAAAACTCAACACGTTTAGTCCAACGGTCCTCAATAGCTAACTCCCTAATAGGAAAAAATCTCTAAAAAACAGTCGAACAAAATATTCAGAATCTTTAAGCTGAAATTACGTGTCTACGGGGCATATTGCATAATTTTTGTTTTTTTGGGGGGATACTTTTTGAGATTTCCAAACATATAATAGTCGCACGGGGCCAGATCCAGCGAATGTGGTCGGATACCTTCCCCCGCGTGCGGTTCAATCCTTGGCGGCATTTTCCCCTTCTGGAGTGCAGTAGTGTATCCAGGTTTAGTTACGAATACACCCAATAAACCCTGCGAAATTAGCTACAAGAGTACCATGCTGCGCTCTGTATAGTGCATATAATTATGATTTAATAAAAAAAATATCACAGCATTGTACTCGTTTAGCTCAATTTTCACTGAAAGGTCTGACAGACTTGCCACAAGCGCAACTTGAAGCAAATACACGTGATACTTATTTTTGTTACTTCCGAATAATGTCCCTCTCTCTGGCATTGTAGTCGGCTTGAGCTTTTTGAATTTTCTTTTTAAATATCTTGGTTGTTTAGGTTATTTAGTTGCGCATGGATTTTCTTAAGTTTTTTAGGTTCTTTAGTTGCGCATGGATTTTCGATGCCGGCTTGAGTTTGCTACGGCAGAAAGAGGAATCCCTTTTGCGTGGGCAATAAACTAATTATTGGCGAAGCGTTTTGCATTGAAATTGAACAAATCTCCGCACCGTCTAAAGTGCGGAGCCGCAATGGGAGCTCCATTGGAAGGGGAAGAAATCCTCGCACTTGGCGACATTCAGCTTGAGTCCTTGGACAGCGCCGAACTCTATTACCTGGGCAATGTCTCTCTGATTCTCCAGGGCTTCTCCGGCGAGAGTGCCGTCGTCCAGACACCACGGTCGAAATTCGGAAGCAAAACTTGCATGCAAGTTTGTACATCTGACATACTAGCGGGTAAATTTGAGAAAGTAAGGGCTCGCAGCCTTAAGCATGGTCTCGTCTGAGCGTATTAAAGGCGTTTTTGAGGTTCAGCTTGGCCATCGCGTTGTCTGGGGCACTCCTGTTGTGGTCAACGAGTGCCCGCGTCGCATGGACGGCCGCTTCTGCACCTCCCCTAAATCCGCAGCCAAGCTGATGCGGAGAGACTATTGCGAGGCATGCTTTTTGTGATAATGATTTTTCGACTTAGAGGCAAAAGGCAGTGTCAGGCCAACGGCAATGGGCCTAATGCCACCATCTTTTTGCGCAAGACAATATGCAGGGCGCTGCTAAAAACAGGGAGCACGAAACAAGTAAACAGTAAAGCTCCGGATGGCGTTGATGACATTTATCGCAGACACGGTGATTCCATAAGTCTGCCCGTTAGATACAGGAGGCAAAAAATGGTAAGTCAGGTAAAATTTTCCCTGAACTACGCGAGCCATCAGAGAGTTGTGCGACGAACTTTCTCCTTGAGTAAGTAACCTTAAATCATACGGGCTAGCCTCCGGACCATTTTCCGGTCGGAATCGGTTAAGCTACTTGGATAGTACCGATTTGAGGGTTTGACTGTGTTCCTTCTGAGATATGTACGCAGAATACTGCAGTTGGGAATTGCAGTAGCCTTTATGTGAATCTCTGTTTTCTGTTGAGTAGACTCGTTGATTAGAGTTGCAAGCTTTAAATACATGTTGCCGCGAATACCCCAAGGCAGACAGGAAACCATCTTAGATGCACTCTTGACTTTAGACGTCACGAGGATAACATCATGCAGTGGAACCTGCGCTGATAGGCTTTCTGCACAACTTGCATGAAGTACATCCCCCGTGGGAAATCTCGGACCATTGCTTTCGCGACTGCTGACAAAGAAAACGGCCCATCTGCTGATGTATTATTGTGACATCATGGTGAGGCTGGAGACTTCTGTGCGATATCGCACGCGACAGCAGGGGGAGGCGGGGTGGCTGTCATCGCAGGATCAGTTTCAAACAGGCGCAGATCAGCCAAAATAGAGGTTACAGCAGACCGCAGAGCATCTTCAAGCCAATCGCGCAGGACAACAATGGGCTTATTTAGTGGTCTGATAACGGCCCCAACGGTAGCGACCTGGAAAGACGCGCCAGGAAGGATGCACGAAAGTGCTTTTTTCGATAGTATTATAATGGTGTCGACAATGGAATATTTTCGGTGATGGCGAGAATCATCCTGTTAATACAGTCGTTTTGCAATGAAGTAATAGCACTCAGGACGGGCTCCTTAACATCCCCTCCTCCGTCTTTTGGGGCTGATCTACCGGTCGTGGAGGGACCTTAACCCCGTTTTGGACAACCACAGCAGAATATTGTTTAGAAATAGATGGCCGATGGCTGGATGTCGTTTACGGGTGAGCAGATTACCGTGGGAGCGGAGGTGTTTTGATAAATGCGTAGTGCTGATCTCCAGAGCTGTTCCATCCGGTGGGGGCGATGATGGCTCGATCCCCAGTCCGTGAGACCCCTTACAGAGACAACGCTTGACGACAAAGAGGATTCGTAGAGCTGCAACGGCAGTAACGAGGGGCAGTGTACGGGCATTTCGGCGCGATGTGGCTGACTTCATATAAAATTGGAGCGTTCAAATAGGTACTAATATTTATATCCGAACTTGTCTTGTGATGTTACCCGACGTGAGAACAAAATGTGAAATCGCAAAACAGCCACTTTTTCTCTAGTGTAATGGTTGTTTTGAAAATAATCTGCAATAAATAAACCTTTATTATTGGATTGGACCACATGTTCTCACGAGCACCTTCCTACGGCTCGGGTAATGCTTCATTCAAGTATGTATGGCATCGTTTTCCATTCAACCTCTCTGGATATATGTCTGGGTGCTCTAAGGTAGCTAGCTAACTGTTCACTATGCCAGCCCACACAATCACGGAGAGACGCCTCCGGCGTCTAAACTGATGAGTCATATGCAAGTTCTCCAAACGATGGATATGTTAAACAATATTGTGCCGACTAAACACACACAATATTGTGCCGACTAAACACACAAACTGTGTAAAGCAAGCTTAATCCGTAAAAAGCACACGGGTAAGGAACTTCGCATTGGCTTCTACTTGTCGCGGAAACCAATTACAATAGTCAACCCGTTGATCGTAATCTAGGTCAAAGCAGAATTTGAAGTAGCGGCGGATTGGTGCGTATGTAGTCTTGCGACCCTTACTGCCCTGTGGACGGTGGTGGTACTCGGTTTGGGCCACGTTCCTCGTGCTTACGGATGGACGAAAGACTGCCTGAAAGATGCGCTCTTCCCTAGCTAGTGTTATTTTGTGTCGTCGGTCTTCCAACGTCGTAATGACGGACAAGTGATCCACTTCAACGTGCGCGACGATGTGCGTTTCCAAATGTGTTAATACAAGCCAGGCGTCTATCTGGAAAACGCACATGATGTAGCCGCCGCGTTTCACATGCGTTATATACCATGCGTGTGAGAGATGTCAACTTTCTCGTCTGTCTCGGTGTACCGGGTCATCCCGATAACGTAATAAAAATGCGTTCAATAGACATGGTGATTCGTCAATGCGAAGAGATTCACGTAGGGGGTGAAAGCCGGACAGAGCCGGGTAGAGACTGGTCAAACTAGAGTAACTACAGCTAGAAGCCAACCAGAACACCGAGCTGCGATGTTGCCGTGACGGAGCTAGGGAAGCGAGTCTGTCCTCTACCTCTACACTCTCTTATCTATTGAGTGACAAGGCGTGTTGGCATCTGAAACAAGTGCAAGTTCCCACCTTTAAATGATCGATTGTATTAGCTAGCTGTGCTTTTTTCCTATGCGTTTACAGTCTAAATATCGCGTTTCTTCGGAATGGCATTTGCTTCTGTGGTGAACGCAAACGGTTGTCTTGGCCGCTGCCGGTCGAGCGTTCTTTCTTCCGTAGTAGTCTGGTGGAATATCACATTAATGTGGCCTCCTTGAAAGGGTAGATCAGTACAATGTGCGGGGTGAGCTTTTCACGATATTTCACGCAGAAATACCTGCTAACGCTACCGATTACGCCGAGTGGTCAGCGGTGGCATCTTTAGTCAGCTATTGTAAGATAATAAACAGTTGTGTGTTCCTCTAGAGGAGCGAGGTGATTTACGCATGCACTCGATCTCGATATGCCCGCCAGAAAACCTTAATTACTCCGCAACCATAGATCGGATCGCCATAGAATGATTGTCGTGGAATGCGAAGGAATTTTTTCTTCTCTACAAGTAACATTTTGCGTACTCAACAACTCGGTAGCTGAGGAATTAGAGATATCGTATGGATATATCATCCAGCTGTCTTGACCGATGTTTTATGCGTCAGAAGACTAGTAGCGAAGTTCGTTACAAAAATGTGGAATTTCCAGCTAATAACCGCCTGTCGGGAAATGTCCGTATTGAACTTTCAAGCGGTGGCAACAGACCCTGCATTGCTTCAGATAGTGATTGCAGGAGACAATTCATAAACATTTGGTTACGACATCGATACTAAAGTTCAATTCCGCCAATGGTGATTTCAAGGAGCGGTTCGATCGAAGAAATTCAGACAGAGCATATCCATCGCAAGGTTCTGGTAACTGTTTTTTTACAACAACGGAATCATTTTCTACGAATTTTTGCTGTGATTCTACGATTAAATAGGCAATACTGCTGCAAAATTTCAAGGAGATGCACAACAACGTCTGACGCATGAAGCCTTAATTGTGGGCAAACGACTCTAGAATGCTCAATCACGGCAAGGAACTAGCGCAGACATAATTACTGATTTGGAATTAGTTAATAAAAAATCGATTTTTATATTTCCGCATCCCCTATTCGCTGGACCTAACGCCGTGCGACTTTGCCTGTTCCCACGGACTAAGCAAGATATGATAACGCTTCAAGGATATAAAGGAGATAAAAGAAAGTTTGCAGGTTCTACTCGACTCTGAAAAACGGAAAAATGTTTCAGAGAGTGGGAAATAAGGTGGTAAAAATACATTGCAACAAGCGAGAACAAAAACACTTTCGAAATTAAATAAATAAATATGTATATATATATATATATATATATATATATATATATATATATATATATATATATATATATATATATATATATGTATATTATTTTTTTATATACTGTAATAACTTTTATCTGTTCTCGTATATTGCCGACCCATTCTAGACTCAGGATAAAATCAATACTCCCTGATCTCAAAATATAGAACAGCCCTTAACAGAGGCTTACCTACTGACTCACGCAACTGCTAAATAGCCACATTTTGCTAATCTATATCTATGTAAAAACATGTATATATTGTTTTGTAAAGATATATATATATATAACTGAACGAATGAATTTTAATAAATGACTTTTTATGTTAGCACTTTGGAGATATATATATATATATATATATATATACGCCAGCGGGCTCGACAAGTGTTCTCAGAAACCCTTCAACGTTTAACCGACTCTTAAATTAACCGGACATGTGATAGACCTAGACACGCTCACTAGGCACTTAGGCTTAGCTGATCATTCGTTACGGCTCGTATATGTGTTTTTGTGCAAACTTTTTTTTACAGGGGCCAGGAACAAAATGCATAACGCACACCCTTTGGTCTGGGTAGTGTGGGACTCTCAAACCCACTAAAAACCTGGTGACCCCCTAACCTACATGACCGGGATACTTGTAGTATTACTTCAGTGCACCTATGTATTATATGTGTAACCTATGTATGATATATGATATAAGATACATCATCAATATATATATATATATATATATATATATATATATATAAACAAACACAACCCGTATTCCTATAGCCCTCAAAGCCTCCTCCATACTGGAAATAACAAGCAAGGTTTCATTAATTTTTATGTTTTGCTGAGTTGAATACCTTGCAAATCATAGCTACAGTATACTAAAAATCGAAATCGGCAATAAGACTGGACGGTGCCTTATTTACATCTCCCGTTTTTGCTGTAATATAACATATCGAAATCTGAGAAGAGTAAAGATTTACCACAGCTACTAAGCTGATTCTTTTACTATCTAACTATCGATTCGATATGCAGCTAATACTGCTTGAATGTTCATTGGGAAACGCATGAGTTCGTCTTAGCCTTAATTAACCAACGTCCCAAAACCTCTTGAGACCGGCACATAACTCTGTATTACAGATGTGAGTGCTCTAAGCTAGATGAACTCTCTCTATGGTCGATGACATGCACTCGACTCTGGTCGTGTAACATTTTAAGCATTCGTTCAAAGCAAATGAAAAAAATTAAACTTCTCACTTCAAAATACACAAAACGCAGTATGTGCAATGTATTCAGGTCTCGTTTAGTATAGAAAATCTATGTACTATATTATTAGGAAATTTCTCAGTGCTCACACTGTATACTTAAAGCACTACAACCGCAATGCAATATCTAGCGAATGAAACAAAAACCTTTATTTCCTTTTTGCAAGTGCATAGCACGCACGAGAATCGAACTATCGAACTATTATTCATCGATGATTAGCGCAGACGCGTGAACGTAATTAAGGCCCCCCGTCTCCCCCCCGACAGTGCAATTACGGAACAGACCAGCCCGTTTGACCTTTATGCGCTCGATTTACTGTGTTCCGGCCATTCGTCTGACTGATCGCTGCGGGCTATTCAACCGGCTGATTCGTGCTTCGTCTTGTTTCTGTGCTGGCTCTGCCTATAGTGATGTATGATTATTGTAAGGGAAAGAGCAAAATCGACACACCACCGGTCAGTTCTACAAGGGCCATATAAGGCCACTAGGTGGCTAGACCTCATCAGTAATATTACTGGTATAATTGTAACAGCAGTGGTAATGGCAGCAGTAGTACCATTATTTTTGTTCACGATTTTCAGCGTGCCTATTGTTCCAACCGGAAATCGAGTAAAAAAGAGTACCGGCGACCATGGTGGTAGGAGTAGTAAGCTCGATCCCGACGCGATACCTTTTTGAAGTAAAGCTTCGCAAGATTTGCAGACGTGATTGAAGTTATTGTATATATATATATATATATATATATATATATATATATATATATATAATATATATAATATATATATTGGCAAGTTCTAGTACTTTGAATATGTTCTAAAGTGGTGGAAATGTTTATAGTGATCAAGTAGTGTCCCAAAACACCTTGTGTACACTGTCGATTTCGCGACAAGCATAACGAGACAGAAGATAATTTCCGTTCGTTGAAAAAAACGTTGAAGAAAACGTTCGTTAAAAAAACGTTGAAGAAAACGTTTGCGATATTGTAGGCGGTAGCAAAAGACACTGGATTGCTTCAGAGAGTTATTACAGGAGACGAGTCATGGCTATATGTATGGTGACGACATAAAAACCAAGCCCAATCCTCACACCGGTGCTTCCAAAAAGAAAGTCGATCAAAGAAATTTAACCAGAGCAGATCAAACACCAAACGTCCTAGGCAAGAAGCCTGAACTTTGGGCAAACCAATCTTAAAACCTCCATCACGACAACGCCCCGGCGCACGCATTGTTACT
Organism: Dermanyssus gallinae; assembly: GCA_003439945.1. NCBI lineage: Eukaryota > Metazoa > Arthropoda > Arachnida > Mesostigmata > Dermanyssidae > Dermanyssus > Dermanyssus gallinae. Next base: position 84,811 of record QVRM01007062.1, on the reverse strand, counting down.
GATTTTATATTTCCGCAATCTCCTTATTCTCCGGACTTGGCTTTGCGTGAGTTTTATCTGTTCCCACGGATAAAAACCTTTTAAAGGTACAACGTTTCGAGACTCTTGAGTGAAGTAAAGAAAAATCCACAGAAACAACGACAGGAGCTATTTTGAAAAGTTATTTTCCACCCTTTTTCACAAATTAAATAAATATTCTTCCTTGTATAATTGTGTATTGGAACTTTTTGATCCGCTCTCATATACAGGTATGTACTAGGTGGATCAAAAGTTCGTAGCATCATCTATCTACGCCAATTGCAAAAGGCTCATGCTGACTTCTGCGCCGGATAGAGAATTTATTCGGAAGTAACAAAAATAAGTAATATGTGGTTTGGTATCAAATTGCGTTTCGTTGTTGCGTGACAGGAATAATTAAGGGGGAAAATGTGCTAGAGACAAAGATGCCGAAAGAGGGAGAAACCTCAAAGAAATAACCCAGGCGATGCGATAATACAGTGACCTGGTGGCCGAATTATGCAACGGCTCTAACACCTGCGCACAAACTTCCGAAAGCTAATTACCGCATTCGAATTACCAACGAGACTGCGGGGACGGTTCGGGTGGAGGCTCGAACGGAAGCAGAGGAGGCATTAGAAGATCTCAGGGTGAAATATGGAGCTCTGTGCGAAGAGCACGACAAGCTCAATCAAAGGCGTGAGGAGATAACATAACATAGGCTGGGCGTGATTGGCCGGAGAACAGAGCATCTGTCAACGCTGCCAGAAAGCGGTGGAGCAGAAGCAGAAAATGAAAAAAAGACTAAAGATAGAATAGGTCAGCCAAAAACCTTTGAGGAAACGCTAAGTTTTATCAATGGGAAGTCAGGTAGAGACAGGTAGTTCGTCATATCAGGGCTACGGCCGTAGGACTGACGGCCAAATGGACCACCACTTATTCTAGGTTTAGGTTCGCCCGAGGACCTTGTGTCGGTTAAGCTAGGCATATATGCGTAACCAAATTGCTGTTGCTGCTATGCTCGTGCTTTCGGCCACGTTAGCAGAGATGACCTACGTTACGTCTGAACAGACAGATGTTAACAGTAATGATAATCTACAGAATTGTTTTCATGAGTACAAACAGTGATGCTTCCGGTGCAAAACATTTAACGAAACACGGGAAACCGTTATCAACTAGACCGACCATGCAGACGAAGCCGCATGTAACATTGTGCTTGATATGTGATTATCTCATCATATGTGATTGATAAATTTAGCGGGTAATCCTACAGCGACCCAGCGGGATAACAACAGGACACGTTGGCGTTGTGACGGGTAGATCCCAAGACGGACGAGACGGAGATCATCAGAGCCTGCGATGCAGCGGGATTGGCAATAATAAAATTGATAAGAACTACAAACAAGAAAGGTCCAAAAACAAAACCCTGTGCAGTGCCGATGCTAACGGATCGGGATACGGATTCGACAATTTTAACCTCTACAGTCTACTTTCTGAAGGTAAGTACCTAACTAAAAACTGTTGGTTAGATTAAACTTGCGTGCATTTTTATTCTTTATAACTTCCGCTCAGGCTGATAACCTTTTCACCTTGAGATCTACACGCGCATATAAGCCCGTCTCAAAATGTTTCTATCTATATAATTGAACGCTTTATTAATAGCGAGAGTAAGCGAGCCTATGTTAGACTGTCAATAAATGTTAGACCTTTATCATTCACGGCCCATACATGGTAGTTTAACTAACCAAATCGGGGGATCCAAATATGGACTGTTTGGCGGTCATAGTCAATTCAGACAGCCAATCCTGTACTAAACGGCTGGTATGATCAGGATTGCCGTCTTGCTTAAAGACGTATGGCAGTCCCTTACACACTTCACGTTAAACAACACGAAACTCAACTTATGTTGTAATTATTTCGCCTTTCTGGAGAAAGTACGTCGGTATGGCGTCTACTTCACTGAACACTGCACCTAAAACGTAAACGCGTGGTGTATATATATATAATTTACTTTTTCCCATAATGGGGACATCACCTGGATCGGGGGCTAGTCAGCGGTCGTTCCTGCAATTTTCTTAATTTACGATATTTATTTTCTCGTAAAAAAGAAAACGCCCTACAGCTTCAGGCTTCGGGGAAGAGAAGAGCAAATGGCATTGGACAAGTCCATTGGCTTTTGCGGCCTCAGGTTGTATTTGCCGGACTTGTATGGTATAAACATTTTACCTCAGGTGCTCGTTCGCAAGATTTCTGATCAAGCTCAAAAGATTTCCAGAAATTTGTAGGTGGACTGTGTAATTCACTTCTTGAGTCTTTGTTGTATGTACCCTGTCGTAAAACTTCCTCTTCACTGTGTATAAATCTGGGTCTGCTTCCTCTGCAACCTGATATCGGCTGCGATACGCTGAACTGTTCGTAGATTGACACCAAAAAAAATTGCAAACTTGATGTAGGTCCGTCCGATGCGAAAGGCACGCATACTAACTGATTTTCTCTCATAATATGAAAATTACACATTCCTCTTCTCTGCCATGATTAACATGTATGCGTGTTCTACTGAACATGCGCTTTCGTCTGCTTTCCATCAACCGGATGAGCGGATTTCTGACACGACAAGGATTTAAATCGAAAGGCGGGCTAATTTGGCAAAACATTCTGCTTATATATATATATATATATATATATATGTGTGTAAACGGCTGATGCCTTTTGGATTAGTGTGCCGATCTATCTGGCTCTTATAAGCGCTGGCCCATGAGTGAGCTTTGCGGTGTCATTTACCTGGTTGTCTGGTTCTGGCTGAGACTTGCTCCAGTGCCTTCACAATGATAGTAAACCACGGTTTATTTGCGGCACAACAAGGTACAACGTGTCTCAATCAAGTTTCTGATTAAATGAATGACAGTATTTGTAACAATACCGGCTACGTTTAACAGCTATAGGCATCACCGATCCAAGCTGCAGTTTGCTGTAACTAATTACGGGAGGCGCGGACATCATAAGAATTGTAGTATATAACTGTGATGTTCGTTTGTTTGATCGCTGCGGATCGGTGTGTGACCAGATTGAGTTCTTTCGAGCAGAGGAGCACCGGAACACTTTTATGCGCATTATTAAGTTTTTATTTTGTCAAACACCGTTAATTTCACCGTGCTTGACATTTAGTGACTGATTGGTGAAGGATAAACGTAAAACATTAATATGATCGTAACTTCTGGCATGCACACAATACAGTTCCTAAAGTGAGTTATAGCCAGTTACATCACGTTCAGCTTTCGTAACGCCACCTATATTTAAAATTATTTCACTCGTCTCGAAGGAGGCTTGTGTTAAGCTGCTATCTGATAGAACAAGGCTAAAAAGAATGCATTTGATTGCAGGTGCTGCGAAGCAATCTCCTAAATTGGCTTTAAGGAAAGCAAACCTTGCTGGTAATACTTAGGTGTGCCGACGTGCACCGACGACGACCTTGCTCTTTTGTTCCATGGCGTTCCATAGTGATAGAAACTAGTATAACCGTATTTGTCCTGTAAGTTTGTGAATATACGTATTGCAGCATTATTAAATGAGCATGAACTCAGTCCGTTTGATTATTCTTGGGATTGTCTCGTTCTAAGTAAGAACCTAACTAACTTTTTGAAATTTTTATAATACAATGAAGATATTGTTTATTATGTTTTCTGAGCGTCTAAGCATTATTTAGATTTCGTTTTAAGGCGGATTTATACATTAAAATACAACTTCAAATTACGTTCATCGATTTTTCAGCTCCACCTCGACGGCTTCATGGATTCAGATTATATGTGAGGCGAGTGCATTTTTTGTCGGTGCAAGCAAGGGTTGTGTGTCTTATATCAGGCTGCTTTGTGTGTCTTATATCAGGCTGTCCATCGTCTAGTAAAACAATCCGACAAAAGCTAAAGATGCTGCTTACAGTGTCCTAGGAATGTTTTCTTCTGGAGTGGGAAGCTAAGCTTCAACAGACCATACTGCATGTGACAGTGCATTGTTAAGTCCTGCGCGTGACAGTGTATTGTTAAGAGAATTTATCTGAGTTAAATAAACAGAATTGACTTAAAAATTAAAAACATTCTAATACAACGAAGTTGCTGGGTACCAAGGCAGGTGAATTGGATGCGTGCTTCCTAAGAGACGCTTTGGAGAGCTCGCTGGTGAGTGCAATGAAATCCTATAGATGTCATCATGCCTTCGTTCAAGCCCATGGGCACCTCCGCAGTACAGAGGCTGTATTCTCTCGAGTGTATTTGCAAGTACTCATGAATAAAGCTATGTGTTTCATTCATTCATTCATCCTGTAATAGACAAATCGATTGTTGCACTGGACCACCTGCTTCTTGCCCGACCATCGCTACTACTCCTAGAGAATAACAAGACGATTATTACCTTACCAGCCGGCCATTGGCGTTCCATCAACCGGATGAGCGGATTTATTTGACGCCTAGGACTTAAGTAGAGGGTCATAAACCGTCACGACCCGTCACCTGTGGCGAGTCTCTGGAACAAAAAAGACCGCCATCGCCGAATTCGAGAAATCGTCGAAATTCTTGATTCAGACTTGAGAACCGTCTCTGTTTTTTTCTCCTGTGCTCAATCAAGAAGGCACGTTTTTCGCTAAGTCTGAGGTAATCAAAAGAAAGAAACACAGAATTCAGGCCTAAAGTTTGTCTCTTCTAGCGATGCATATATTATGTTAAAGGTTTTGTCAATCGCATTTTGTCTTTGAGTACGCCTTATGTTTCGTCGTATCCATTGCTGTTTTCGGATGCCCTTTACGGGACTTATTGAATGATGATCAAAATGTTCAGTTTGACATTTTTTGTTCCATATATACACACTCCTCAAGCATAGGGGTTCATTCCGAAAGGTCGGTTGAAGCCATTTGAAACGGTCTTATGCGGTCAATCCTAGCTGGAAATTGTATGCACTATTTGTGCACGGCCCAGTGGGATTTTCTCTCCATAGAGGCTGAACTGACTCGAGCTTTCTACCCGAAGATCAACAAAGATATAGCGCTATCCGCTAGTGAATTGTATTTTTACTGACACTACGCGAAAAATTTAAGGAACTTTATTATATACACTTTTACTTAGTTTTGTAAAAATGGAGTGATCAGATTTTAAGTTACATGCTCAAGTGGCTAGATGTTTGGTATATGGTAGTGCACACCAAGTAGCTCTGTTAGGTATTGAGATTAAATCTTATTATACTTTTATATACGTGTTTCTGCTTGATTTTCAAGTAATCTCAAATCTACCTAGTGTCTAACTTCACGTATATCAGTAACGCAAATAACAAATGGCTGTGTCGATGTTATTATTCAACAGAACCATTTTTTAAACAGGAATACTTGACGTTAACAAACAGAACCACGGTTTTAGAAGCAACAAATTTAGGTGGACGGAAACAAACAACATTCCAGTCATGTTTAGTATTTGTTTTAAGCAAAAACAGCTGTTCTATAGTCAGTAAGTACAGTGAACTGAACAGAGGAAAAATAGGTGCGTCAAACAATTTGCCAAATACAATGGTTATTATTATTATTATTATTGAACATGTATGTTATTTACGACACGTATTCTTCACTGCGCCCTACGTCATATATATTTGTTTGCGCAAATTAAAAGCACATTTCAGTAAGACACTGTGTGGGCTTTAATGTAGTTATTGCCCACGCGGCGGTCTCCTTGATATAACGAGAATGAGAACTTAATCTATAATGAAGGGCATGGCCATTAGCTAACTATCATCTGTGACAAATTAATAATACAGGGACGTATTACAACAAAAGCGTTTGCAAGAATGGCACGAATATGCAATGGAAGCAAGGCCGTATTTCGTGACGGCATCAGGTATTTTTTTTTCTCAAACATGTTCACACTCTAAGCAAAAAACCTAGATACATTATATGCATTCTAAAGCTGTTACTAGTTTTATATTCTCAATAATTTTAGGCTCAGACAATAACTTCTTATTTTATGTAAAACTACGCATATTAGTAGCATATATAGAATATAAAGCTCTGTTAGTCATGTAATAAAGCGTAAAGAATGACGGGGGCTTGTGCAGTCGTCCTGCTGCGAACATCTCTGGCCACGCGCCAGGCGAACATATTATTGATTTGATCTATCCTGCAACGCATCTGGGTACATTTATTATTTGGCCTCTGCAATTGCTCGGCTGTACTTCAATGAAATTACCAATAAGGCTTGCCTCCCTGAGTTGAGCTAACTCCCCGTCTGTCTGAGTGATATATACTTACATACATACACTCACATTACGTGTACCCCCCAAATCGCTTACTTCGCTTTTTGTTTGAATCTCCACTGCTTCGGTCAATATTAGTAGACATAAGCGTCGGAGCCTGCTACTGGAGCTACCTCAAGCGAAAGCGTTACTCTATGGTAGATAACCCTGTGTCTGACTTTTTTTGCTTCTCACGACTCCCGAGACATACAAACCATTTAATAACCGGCCAGAACTTAATGTCTCAACAGCTCCATATTAAATCAGCAAGTAACAGTTGTATGCTCAGGCCCAACCTTTACTCAGGTTTAGGTTATCAGAGTAAAGGTTGGGCTTTGTTAGGGGTTACACAACAGTATGTGTGTGCATTGCCGACCGAACTCACGTCCATGGTACGATCGACTCTGTGTCCTGGCAAAAAGAGCTCAAAATGCAGCAAGGCACTTGGCGAGTGCTTACCCCACTATTACACCGCTGGCTGCCTGTCTCAAGACCATATGTAGAAAAACTTACGTCACTCAACGATTAAAGTACCTCGAGAAAGCTGAAACTTCTCTCCTCCGAGAGGCAGAGCACCTACCTCATAAGTGGCTTACCCGTAGTGGCCTCACTCCCTGCCCGCTTAACTCCTCACAATTAATCAATCACTTCGCAGGAATGTTTAGGGCCAGCGACTCTATACCCAGAGAACCCTGGTTGATCGACGCGGCCTGGGATGAGGTCACTCTCGGCGAAAGACAGCGTCTAGAGACCGCCTTTACGGTGGAAGACGTCATTCTCGCTCTCCAGGGTTTAAAGAAAAACAAAGCAGCGGGCCCTGATCAAGTGAGGAACGAGCATCTAAAGAACGCATCTATCTTGGCTCCATGCTGGACGGCACTGTTCAACGAATGCCTCCGTGCTGGCATTATTCCGTCCCAATGGCTCGATGCTACACTGCTCGTCATCCCTAAAGGCAAAGGTGACCCAACCCAGCTGACCTCCTGGCGCGGTATAGCGAAAAAGAGCACATGTTACAAGTTGCTCTCGTCGCTGCTCACCAGAAGACTAAATCGGTTTCTAGAGATGACTGATGCTATTCCTACTAAACAGCACGGTTTCCGACAGAATCGCTCTACGATTACGGCATGCGCCAATCTGCTGCGGGCTATCAGGGAGACTCAAGCAAGATCCCAACTCCTGTACGCCGTATTCGTCGATTTTAAAGCCGCCTTCGACTCGGCGCCCAGAGACATTATTCTGCGAATTCTGGCCGAGGTTGGCGTCCCTCCTGTTTTTCTCAACCTTTTGATGGCCATCCTGCAAGGCAATAAAATCAGAATAGATGACGGTGTGTCCAAATTGCCCCCTTTTCTCCAGACTACGGGCGTGGCGCAGGGCGACAACTTGAGTCCGTTACTTTTCTCCGTCCTTATAAAGGACCTACCCGCGAAAATTCGGAGTCTAAGAAATCTAATAGAGGTGATCTTGTACGCAGATGATCTCGTCATCTATGGCAAGAGTCGCTTTTAGGTTCAAAAGGCCGTCAAACGGCCGATGTTTCCTGCAGAATATCAAGGAAAGATGCAGAAAAACGCTAGTAGCAATGACTACAATTAGAAAACCGCAGCTGCTGTCCATCCTAACGGCACTGAGACTGTTCGATCTAAAGATTGCTCCAATGGCCGCCTACGGCAAAATATGGAACGATCGAAATAATATGGAACGATCTCACCCCAGCCAGCCTTGAGCATCTTAATAGTCTGAAGGCAGCTTACCTCAAGCGAGTCCTGGGCCTCCATCGTTCAGCCCGAAATCGACTTGTCTATCTCCTCACGGACACCCCCCTATTCGTCGAGGAGCTAAGACGACGTTTTGACTTGCCCTCATCTTCCAACTACGTCAACGTTCTCAAAACGTGGGAGTGCAAGTTTGCGGAAATTGATGCGGATTTCTTCAGCACAGGAGCGATGCAAAACCAGGCATGGAAAGGGCCGAGCCGATTTAACCGCCACGTGGTGACTAGATTCGCCGTGCATGGTTTCCACCACGTGCTGTGCGCGACAGCTGGGTTCCATGATCCCTCGGACTCGTGTGTGTGTCAACGCTGTAAACTACCTTGCGGTAGATACCATGCTGCCTCCTGCACCCTAGTCCCGTCTCTAGCTAGTCTAGACGACCAACCTCGCGTCATAGCTTCATAGCTTTTGTATATCTATTATTTTTTAAGTCCAAATGTGTGTATGTAAACATATGCATATATTTTAACTGTACTTTTTCTACACAACATGTGTGATAATAAATCTGAACAATATATATCGTATGTGTGTGCGTGTACGTTGGAGTGCATAATAATCCTCATTGCACGTGGTGGCGGGTTGCGGACCGGCAGTGGAAACAATCAGAGTCAGGCTTAAATCACCCCTTTACAGGACCACTTCAGCTATTTTTTGGAGTTGCAGGAAAGCGTGACCGAGGCTTCGGCAAGGGTAGCGCAGATAGATCTGTACCTCGCCAAGGAACTTTGGGATGAAATAGGATGCACTAATCCGCACGTGTGCACACGGTACGTGATGCATAGCTATCACTACTTGGAATGTTTACCTCAAGGATTTTACCATTATCCTAGGGCTCTTAAATGTGCGCTAAATACCACGCAGCGTGCTGCCAGACGACCAGTGGGACGGTCGTTGATGTGTTCAAACTGCATATAATAACGACTATATCGTTATTATGTAATACGTTAAAGAACAAAGTTATTGCAAAATAAGCAATGTGTATATGCATAATCCTATTAAGAGATTAACAAATGTAAGCGTCTCCTACGTCGTCAAAGAAATAAAGCAACGATACAACTTAGTAAACATCAGTATCGCAGAACCGTCGTGTTTATTGAGTTGAATGTTGCCCAGAAAACGCAGCGTCACCTCAACACTAGCGGGCGTCGACATCCTTCCTAATACAACTTTCCATATCCGTGGCCATAGGCGCCTAGGGGTGCGGCGACGGGGTGTCCGTATCCATAGCCATGGCCGTAGGCCGGTGCCGCCACAATGGCAGGGCCGTACGCGGGGGCGGCGACAGCGACTTTGGCGTAGGGAGCGGCGACCGACTTTGTTACGGTCGTGTACGACGACGCGACAACAGGAGCTGGGGCAATCTTTGCGTATCCGTACGCGGGCCCTGCAACTGGGTGCCCGTAGCCGTGACCGTAGCCCGCAGGACCAAGAAGGGCAGGCCCATAGACCGGAGCGGCTACCCCGTACGCAGGCACGGCGCCGGCCTGGGCAGCGGCTACGAAAGCCAAAAGGGCTCCAGCGATTCTCTGTAACATCGGAAAGAACAGCAAAGACAAAAAACAAAATGGAAACAGGTTTGTCACAAGTAAGCCTGCGCCCAAACAGAGATCAAGACAGAAGTGGGACAGTGATGCCACGCGAGCGGCGAGCATAGTACCTCGGCATAGCACAACCACTCCACCATTGGGCATATTGAGGGGTTGCCTATGCGGAGGGGTTGTCTATGCGGTCATACTCACGGCAAACATGGTGGCTGGTCGCTAACAGTAAGTGCTGCTTAACAAGTGACTGACTGACTTCTGTGATTCCCTGGTGCTCCCCGAGCATCCCTTTATACGCGGTCCGTTAGCTGCCCTTTCCCGTAAAGTTGCGTTTCGTTTTGAAGACGCAACTTTCCCCTAAAGTTACGTTTCGTCATGAAAACGACTCTGAAGAAAAGTTAAGTGGCTTCGTCGAATGTCGCTTTTAGAGTAGGAGTAGGAAGAGTAGAGATAGACAAAATGTGGCGAGCTACCAGCGTTGGGGACAGCTACGAACCTATAACTAATCCACACGTTAACCAGGTAGCAGCGTTACGCAAGATAAACGCTGAACATAATTAAAGTTGACTGAAATAACCTTTAGTTGATATTCAGCACATACAAACCCATCATTAGGTGCGTATGTGTATCGAGACATATAGCTAAGACACATCCTGCACTAAAATATGGTGTACAAGGCATTATATTAGCATATCTTTATTCTAAACAAATATCAATGCGCATTATTTGACATGAAGGATCTCTGATACCAAATGAGTAAAACTGTTATTTGCCATGGTCTTCGATATATATATATATATATATATATATATATATATATATATATATATATATATATATCTTTTTTTTTTTATTAGACAAAAATGTTCATAGCTTAATTAGCAGTGACCTTTGCTTAGATACTGCACTAAAAATCTTAGTGGATCTTTTGCAACATCATCTTTGGGAGTAGTGCTGGTCAAAAACTCGTTATATAATTAGTCGTCGTGTGCGTTAAGCATATCCAGAAATGCTCGTAGATTACCGAGCTAGAAGCAATGCAACAGTGATTGTGAATTGTGTGGGCGTGTGAACTGTGTGTAAACTTGTGTATTATATGTACACTAAAACACTTTTTTTTTTATTATTATATTTGTTACCTTACGAGAACTTAAACATCGTGAAAATTCAGTTCCGTCAATAAACTAAACTTTTTTTTCTATTAGGTGGCTAAACAGGCAATCATCGTTTGGAGTAATGATGCGCTGACTACAAAACGTACCAGTAGTCAATGTTTTGTGCATATCTCAGAATACCTGAATTAAGTCTTCCTAATTATACATATTTATTCATAAACACATATACGGGGTGCTTGCTTACTATGTAGTTGGCGATTTTACATAACCAACAATTTTATGGACGTGCACAAAGCAACAGAAACTAACATATTGCTTGATATGCGTAGTTAACTATATTGCTATAATTGCTACATATGCGCATATATATGTAGCAATTATAACAATATAGTTAGCGTTATTGGTAATAATATAGCTTGTGATCGCATCATAACATATCTATGTATATAACGTATCTCTAATCTACGTACAATTTATCGAGCATACAAACAAAATTACTAGATATAGCACACATTGTCTTACACATGTATCTTTCTCGCACAATCATCAATTTTTTTAAGTGTGATCAGGTACATTTTATCTACGCCGTTATCAACCGAGCTAATTTTTTAGATTGAATTGATTTGAGCATGTGCTTAATATGGGCATTAAATTGTGATCAAAAGCTGTCCGTACAATGCCTTTAAGAACTCATATAAAGGCTCAGGGATAGTTCCTATACGTTTAAAGAAAAACAACCAGTAGCGATCTTCCGAGGCAAATTATTTATTAAGCGCTAAAAACAAGGCATCATGTATTGCAGTAGTAAAAATGGCAATAAAAGAAGTCTTGTTTTTAGCTTGCAAAGAAAGCCACGCTTGCAAACTGGGCTGCGGTTTTCAGGCGTAGCATTCTTCGTTCTAAGAAGATGTTCTGTAATACCGCCTTTTATTTGTTATAGCTAGTTCATGAAACACTCGGCACTCAAATGCTCATCGGGAATGCTTAGTTCGGTTCCCCAGCTATATTTCTTGCCGCCGTCCCAAATCTGGTCGCTGTGCTACCTGCCTGTCAGAATCGAGAGCATCTTATTAAGCGGGGATCAAGGGTGGAGAAGGTTAGGATGCAGTGCAACTTATTATTATTATTATTACTTTTTTTGTCTTGCAAGATATATTGGTAAATATTTTTTCGTTTTATTAATTGTCACTTTGCCAAAACGCTCGATAGGTTCTGTGCTTGCAAGCTGCGACAGTACCTTGTTGTTCTTAAATTATTATTACAACACAAGTATTCGCCTTAAAACGGTGTAGACGCCTTGTGCATGCATTGTTGCATGACTGCCGCATATATAGGTATATTTACATTTGCACTCTAGGCATTGTGTTCTGGTACGCATAAAGAAAACACAATTTCAATTGCTAATTTAGTCGATTACCCGTTCTGTACGTAGTTACCTTTCACCTCGGCCAGGTGAATACAGTAGATACAGCCACTCTTAAGTGTATGTGCAACAAATGCCTATCATAAAGGATATGTCTGCAACGGCCTCGAACGCCCACTACAAACAAGTGCATGAAAGAAATTGCGATAGAGATTCTACGCTATTCCGTGGGCAGAGCCCACAATTTCTTCGTCTTCGTGTAAGCGCGTACACTTGTCCTATATTAAGCCAGCACAAACGGATTGCGGAGTCTTGTTTTGTACGGAGGCATTGGTTTTAATTATTTTACTCATGTTATCAATGCCATCAGTTTGACATAATGTTCGTTCGACTACACACGTAACCAAAATTCGTAACGGCAAACCCAAGTGTCGCACCACTGCCATCGTTGCTTAGCCAGCAAATATCTCAGCGATTAGATGCTCCGTTACCTGTCGTTACCCAGCCCAAACAGAATTAGTCGAGCAGTTTCTGTTGAAAGAACAATGCAAAGCAACATATATGGAACTCACCGACGCATTTTAGCATTAGCACCCTGCGAGCCGGCAGCTATCTTTCTGTCTGTCTGCATTCTCTGTCTGTCTCATTCAGCTACCCTATCCGAGAAATCGCGAGGATTTCACGCGAGCTGGCACGTGGGGAGAAGACGAAAGCACCAAAATGACGTCTTGCCTAATGGCAAAGCCTTGACCGTCAAGGAGTTCGGTGGACCCTACCGTAGTAGCAGCGTCATAGCCACAACAGCATACCCAGCATCATGAGAGTTATCAACACACGAATGATCGTCGTTGTCGTCGTCATCATAATCATCATCATCATCATCCCTCTCTCGTCTTCTCCTTCTCCTATCATCATCATTATTGTTGTCTGATCTTTGTCTTCTCTCCATTTTCAGCACGATTTCTGCCATCACTGGCCCCGTCACCATCGCCACCACCGCCACCGCCGCCGCTGTCAGCATGATGGTGTTTTCATTGATTGCTCTGCCCGGCTTCTGCTGTTGCTGTTGTCGCTTCGCTGCTGGCGCTAGTGAAAAAAACGTCGGCTTCTTCTGCTTCGCTAACGCAACACCTCGCCATTGCTGATTGATGGCTTCGGTTGCAAACAAGCAGAAGGAGGAATAGCGCGCGTAGTATGAATGGTGGTATGAACAACTTGATAGGTACGCGAGCCAAGTTTACGCAGGCACTCACTTCGTCCCGCGTCAAATGACCCGCGCGGCTGATTGGAAATCTCACCGGTAATGACTTCCTGATCACTTCCGACATCTGAATATATATATATATATATATATATATATATATATTATGCATATATACACTTACATACTTGCACATACGCGTAGAACTATCCGACGACAGTAGTAAGGTTACACCTGGCTACTTGACCGCTCGTTTTCCGCCCCCTTCTGGCCGTTCATTCAGCCATGCATTGTGATCAGTGACGTTGGCGTGAACTACAACTAATTGATGGCGTGCATCGTATACTGAACGACGTATTTGTGAATGGCAGCCCAGGTGCAGCCGCCCACGCTGTGCAGGCCCGTCGCCGATCAAAATGGCCAAAATCCGCAACAACAACAACTTCCACAGCGCCAGAAAGATTGCTGAGTCGATAGCAAAACGACTCGTGTACGGACCACCAATTATATATATATATATATATATGAACCGCTTTATTCAAGGGTAAAAACAATGAGTACATTTTGCATACATGCATGTATGTCGTGTGCTTAATAAGTTGTTTTAATCTGCGTGTTGCACAGGGTACCTTGGTGTCCCATCGCACTCGTGGATATGCCTATATACGATTCTCTCTAGGAATAGGTTGCTGAGGTGCACCGCTTGCGTGCGATGAACACAGGAATAATCTGGCTTGTCGGGTGTGTTGTTGTATGCTTTTGCACGAACTCTGGTTGAATTAAGGCATAAAGGTTTTTTTCTCATGCTGGCAGCTCATTTTCTCATTTAAATTCTTAAGAAGTTCACAATTCGATGTTTGCTTAACTCCTGGACCCCGATGTCCTTGCGGACAGCCGAATGACACTCGACCCACTGTCTTGTACACCTATTCTTGTCTAATTAGTCTAGGGTTTCCAATATATTTTCAATAATATATATATATATATATATATATATATATATATTATATATATATATATATATATATAGCTGCCGATACTGCCAGACTTCTTCTTTTACTTAATAAATATTATCATGCTGGCATTTTGCGTTCGCGTGTCCCGAATCGACAAAAATAATTTCAAACTCCCTCGGCTATAGCCAGTTGTTATTGAATTAATATATGAATGCATAAGTATTTACATATATAAATATACAATTAAATATACTAGGTTTTAGTATTAAAATTGCTACCATTTAGGCCAAGGGAAGCAATGGAATGAGCTCATGTAGGTCTTTATTTGTAATATTATGTATTGCCTGTTGGCAATTAGGGCACGTTCAAATCACGCGGAGAGGCAATTTGATGTTACATTTCGTAGATATGGGAAGTGCAAATGCTGAAGTGCCATAAATCGCATTATTTTTTCACCTTAAAACACAGATCATGTAGCACGACCATAAATAGAAGAAACTCATTGAAAACTTTTGAAGTTAGTCTAAAGGTTCAGTTAACTCAAAAGCGGTTTTTTTAGAAGGGAGCGGTTAAAAAATACTACGTACTATTGCTCGAGTAGTGGATGAGAAGCGTCCCACTTCCCGTGTCGAGCAGTGTGAGACTCGACTTCAGCGGATGGATGTTAGCCCTCTGAGATCCATGCTTACCAAATACACCTCTCCCCTTAGCCTCTCTGATAGCTCAGATTTCCGTAGAACAGTACTATGTGCCATCAAAAAAGTAGGGTCACTCACAGGGTCCCCCAAGGTTCTCTGTGCTTTATGCTTTCGATGTAAGAATCTCATACGTTAGGTAACAATTAAAAGCCTTCAACGCAAATATCTCTAAAGTCCCTCGGTTTAGGGTTAAATAATTATGAAGTCCAAAATTAGCTTTTCAGAATAAGACTCCATTTGGCATAATTAGGCAATGAAGGATGTGTTTGTTTTTTACTTAACAGTGTAACAGTTGCAAAACAATGCAAACGTTTAATTTAATGCTGATTTTCGTACACATGTGCATAACAAAAAAAAAATATATATATATATATATATATGCATAACATGTCACGGATATTTTAAGGCTGGCTTTCAGCTCAGACCAAGTAACTTGTGGGCCTTCCTTTCCATTGGAGCGTGTCAATACCGCTCTACTACGTGCGCGCAAAATTGCTAATCGTAGTATAATAATAACGACCAATCGGTTGCTTAAGTATTCGAAAAACTGTAATGGCGTTTTTGTACCGTGAGTGTAGCAGTAGGAATTCGCAGGGTCCTTCACGTAACTTTGAAACAATCATAAGTCCTCTGGTAAGCACAAATGGATGCGGGACAGCAGTAGTCATTAAGAGAATAACGCTCATAACAGCAGCAGCAGCGTAACTGAAGCAGTAACAGAAATGTCGATCTTAATGACGACACTGAGACAGGAGAAGGGAGAGAGAACAGGTGGGGCGTCGCTGACAGTAACAATGCCCCATTGTTCTCTGCCATTTAATACGCTCCGCACAGTATCGTTGGCAGCCATCGTTAATTCGGAATCAAACAACGCGTGTCTTTTAAGCTTCTATGTTATAATGTTTTCTGTTTATTAATATAATATATATATATAATATACTTATATATATATATATATATATATATATATATATATTTTGCGGGAGAACCAGCCAACGCATGAAGGAACCGATTACACCGGCGTGTTCGGAGGAAAATTCTGCACAACGGAAGACACTTCACTAGCTTGCGTAGCAAAAAGCTAATACCCAGATTAAGGAAAGTCATGAAAAGTCGATATTTTATGTTAACGCCTTTTCATGAAAAATCGTAACATTTTTCCATTGCGACCAAAAATGTACGTCCGAAAGACCACTCTGACGCAATAGCAAATTTAATGCCCATCATTTTCGTACCAAAGTGATGGTGCTGCGTTACGTAGTTGTCAAGTCACTAAGCTTTTTCGATAGCTATATCGAAAGCGAAGGCATGCATATTTCCATAGGGCGTATGAGAAAGTTAGGTACAAATTTTAAGGTCTGGTAGAACTCAACAAGAGAATAAATTTTCCTAGTGGAAGGAGGGGGCGGAAACGTCTTGGCAAAGTTTAACGGTTCTGAACGTGAAAACTTGCACGTAAAACATAACAACTATGACTGTCATGTACTTTGCAGCATACTTGATATGAGGCAGGCTATTGCTGAGATATAGGTCTATGGAAAGCGTAGCATAGACTTTTATGATATATTTTTTAGATATAGATATTTCATATATATATCTAGAGATACAATATAGAGCAAATTTATATATGCGGCGATCAGTCTATCAAATTGGTCAACAATATAATGGTATATTATATACGAATTAATTAATAATTCGGCGATTCAGTGGCCCAAATTTGCGTCCTATACTATGGCTAAACAGAGCAACCATGGTTTGCTTTAATATATCAATCAATCAATCTTATTTATTTCACTCAAATATAGTATGTACAAAATAGTTCATGTTATTATAAACATAAATACTTGTTGTCCTGTGTCCGTTCCACCGAGAGAAACTTTAATATATACGGCTGATCAAATTATACAAAAAAAAGTACGCATCTTTATTTAAAATATAGCCGAACAAGCCCGTGCCTATTTGTCGTCCTGTTACAAATGACGACGTAGCCAGATTTCGAGCAGATTTTGTGGTTCGGCTGTAGCTGGTCGTACAAGGATTTATAGAGGGACTTATCGGAGTCAATGTGTAAGCCAGTATGTGCGAATTTCTTTCAGTGGCAGCCTTTGCGCAGGACATATGTTTGTCGTCCGTTGCTGTTGGACGTATTTTACGGGGTTCATCATACAGATCTAAATGCTTTCGCTTGCACATATTAGTCTGATTTGTTCTCAGCCCTGTGTGCAGTATGAAGTAAGTATTGTCTCTAATATCTTATCAGCAACGCGACATAACTCTCTTTAAGTGTATGTCTTGGTTGAGTTGATGGCGGCAACAACCTCGCAAGAATATTCGTATTCCTATGTGCTTGTACAGGACACGCGTTTCACTGCACTTGTGGCGGGCGAGCAGCTGAAATGCCTGTATATAACCGTCATGCGTTGGCGTCGCTACTTATTTTGTTGTTAAGCCGTTGGGACCAATTTACCAGACTTAGTGTGATTCAAAACGTGTTAAACCCCATGACAAAGATTGTGTGGCCTGGCCAACTGTAAACATTTGCGCAAGCACTATGGTCGTGGTTGTCGGGTCTTGCTGTATATTCGCAAAAAAAAAAAATATATATATATATAGGCGAGTGCATATGCAATAATAGTCATAATAACTTACAATATTAAAATAAATTGTTTACACAAGAAACGCGTTCTCGGCATCTACATACTAGTATTAACGTTTGATAATTTATTTAATTGTGAAGTATCGACGAGAGAGACCCAGTCTGTAAAGACATCTGTATCCCGGATTTCATTATTAATCAGAGCATTCTTCCCCTGAATAAAAATTATCATAACAGCAACCAGAAAAATAATAACATACATCTATCCAATGAAGACATTTCTAGGATATTTATTTTAATTATAACACGTTTAGATAGAGTGACATTCATATGGGAGTCATAGAGTCATATACACCCATATAGTTAAAGAAGAAACGGGCATGTAAAAACGTGTTATGTGTGCACACAACTCGATAGCTTAAGCCGATTTTACCTGAAGCAAAAACAGTAAATTGACAGAACAAGCTGGTTTGAACCGTTTTGTAACGACATGCCGTTATCTCCCTAGATGAGACGGCAACGATAGACGAAGCAACATAAAAGTAAAAAATGAACTTGTATGAATTCCTCAAGTCGACGGTTCTCGTGGAAGAATAGATTTAACTGCCGAAAAATACTTTGGCGAGATTCTGGCACCCGAGTCTGTCGTGTCTTGTGCCATGATTGTGGGTGATATATCCGTCGTTATGCACGGAGCTGCTAGATCGCACAGAGCTGTACTTGTGTTTGGCCGTATCTCGCTGAAACTGAAATTCGCCTAATAAAGTAGCCACCATGTTCTCCCGACTTGACTCCTATCGAACATGCGTGAGATGAGCTGAAAGGACTTCTTGCAGCACTTTGGGAGCTAGTTTGTTATATGCGCGAGAAGTGAAATAATGATCTACAATAGTTTATAATATATTAACATCTGTTACAATAGTTAGATCAATACCAAATCGCACGACGGCAAATATTAGAGTACACGGAACTAGTGACCAATATTTAATTATTTTGTATACATTTAAAATAAACAATTTAACCAAACATGTACTTCAGAATCAAATTTGGGTTCACTTGACGTAGCTATATCCGATATATTTTAGTAAATTTTATTAAAAACAATAAATAACCACATTCTAACTCATCGTGACAAACAATAGTCAGTTTTAAAGCAAATATAAATTGCTTTTGACTTGTGAGGTCATTATAATTATCGCGTTACAAATTATACTTAAGGTCAAGTATGATATATGGTCGGATTTTTTCTAGGAAAATCTTTTATATATATATATATATATATATTGGCGTTTTGCCCTAGAGATCGATAAAGTTGGTTAAGTTGGTGGAAGAAGCATTCACAATTAAAGCTAACTGCCGAGCCAGTTTGACTGGTTTTGCTGTAGAGCATGAACTACAACCAACCGAGGTTCCGCTAACGTCGGCCATAGAGGAAAATGTGGAAAACGTAGAAACTCGGTGCTCGCGAATCAGCAGCAGAATTACTGCAAATTAGATACAAATTTAGGTAGTACTTTGCTAAAATATGTGGTAGTTATTTTAAAGGAAGTTTTGTGAATGCAAGCGAGGTTCAAACTTGCTAAGTCGGCTTTTGCGTAACAGCACCAGTTGTTTTAAAGCAGCGTTCAAACTCATTATCGAGCAGCCTCTATCTATCTATCTATCTATATATATATATATATACAGTGGTGTCTCCAATAAATATAAACGATGTTCTATAGTGTTTGAGACAGTGCCTGATTATTGTGACGTTCAGAGGTTAGTCAGAGATGTATAGTTGATGTGTTCACGTTGCATTTGTTAACGACGCGATATTACGTTGCAGTACGTTGCGTTAGGCAATAACAGATACAGGTCAATGATCGTACATGCCAGCAGACGCCGTGCTGTGTTTTCTGTTCATCACGCATCGATTAGGTTCGGCTGCCGCATAAAAACAAACCCCGTCCTACTTGCTTAGAGAGACGTTGCAAAAACTGCGACAAACGCACTCGAACGTTAATTATTACGTATAGCGGTTGACCACTATCTACTAGATCAATATTTATTCGACGTGTTTATTGCGCACGCATATATGGTACGTACGCAGAACAAGCTATTTTACTTTGGATATGTGTCCCTGCACGTTGCAGCTTGGCGTTGTTATGCAATCTGTCTCCTTTTGTTAGGAGGTAACGCATGCATACGTTCGCTGAGCGTTTGTTTTGAGGCAGTCATTTGTCGAACAACAAATGATTCTATCTGCAAAACATTGACATGTATATATATATATATATATATATATATATATATTATAATATATATAATACTTGTGGAACCACCCTATAACTAGTAGGCTGACACAGCTGACTTCTCGCATGTGTTACAAACAAGCTCGTCGTGTCTCTCCGTCAACAGTATCTGTCTGTCTCGGATTCTGTCTCTCTGAACTGCAACGCGAGCGACGCGATGAACCTGCTTCGTTCATCGACATCATCATTGCGCACGCTCGAAGATCTCACGGACCGCGCCGGCGCTAAGATACGCCGAAGCCTGAAGACCGCGTTCAGTGACGCGCCGCCTTCTTCCCTGCCGCCACCGACGACAGCGCTGCCGGCAGCGACGTCGCGACCGTCCTGCTGCTCGAGGAAGAGTCTATCCGCTGCGGCGGCGGCGGCCGCTTGCCTTGTCGATGTGACGCTAGCCGAGCTGTCGAGGCGTATGTCGGCCGACGCTCTCGAAAAGCTTGGACTGACGGCCGGCTACCGTCTCGTCGATCGAGTGTTCATCGCCGGTCGGCATGTGGTCGTGTCCAGCAACCGTGATCTGGCGTACTTCGTCTACCGATCGTTTTGGCCGGCCGTGTTTGGAACCGAACCCGACAAGCTGAAGGGAGCCCAGCTAGCCGACGCCCAGTTACGAGGGCTTCATCGTCGAGGTGTCGCAGTTCCGCTGGCGAAGTGACGCCGTTTCGACCGAAGACGACGTCGGCCGTCGCGGACGCTTCTGTTGCGGCCTTATCCGTGGCGCTCTGCTCGCCATCAGTGGCGGCAGTAGCAGCAGCAGCAGCAGCCTCAGCAACCTCAGCAACAGCAACCTCAGCAACAGAGTCTTGGCCAACCGTGGAGAGGGTATCGCGGTGAGGTGCCACCTCAGCTCGGCCGGACGCGCGAGGTTCTTGATGGCGTTTCCAGTGGAGTCGTGTTGGCCGGCTTCGTTGCATCACAATGAAGGTGAGCTCCTGTTTCTTGAGCACATGCGTCTCTACCAACTCGAGGTGGACTACTCGCAGAAGCTGTGCCGTGCCAACGAAGAAGCTCGATGCCGACTCGCAGATAATGATGATGATGATGATGAAGGAGATGAAGATCAAAGGCTGGTCACGAACTTCGAAGCCGTTTCGAAGCAGCAGCAGCAACAACACCAACAGAAACTAGAGGACCGGCGTCTTGAGATTGCTCGCGAAGCTGGAGTTCCACGCAGCGCGGAACTTCACAGCGATAATGCCGGCCAATGTGAGAACTGCGACGTAACTGCGACACCCGTTGCTAACGATGTGGATTCGAACAGTGTAATGAAGTGCACAGATAATGATGTGCATAGTAATAGCGTGCTTGATGATGACGGTTACAATCATACAAGTATTATTAACTGTAATGATGATGATGATGCTGATGAGCAGGGTGGCCTCAACGTAGATAAAGTCGATGCATCCAAGAATTGTCGCAATTACTCCAGTGCGCGTGCAGTTCCGCTGATATATGTTGACTAGCCAATATGCATGTGCATACAATATGATATGGATGCCAGCCATGTATGCACGTCGTCGAGACAATTCGAGACAACTCGACTAGCTAACATATATATATATATATATATATATATATATATATATATATATATATATATATAAGACAGCTTAGTTGATATATAGTTACATACACATATATAGTATATATTCCTGCCATTAATGCACGTTGCCGTATCTATGCAGTGACGCCGATACATATTGACTAGCTTATATATATATACATATATCTATTATATACATATATTTATATAAATATATATACAAGACAGCTTAGTTAATATATACTTACATACACACGTATATATATTCCAGCCATATATGCACGTTCCCATATGTATGCAGTTACGTTGATACTATACGATATTGACTATATATATATATATATATATATATATGAGCATTAGTGCCATCGTATCATCAAGCGAGCGCACGTTTAACAAATACATGCATCTGTACCAACTAACTGAAGTAGTCGCTGTGCCATGCAAGTAAAGACGGTTACTTCCGCATTACCCTATTATCACCCAGAAAGCAATTGTAGTACATTTTGAGTAAAGTCAATAGATAAGTACACGAACTTTATATAGCTGGTGTTTTTTACAGTGGGCCAGGAACGAAAATGCACAATGCAACACACCCTTTGATCTGCGTCGTGCGGAACTCTGAAACCCACTAAAAATCTGGTGGTTCCCTAATCTATATGACCAGGATAGTAAATAGTTATTTGATTTTTATTAACCATAAGTTTGCTTCATGCAAATGTAGTGACGGTATCCATGTCATGTTGCTCTGCATTCTTATCGGCAGTTATTTTAAAGACGGTTTTTGATCGTTTAATTAGAATATGTTTTATTTAAGTCGCCAAATGTTAGATATGGCGCAAATCTCAGGAAACCATATCTTACCATAGGGGAGCACTTTAATTAAAAACATATATTACAGTGTTTACGTCTATGTCGCGTAGCTCTACTAAACACATTATGGTTGGTTATAGTCACACTTATATATATATATATATATATATATATATATTCTAAAGTTAACATTCCATAAATTATTTTAATATTTTAAATATTTTCTTTCCAGTTTGAGAACGAACAATATGAACAATTATTTCAAATTCAGAAATACTAACAAGTGTAAGCTCCAGGATGTCCAACAAATCAAAATAAACGTTAAAAACACCGAATCGGTTCCTTCTCTACTGAAACGAAGCGCTCTACTCATTTGATGTTGATTTTCAACTCATATCCTTGGCACTACGTTGCGGATTTATTCAGGTTTTTTATTTCATTTCGTTTTATCAAGAAAAATACTTTCTGGGCTGACTCTCAGCCAAGATTTAAGATCCATGGGACTGCCTTTCGCATTGCTTCATAGACGGACCCCATAAATACAAATGTGGCAACGGTGGGGCTCGAACCCGCGCGCCTGCTATGTGTCTCCTCCGGTCGCGAGGCGCAGACGAATGCACCATGCCACCGGGCTCGACGTTTTATCTAGTAATTCTCAATCGTCTGCTTAAGAGGCATAGGCGCATTTAAATAACGGAATACTTCGGCTAGGTCTGCTACACATAATATACATGAAAATAGGCTCGCTGAGTTCTCCCAGCTACACTGCGTTTTACCTGACGGATTCTTGGCTGTCCTGTATAAGGTTGTATATGACTGTCCTCTGTAAGGCTTCAAACTTTGTTCTAAATATTTTCAAAGGCGATTTCGTGGTATGCAGTCAAGTGCGATTTCGAAGTTATTAGACGTGGCACATATTGGTTGATGGCATGACGCATAACAAACGAATGGCCAAGTTGAAATCCGAGCTTCTCTTGATAAATTCAGTGTTCTGTCTTTTTTATCATCATTTTACAAAAAAATATTTAGGCATCATAACATACTCGTACGGGATTTTTTCTCGGAAGTTCTACAGGTTACCCGGCTCTCCCGTTTTCGTATGAAAAAAAGGTGAAATAATGCTTTCTTCTTTCATCAGAATTCCTCCCTAAGTAAAAGCACTCGTTAAATAATTTTGTTAAACTCGGAGCTAACATTTTTATGCTAGATTTGAGGTGCTACTTTGCCACAAGATCCGGTCTGACCGACTTTCCGCCACTTTCAAAGTAAGACAAACAGAACTTTTAAAATATAGGTGCAAGTATACCAATTATAAGAAATTTACAAAAGCCAAATGTGCCCAAAACGCTAAGTTTTTAGGTTGGGTGTAGCGTAAAGCGATATCACGGCAATGTCGACGAGTGAAGCTGGCTGTATGCGTTTGACACATATTGGTCATATCGCTCTTTACGTCGTCAGCATTTGTGGTTATTGCAAATGCAACTAATAATACCGTTAGAGAGTAAACTGTCCTCTGCACTTTTCGAGCCAAAAGCAACATAGAGTCGTTTTGAGGATAGAAATGCCGGAAGCCTGGAATTCTAATATAGCAATCTGAGTCTTTTAAGGCCATTTATGCCATTTGAAATGAAACCGCGAATATATACCATCTAAACCGTTGCATAATCAAGTACGCCGTTGGTAGCACCATACAACGTCTGACAGTAGTTTACCTGTATGGTATAACAATCCATTTGTTCCCGCCCATCTTAACTTGTCTAGGTACTGCCAAAATGATATAATACCACATAGTATGTCAATACTCACTCAGCAATGAAGAACGAACAAGCAAACGAACGAGTTGCTAAACAGTCATTTCATTTTTATTTCAATGTGTCATGTTATCAACAAGTCAACCTATTGCCATTCACGACCACAGGCTTACATAGGCATTAGTAGTACTTTCCGTATCCGTATCCGTGTCCGTAGGCAGCGACGGGAGCGGCGTACGAAGCGACAACGGGGCCGGCGGCAGCCACCTTAGCGACGGGAGCGGCGTATGAGGCCACAACGGGGGCGGCGGCGTACGAAGCCACAACGGGGGCGGCAGCTACCTTAGCGACGCCGTAGCCAAGAGCGGCAGCACCATAGCCGTAGCCGTGGCCGTAAGCGGGAGCCGCATAGGCAGCGCCGTAGGCGGGCGCGCCATAAGCGGCAACCTTAGCGACGGGGGCGGCGGCGTACGCTACGGGAGCAGCGTACGAGGCCACAACGGGGGCGGCGACGTGCTTGGTGACAGTCGAGTACGATGCGGCGACTGACAGGGGCGGCAGCAGCGACCTTAGCGACGGGGGCGGCGTATCCGTAAGCCGGCGCTCCGTATCCGTAAGCGGGGGCGGCGATCGCAGCTCCGTAGCCGTAGCCGTAGGCGGGAGCGGCGTATCGACCGGCCACGAGTCCACCAGCCTGAGCTCCGGCAGCCAGAAGGGCGACGAGGGTAGCTTTCTGCAAGTTTCATTTACGACATCACCATAACATCGTCTCTTACTCGATCTTACGTTCTGCAGCTTGGTTTAGTGGATTACTGATAATGAAGACAATGCCGACATATTGCCGGCTAAGCTGCTAATTAGATCTGCATAATCACTATCACCGCCACTAAAGGTGCCATTGACAAGACAGTGTTCACTGCAGCACCGACTTCAGTCGCGTGTGCTACTGGCAAATTGAGAAAAGCAGCTAAGAGTATATTCTTGCCAGATTCTGAAAACCTGCCCCGCACATGCAAAAGCGCTAACGCTGATTCGGACGGGCGGATTGCTGCGATGACTACAAGGTGCCTACGAGCTTAGTTTGAGAGGACAGAGATCGGCTGGACATGTCGATGCACATAGCTAAAAATAAATCTCTTCGGCGATGACTCTCAGCCAAGATTTCACGACCATGGTACTGCTTTTCGCACTGCTTCATAGACGGACCCCTATAAATACCCCAATGTGCAACGGTGGGGCTCGAACCCGCGCACCTATATGTCTCCTCCGGTAGCGAGGCGCAGACGCATGCCACCACGCCACCGGGTTCGACCGATGCACATAGCTACAGCCTGATATCTAAGCGCTGTGGCCAGAGATAGACGCTATTGCGTGTCTTAGAAAAAAGAAGAACGAATACATTCTCTGTGTGCGTTTGCGTGTTCTTGTGTATTGTCGCTTGCCGCTTGAGCGAAATCTTCACCTCAGCCAGCTACGTACCGCAAACATGATGCTGATTGGGATATGGTTGGCTTGTTGTAGTAGAAGTGGTGGTTCTCTGTGGGCACTCGACTGATCGTGTCGTCCAATCAAGCGGCTTTTATAATGCGACGCAGCTCCTGCTGTTGTTGCTGAACTGCTGTTGGCTGTCGTTTGATTATTGTTGTTGTTGTTGTTGCTGCTGCTGCTCTTGCCCTTGTTGTTGTTGTTGTTGTTGCTGTTGCTCCTGTTATTGTTGCTTCTGTTGCGGTTGTTCGTCGTATTGTTTCGCCGTGATTGTCGCACCGGTCAGGGCTTGTTTCCAACCCCACCCACATCTATCGTCAGTGTACGCACAGCGCGTACGTACAACAAGAGCTGATCCTGCTTTATTCTCTTACTGTTAGCACTACTTCGGCCGACTTCGGCAAACTTCGGACCAACCAAATTCAAGTGGGTGGCCGCGATGATGACAGCGACACGACAGTTCTTACAGAATATCACTTGCATGTTCTGATGATCGCCTCACTTCGATTTACTTCCACCACCGCCACGATGGCCACCACGGCTCTCGTTGTTAACAGCCGGAAAAGCTAGTAAAAGGGCCGAAGAATGGCGCAACCCGTCGCCTGGTTGTGCAGCCCGGATTGGCCCCGCACCACAGCGTCTAGCATATTCTCTCGTTCCTATTGTATGTACGCCCCTTACGTAGATTGGACACGCTGACGACTGTATTGAAGACTATAGGAGGCGCAGATATTGGTGGACATCCAACCGTTATGTATGGGCCGATATAAATGTATGCACATAACTTGTGTGCGGTATATACTGTCTCTCTCTCTCTCTCTCTCTCGTCACATATATATATATATATATATATATATATATATATATATATGGGGAGAAAGAGAGAGATAGAGAGAGAGATATTTCAATGTATTTGTTTGCAACACACTTTAGATCCATGTACTGTTACTCACGGATATGAATAGAACTGATTTATAACTAAAACAACTGCAGCTTGGGACCAACGGGTTGGGCAGTCTTGCACGCATTAATCTTCAAGACGCCAGGTATACAACGTTGTCAGACAGATCCTTTGTTATGTTGCACACGATTTTGTAAAATTCTGATATAGACTTTCTATTAAATCTCAGAGACAGTTAGAAATGGCAGTCTGGCGTTTAGATACGCTACAACGACAACTAACCCGCTATAACACTTAAATGTCATTTTAATAAAAATGTAGATGTACTAACCCGCTATATAAAGGGTTTTGCACTCGCTGAATGATTGAGGTACTCATATCGAAAAAAATGTATCTAAACGTGAGCGCAATACTTTAACTTTGGTAGAATACACACATTATAGCTTGGTCTAAAGCGTATATTAAATGGTTGCATGATTTAATTGAATAGCCGCAATGCAGGCAGTGCCGTTTTAGCTATTTGTGTACGAAATTTTAGCCCGGTTGAACGCGATACCCAGTTTTTACTGTGGAAGACCTAGGAAATGACTTGCTTACCAAAGTATTATTCTGCGCCTTCCTGCGTTTGTTGCATTTTCAATTCACACATTTAGGATAAATTGTATTTTTATTTATGGCGCGCCAGTCCAGTATGTAGTATTTAGTCTTGTGCGTCTCTCTCTCTGCCGTTGTCATTGTGAATCTCCAGAAGTATCCTGAGATCATCAGCCAGCAGTTTGTAGATAGTGCACAAAGAACAAGGCACGCCATCTGAGTCAGATATGAACGTTTTGTACAAAGGTGGGCTAAGCAGGCTTTATAATCATTTCCGGGTGTAGACGCCATATCGTTTAATACGTTATGACTCGTGTCTTTGACGATTTGCTAAAGCCTTAACAACTAAATGTAAATACATTTGAAATAGCGAACCAACATGGAGACATGGTTCAAATCTTGTGTGGTCAGACCATTGTAAGTAGCAAATATAATGCAAATAACTACATAATATGAAATTTAGGAAGAAAACAGTACGGGAATACTTGGTTAGAGAAATAATGCCGTTGAAGGGGATAGGAAAAGACCATCGGTAAAAAAAACCCATCATAATCCATAATAGTGACAGAGAAACAATCGATACTTCAGGACATTTGTAAACACCCACAGACAGAAATGATGAGTAATTTCTGCCCGGCGCTCGTGAAAGCTAGCCTTCAAGGAAATGAAACAAAAAAGGTTGCCAACCATATTTGCCAATCAAAGCCTAACACCCGCAGGCGGATATTTGAATGTGGGTTTCAATATGGGTCTTCTCTCCCGAATGGAGGGAACAACACAATTTGAAACTTGTAACCTACAAAGTGCACATAGCCTTTTAGGTAAGGTTAAATGAGTCGCATCTGCCGCAATGGTTTTAAAGCCTGGTACTCTAAGCAATGTTTATATGCCTTGTATATCAGTCACCGGCCAAGGTCAGTCCGGCCCAACCACCGCCGTTGCGTTGCCTTGTTGGATGAAAATTGGGATCCCTTCTATAAGAAACTTGCCTGATTAACTATTTTCGGTGGTACTCCTCACCTTAGCGCAAATGCAATTAAGCCGTTTTTCTGGTATGATGCGTACAGGCATTACAGTGCGAAGTAGCACGCGTACCCAACGTTTGTATATAAACAATGCAACACATATTGGGAATAGACGTAAAATCATGCTTCTTAAAATAAGCAGCCATGCTGCCACAAGGAGTGTTGGAGAAACCCGAGATATTTCAACAACTTTAGATATTTCCGCCTATGCTGCTGCTCTAAGCACTTCCGAAAAAATGGGTGACATGCGTATTAAGTTATACATGTCAGACGAATATAAAATAAATCCATCCACAAAAATAGATATACATATAAATATTTCATCTTTGTGTTAACAGTATACAGTTGTAAGATTCGAAAGTGTCGCCTCGATTCCAACAAGTGCGATTTATCTTCTCATCCTATGACACCGATTAAAGAAGCGGCATTGTTTCTTTACACAGCGAGAAATAAAAGCTGGTTTTATGTCGTTGCTTCCATCTTTCTGGCCGTATCCCTAGTAAATCTTTCTGTCCCACTGCTGATGGGCTCGTCCTAATGTTTCTATAGATATCGGTAATAATTGGAGACTCTTCTCAAAATCTGCGTAATTGCGTCTCTTTTCGGCGTGTTCCGCTACCCATCCTGTGCTGACGGAGCTATGACTGAGGTACGAGGGAGCTATAGCGCAGGACACTGTAGCATCCCAGGCTGAGCACGTGCCGTGCGACCACAAAGGTATGGTTACACCATTAGGCTTTTGCCGTTGTCCAATTCGAGTACTCAAGGCTATTAAATATGTTGTTTATTCTAAAAAAATGTTAAATATAATAAATATAATATTTTTTTTTTATATACTTACGGAATGAAGTAAAATATGCATATATATATATATATATATATATATATATATACCACCGAGGCAAGGAGGTCGGAACCGCTATGTGGTGCGTTTACATGTCCGTATTGACAAATAACAAGACTGCAGGCATCCGCTATTCTAGGCGGCTGTACCGAAAGGCAGGGCTACGAATATCTCTGCATGTCTAGCCCCGTTGTCATAGTTTGGAAGAACGCATAATCTCAGCATCAATTTTCAGTCGTTAAAAAGCCGACAAACGTTTCTCCTCAATCAAGGCCCTACAATACTTTAAAACCTATCACCACTATATTTAAATAATTATGTAATTGTGATAATCATTTATTTTGCAATATTTGTGCATTAACTCATAATTATGAATATAATATAAATAACATGTCTGGTAAATATAAAAATAATATTGTCAATACACACTATTTGAACACTTCAACGACCGCCCCACCGGGCAAAAATGTGCAGAGACCGCCGATACGTCTAGCAGCTCGCTGCGTAATATTTAGCACACCTATGCAATCAGAGCAGCATTGATCACCATCCCATCTAAAATTTTGGCCGGTGAAATACTTGTGTCGAACATACCAAATGACATTAGCCATGCATAATGTGCTTTGTGCACATGTGCTATTACATATCTTACTAATATACACAAATACTTTGCATATTTGGCTTCGACAAGGAGCCATTGTCAGCTCTGCTTGCATGTGCAAAGTTTTATATCCTTTCTCTATTGTTACTTGCATGTCGCTAGTAAAAAAACAGTTGAGTTAGAACACAAATGAACATATACAACGCGTAAGTGTTTGCGACTAGTTAGCTATATATATATATATATAGAAAATATTGTGATGATTTATTAATCATTTACAATACGTTTGCACACTTGGCAGTGCTCGCCTAAATATATATATAAAATATATATATAAAAATATATATATATATATATATATATATATATATATATATATATATTTATATATATATATATATATATATATATATATATATTTATTTTTCGTATATTATATTATGTTTGTAGAACACATATTACAAGAGATTAGCTAAGCCAGTGTGCCTAGCGGGTATGTATTGTGACTATCACGTGTCCGCCTCGTTTAGGCTAGGCCGAGACCACTTCAGAAGTGTGCCCCGAACGGAGGCCGCGTTTCCACGTTGTATGTCGAGATCCAGACGTTGTTTAAAAAAGGACGACGATCTGTTATCACCGGTTGACTGATCTAACAAAGTGCCGACTTTGCGGATCAGCTGTCTGGTCCGAACACCAGGACCACCCATGGTCTCAAACGCAAGTGGCCAGAATTCGTGGGGATACCCAATTGATGAGTATTTTCTTAGCTTGCTGGTCTCCGCAAGGTGGGCTGCATAACCGGCTTCGGATGCGCCGCCACCGACCATAGAAGGTGCTAAGGAGTCGGTAACGGTTGCATCCCAAACCAGCATTTTGCCTTGCTCGAATGGTGTAAGTGTCATCCCGTCTGGACGCCTGCCGTCCTCCACGCAGAGGCCCGGGGGTTCGAGGATGCACGGAC
The DNA here is from genome assembly GCA_003439945.1 of Dermanyssus gallinae. NCBI lineage: Eukaryota > Metazoa > Arthropoda > Arachnida > Mesostigmata > Dermanyssidae > Dermanyssus > Dermanyssus gallinae. The sequence goes on along the minus strand of QVRM01007062.1, from coordinate 54,496 downwards.
GACCGCATGATCTGAGGGCTCTGCTGAAGGTCTCATTGATAGCGGCATGTCGAGAGCGTCGGCCTGCGCTGATGATACACGAGAGGCCGTGATGTCCCAGTTTGTCGACGGGGTGACCACATTGACACCGATGGGGGCTAACCAGGTCTGTCCCCAGTCGTAGGCCTACTGCAATACGAATCGTCTCGTCGTCAAGAAGGGTGCCTATGGGTGCACTGGGAAGCGCGTGTAACCAGGCGCCTGAATCCTTGGCGGACACGGCGTTTAGGCGAGCTCTGGTCGTGTCGTCGGGAGCTTCATTAAAGAGCCGTCGTTGTACTTCAGCGTGTAAAGGGGCACTCCAGTCATGTTGAGATAGTATGTTGTCAGGCCTGCCACCGCACCGGGCCTCAAGGTTCCCCTGAAGCTGGGCTAGGCGGCTTCTAAACTGGCCAACTCCTGCTGTATCTAAAAGGGGGGTTGCCCTGTTTTCTGCGCTTAGCATGGAGGAGACTATGGCAGGACCGGCCAAGGTCTGTAAGTTCGGAACCCCGAGGCCTCCTTGAGAGACGGGCAGTAATGCCTGTTGCCGTGCGCTAGGTGGTAAAGATGTGTTGAGCAGAGCTTCGAGGGTAGACAGTGTCAACTCGTTGAGCGCTTGCAAGTCGTCGACCCGATTGGATAGGTCAGCTCCTCGAAGAAGGTGGATGAGTCTCAAGGAAGAGAAAGAAGACCTGAGTAAGAAGAGTCCCCGATGGGCTCCTAGAAGAGGAAGACGAGCGGCGGCATTTTCCAGTTTTACTCTCCAGCGCTCGATTGCTGCTGTAAGCCCTTTGGGACAAAGTGGTACACCGAGTAGTTCCAGATCGTCCTTGGCAGTCACCTTGCAGCCGGGCAGGAGGTCTCGAAGTAACTGTATATCTGGGGAAGCCTCACCGGTAGAGCCCAGGGCGCATACTTCACATTTGGCAGGGTTTAACTCCAGCCCAGATATTACACCATAGTTAAGGACCCGTCGAATGTCCTCCGCTACTGTATGAACGTTTCCTCCTAGTAGGCCATCGTCAAGGTACCAGAGGTTCAGCGGGCTTTTAAAGGAATCTACCAGATCCTTAATACCCAGACAAAACAGAGGTGGTGCTAAGGGGTCTCCCTGCTGCAGTCCGGTGGCGGACGAAATAACATGCTCAGGCAGGACCAGATGGGAAGGATGCCGATAAGCCAGCCCGACGTGGTGCAATAGATGAGGGGCGTGGGATGCAACGACCTTCATCAGATGATCGCGTCTCATACTGTTAAAAGCGTTTCTAAAATCGAGCTTCACAAGAACCCCTGAGCGTTCGCGAGAATCGAGAAAAGCACGAGTTGCATGAATGGCTACCTCGGTCCCGCCCGGCGTTGCAAATCCCAACTGATGTGCACCAGTTGCGTTAGAAATAACGGCCTTGTTGTGGTTACTTCCGATTTTTGCGGCGAGCCTGCGTAGCGTAGACGAACAAGCAATCGGACGTACCGATCCGTTCTTTTTCTTCAGGGCAAATAGTCTTGCGCCGAATATCAACGGTTGAAGGCAAGGAGGGGGGTTGCCCCAAAGAAGAATGTCTACAGCCTTTGCCAATGCGGAGAGCAGGCTAGCGGCGACGTCGTTGAGGGACGGTGAAAGAAGGTCCATTAATAGCCGCGGTCTCATAAAGTCTAGCCCTGCGGCGGAGCTCTTAGAGAAGCTCTTGATAGCCACCTGAATATCTTCCTTTGATGTGACGTAGGGCATAGGGGTTCTGGTCAGTGCCGGCCATTCTAGGTCCTCGGGAGCTAATGGGTGTTGCTCTCGCAAAGCCTCTATACGGTCAATGCCGGGCGTTATCGTATCTGTGGAAACGATAAGTCTGGCGGCGCCAGAAACATCTCCTTCAGAGAGTTTAATAATGGACTGCCGCACCGTATCATTCCTGAATGGTTTAGGAGTCGAAACGCGGGCATGAGAGGTGGCAATCACGTCTGACAGACGCATACCTTGAGAGAAATCGCGGAGATTGTTGCGTATTATGACTGAGAGGGATGAAGCGTCGTTGCGGGCGCGGGGAAGACGAAGGACCACGGGTGCAAAGGAGAAAAGACCATACCATGCTTCGACGTCGTTATCAGATGAGACTGCTGAGAGTACACGGGTAAGAGCTTCGGCCACTTGTCTCCTTACTGACTTTGGTACGATTCGAATCAACCTAATTTGTCCCATAACAGCTTGAATATCCTCCAAAATTTGCGCCGGTTGCAAACGGGGGAGATCAGAGGTTGTCGGTATTGAAGAGGAAGCGACAGTGGCGGTCGGGTGTTTAGCTGATATATGTCTTGTTAGTCCACGTCGCGTGTACCGACCGTCGCATAGTGGACATTTAGTAGTAGATGAAGTAGCGCGTGATGCTTCTGCGCCGTGAGCTGTGCGATCATAATCATTCATGGTTGTACGATTCGACGCAGATTGTCCACTAATGGTAGCAGCTGCAACAGCGGCTCCAAAAGCTCTAATAAGGCCTTAAATTTGGCCGATATCTCTGGGCTTAATCCTGCAAGAATTTGAGACAGTCCGAAGGAGGTGCTTTTGGAGCTGGGCACAGCCGGAGTCGCTTTACGTGTGCGCTTGACGGGTGTTTTGACTCGACGCTGTCTTAAAACGGGCGACCTGCGGCGGGACCTCCCTGTCGATCTTCCGCCTTTTCTGGTGGGGATTGATATGGGAGCTGGTAGTAGCAGCTGCGGTGTAGGGTCGTTGTGCGACTGAGATATTCCGCGGACGACGCTAGCGTAAGAAGGTTGTTTTGGAACCTGAGATGTGCTGTCTACAGACAGGGCTGATGTGGGAGAAATGTCGCTGATCTCGGCCGCCGGGTGCAGCACCTTCACCTGTTGCAGTGTGCGGGCTTCCAGTATAATTCGGTTTCTTTCCCGAAGGTAGGCCAAGCGAGGGCAGGCAGATGAACCCGCTGCGTGAGCACCACGACAGTTCACACATCTTGCTGAATTGGTGCAGCTTGCGGCTAGGTGTCCGGGGGTGCCGCACTTCTTGCATACTTGGGGCATTGTACACCTGTCGGCGAAGTGTCCTGGCCTCAGGCACTTGTGACATAATTTGGGTTGGTCGGGCTCGAGAACTACTTGGTGGGTTTGGTATCCAAGAAAGACGGATGGCGGAGGTTGGCGCGTAAATGAAATAATCACTTTACTGAGCATAACTCTCGCTCCGTTTCGCATGTGAGACAATCTTTTCACGTGATTGACTCCGAGTGATGACAGCTCGCGTAGTATCTCCTCCTCGGTGATTGACACTGGAACTCCGTGTATCCTGGCTTTAAATATCGATAGGGATGGGCTGTGTGCGACCACCGGTAGGTTCCCTAGGGCTGAAATCGAAAGCACCCGGCAAGCGTCTTCAATTCGCGAAAGCCACACAATAATGGACTTCCGATCGCCGGATATTCTGCATCCGGGAGCCACGTCGTATATGTGTTTATACGTTGATAGTAGTAAGCCTTCAGGAAACTCTGCTGAGGCTTCGCCTTCGGATGGTTCTCTCCGAATAATCACCTTGAATGTCCCTAGTTCGCCAGACGATATACTCTCCTTTAGTTTAGCTAGGCTTTTCTGTTCACGGGATGCAGTCAGTTTTTCCCTGCGAGTTACCACACGTGTAAACCCATCATTAGTCTCAACGACCTGGTCGTCTTCGGCGCTTGCAGAGAATGAAGACAACTTCTTGCGCTTGGAGCCTATGACGCGCTCTTCTGCCGTGACGCTTCCAGCGCAGGAATCAAGCGCGGAGGTGTTCGGTAAGGATGAGCTCGGTTCGCCAGAAACCTCCATTGCCGGCGCATCTCGGGTGTTTGCTGTGACATCCTTCGAGGCGTCGGTCTGATCAGCACACGTACTGGCGTCAGTCGAGTTTTCTCGTAACCTGGATATATCCAGGGTAGGCGGCGGGGCAGTACCACCCCTGCTGGGCGGCATCGTGGCTTTTGCAGGCAATCGATACGTTTTAAATTGATAAAATCAACTAGGTAAAACGTAAAATGTACTCAATTTATTTAAAAATATTATAACTTTGATTAAAATTTGCCGTCACGCGCGGGTTTTGAACCCGGTAACTTTGCGTGCGAAGCGGCGTTTTCCCGTCTCGTCCACGAAGTCAGTTGGCTGTACGCTGGCCTCTCGCGATAGGAGACCGCGAAGCAACGTCAAAATGTAAACAAACACTCGTTGTAATGACGTCGTCAATCGAACACAATCGCCAGTCAGGCTGAGTGGAGTTGAAACCCCCAGCAGCGCTACGTGGTACACTTTGGAGTGGGCTTCACACCCCTCCAGACACCTTTTAGTCTGTTTTGTCACTGTTGTAGTTTTTTTAACGGTTGTCACTCTTAAACAGGGTAAACGGGTCAAATTAGCCGGAGCAAATTTTGAACACGTCTACTCTCTGCCGATTCGAACACGAGAAAAAAAAAAATATATATATATATAAATATATATATATATATATTAAAAAAAAATATATGTATATATATATATAAATATATATATTTATATATATATATATATATATATATATATGGTGAGCACTGCCGAGTGTGCAAACGTATTGTAAATGATTAATATAACATCACAATGTTATATATATATATCCGACTCATTAGCTCCTTCAATGGTCGGTGCAGGTGCGGACCAGGCAGGTCATGCGTTTAGGTTAGCAGAGGCTAACAAGTGTATAAAATACTCTGGTGTTGGTTATCCGCACCATTTTTGTCCGTTGGCTTTCAAAACAATGGGAGAACCAGGCCCGCTTACACTGAAGTTGATTCAGCAGCGTGTGGGCAGAAGCCCAGAATTTTTGCGTCAGAGGCTGTCGCTCGACATTCGCAGCATCTGTTCAAACTGGGCTAATCCTGGGTTAGAGAACCCGTGACTACACATTCACGGGGAGGCAATTGTTGACTCTAAAGTGCTAACATAATAAGTTGTATAAATAATTTTTTTCTCATATATATATATATATATATATATATATATACATATATATAGGGGCCAAAGAACGTGTTTAAAATATCTGTGCATAGTGGAGTGTGATACTGGTGTTTACAAATTACTCATAGATAGCGTCATCTTTGTTGCTGTTTGGCTCGAAAATTCAAACGAACGGTTCTCATAGAAATAACAGCGTGAGAGACTGACAATTATGTACGTGGTACAGGATCCATGCCGATAAATGGGCTGCGTACAGTTATTTTGTACAACGTTCAGAAAGGTTTGAGTGCATTTGAGAAATTAGAAGAGCTTTGATTAAGCATTGCACAATAGATAAAACCTGATAAGACAAAAGAAGAAGGCTAAAGAAGACTGCAGTTAGTCACCGAGCAAGGTGGCTTAGTGGCAAAGCCATTGCTTTGGATTCGGGAGGTTGTGGATCCAGGACCGGTCACTCTTTAGTTGGTTCTGACAATTCTGACAAGGTGAATGCCGGAATATATTTTAATTGACCATGATCAAATCAAAAATGGGGAGCACAGATGGGTCAATAAAAATAGATGGTGCATTACCATTCAAATTGAGCAGGAAGACATAAACGACGCACTAGCGCTGGCTGTGCATTTAGTGTCTGTTCAGTCTTATCGCCTACTTAATACAGAGCTTTGAGGAGGTAGGCTTAGTACTCTCAGCGGCTTTTTGTACTGACTGGCACGATATATATATATATATATATATATATAACCTTTTTTCATTATTAATGAAAACTCAAACATACACCTATGCATTGGAAGACGAACGTCGTGCTTGAATGCAGTGCGCTTTCGTAAGATCTTTCACGGCCACTTTAATCAAAACACCACTGGCTCGGGAATTTCGGATACAATTAATTATACGAGGGACGGTCTAAACTAATGAAACTTAGATAAAATTGCATGACCCTCTGCTTAACTTCCAGAGATAAGAATAGTCAAGTGTTAGGACGCCTCCAAAAGTAAAGCGCTAACCGTCAAGGTAGTGGTAGCCATCATCATCTCCAGGAGTGAAATTGTGAGGATGATCGCTTTGAAGGGGGGCCGCATTGTGACAAGTAATTGGTGCTCTACGCCTACCAGAAGTTTATACTACGCTTATCAGGAAGAGCTCTTAAGCAATGGTTTCTCCACAACGAGTATGCCCTAACCCCCAGGGCAGAAAATACTAGAGCCTTTATCGCCGGAAATGAACTCTGAAACTTATCTACCTTGACGCCGCACAATGTATTTTTATTTTAAAAAATTGAGAGGAGAATTCACACGAGTCGGTTCCTAGATGCGTCTAGATGGAGCTGTAGAACCGTTCGCATTCCATTACTCCTAAAAATGTGGCTTGCAGAAAACTTTGTTGGCGTGGCGCAAATCCTGAGGCGCATTGTCCTGAATGAGTACATGAAAATCCACATCGGTGTAACATATTTAACGCGTATGAGCTGTATTTTGCGCCTCAACTATGCTTGCTACTTGCGCCCACGTAAGATTGTTACCACACCTTATCTAACCAAGCGAGCTCGTTATGTATATATATATATATATATATATATATATATAGTGTGGAATGACGTATTGCACAGACAGAAAGATATATATATATATATATATATATATATATATATATATATATATATATATATATATATATATATATATATATATATTTACAGGACTGTCTATGTTGGAGTAACAAAAGCGCCTTATTTGCAGAAAAACATGTTTAGATGTTGTATATCTACGGAACTATCAATAATCCTAAAATGTTGCAAGAAATATTAAAATCAAGTTTAACGAATACAATTACACCTGGCAAGAATTCACGTAGATAACCTAAGTCAACCTCTTAGCTGCCTAGTAATGGGAAGCTAAGCTGTGTTATACCTGTATATAGGTCGCACTTTCAAAATGTTTGTTTTAGTAGTGTATAGTGATTTAGTACACTTGACATTAAGGTCGATTGTGCAAACATAAAACGCCAGGGCCCTAACAGCATCATAACCTTAACGTTTCCAAGCGCTGATGAGCCTTTAGAATAAGTTTGATTTATCTCTAAGGTGTGCAGGTCAAATATTATTCCGTATTAGGATAAATAATCATGTGATATGACAGTGCTAACGCTAGGTGACGGCTGATATTTTTATGTTCGTCACAGTAATTAAAAGAGTAAACCGTTTATCATCTTAAAGTCCGCGTACCCGATTTGAATTCGTAAACGGTCCGTTTGCTTGGCGGATGGCCAAGACGGGTGCCTGAAAATATAAATCGTACCTACTGCTTTCACGCTTTAATATCACAGGCAGCTGCTATTCACAAATATTTGTTTTACATAGCGTCTTTAATCTAATGTGCAAATATTTTTAGTATGATCACCTTAAATAGGTCTTACCTCATAAGATCACAACGTGCGTTTTACAGTGGAGATCGAACGAACTTTAGTGCAGCCAAGGCCCTAATACCTTAAGTTTTGTTGACCGTTAAAGCTTTCAATAGATCCCCTTGCGAACAATAAATCAGTGATGACGTTTTAAGAGCGCTTTACTTTTTAGCAATGTACAGGTTAAAGATTATTCTGTGGGAAATTGAGCCCCAGCAGCTAAACCAAACACGCTTAGTTATGTATTCTTTGTTTTATTCATTACCCACTTATTAATTACCCAGATCGCCGGACAAGGTGGCTTAGTAGCTAAGCTATGTATAGATATTTTAATAAAAAGGGATGGTGCATTACCATCCCCCCATTATCAGTAGTATGACTTTGCATGTATGCAAAAAACGTACCAGTGTTTTCGTAACTAGGTAAGTATATGTATCATTAAAAGCCCCTTGCAGTCCTCATGCCGTATTACATTGGGCGTGTCTCGGACGCTAAACGGCACCTCGCTCTCCAGAGTTGTAGAGGAACGAGCCCGAAAAGCGCTCATCGTTATCCACATTATTATGATTTGCTTTAAAAATTAAGTTTAAGATCGAAGTAAAATGACACAAGATGCAAAGTAAGCTCTCGGCCGCAAACTTTGCCTAGCTTAAGATGAGTTCTGGCACAATTCAATCATAATTGAGTTAAGGTTATCTTCTGCTGAGCAGCTTCATCAGTAAAAAACAAATTGCACTATGAGGGTGTCCTCTGCCACATGTTTTTCTCTCATTTAATTACAACCCCGGATATGACCGAACGACGAGTTGCTTGCCCGTGGCCAATGAACCGATGACTGACACGGCGTGTCCGCATTGACTTTAACTGCTATCCTCTGTAGAAGTAACTGACAAGCATTCAGTTTCCAGCTCCGCCAGAAAACCCACTGCGAGTTTTCCCACTAGGTCCAATGTCTCAAAGGTGACTGGTTAAACAATGAAGTTGAAACTTGCTTAAGTTCGCGATTTTTAGCCAGCTTGCGGTCTTTTGCAAGACGAGCGGCTGCTCCGACTTCCCGGCTGGTATAACGAGCATACGATGCGGCCGTATACGAGACAGCGGCCTTCACTATAGAGTCTGGCCTGAGTTGTTGGTTGTTTGACGACAGTTTAATTGGCTCCTTCACTGCAGGGATGCGGGCTGACTGCACTGCCTGGTGTATTATGTCGCTCAGAGCCAAGTGGCTTCAGAACCCACTGGTGCTCGCCCCGCAAGCAGGAGCATACTTGCCCGAGAAAGACACTGGTGTGTCACATCTAGCACGACTATGTGCAAAGGAGACTGATTCCCCAAACGTAGACCAAAGACGACGCGGAGTGTGGAATTTTTCAGTATCAGTCGCATTTCTCAGTCGCGTCTACTCCTTAATGTTACTCGGCTGGCTGGTCAGATGCTCCTGGGTTGCCTTACCTGCAAGCTCAAAGTCAATTGCAATGTACTTTCGGGCATTTTCTAGAATTAAAAACATGTTTAAAGAGGTTGTATTTTATTCTAGACAATCCACCGTCCCATTTGGGCTTCGGGAATTTATTCCGAGGCATATCTTCATAGAACTAATTATTGAGGAAGAAAGTGAGTCGGTTACGGTGGCGTCCCATATGAGGGTCCGGCCTCGTTCGAATGGGATGAGAGTCATCCCGTCGGGCGCTTGCCGTCCATACTTAAACCCCTAGGCCTCTGCACGGAGGACGGCAGGTGTCCAGACGGCGTGGCACTTACATCCTCAAGCAAGGCATGTAATGCTGGTTTGGGGTGCAACATTTTTCGACTTCTTAGCCGGTAGCTTTTGTGGTCGGTGGCGGCATATCTGAAGCTGGCTGCGCAGCCCGCCGTGCGAAGACTAGTCAGCTAAGAAATACTCATCAATCGGGTAAAGTCTGTCTTCTTGCGTTGAAAACCATGGGTGTTCTTGGCGTTTGAATCACGCAGCTGATCCGCAAAGTTGGCATTTTGCTAAGTCTGTCATTTGGTGATAGCAGGTTATCGTTAACTTTAAACAACACTTGGGGTTGACGCACAACGTGGGAACGCTGCCTCTCTTTGGAGCACACATTTGGAAGTGGTCTTGGTCTGGCCTAAACAAAACGGACACATGATAGACACTATAAACGTCTGCTAGACAAATGGGCTCAGCTAATTTTTCATGCCATGTGATATATATATATATATATATATATATATATAGAATTAAATTGAAGTAAATAATTTACAGTCGTTGTTATAAAAAAATATATATACATATAATTATCTTTCACACGTTTTTGGAACGGTTGATGGACCTGTATAAAACATTTGTCATATTTGGACCAGGTACGCTTAGTGCATTCTTATATCAGACAGACAAAAGGGCTTGTAAGGCGCTCATTTACTCAATTATTATTAATAATCTGCAACTCGCTCAGCTGTTGCTCGTCCAGCTGGTTAGTCGCATCATACCGAGCTCCGGTCAATTCGTGTCCCATCTCGCGAACTTCGAGTGGATTGACCTGAAGCTTGTCACAGACCACCGTGAACACAAGTGCTACCAACCTGCCAAAAACCAACCGGCAGTTCAGCGTATGTTGCTAGTTTTAGCAACATGTGTTTTTAGCTTGTGTGTGCGTTCCATTTGATGGCAATCCACCACTGCGTGTGCATTGTCTGTGTTTGACTATTAACAACACAGTGAGCTTATAACCTTTGATTGTGGAGTCAAGTGCAGTAGGTAGAACTTTTATCGGCAATTTTAAAAAGGTTTGGTAGTATAGTGAAGTTTTTAGTGATTCATTGAGAATTTTGCGATTTTTTAACTATACTCCCTTTGTTTACCTCTCTGCCCCAGACACACGCTACTGCGTGTCCTGCATAATTCATCGAACATATGACTACGCGTCAGATGTAAACAGTTTTAACCGATTCTAGTTCTTAAATATGTATATATGATTTATTAAATGTACATACTCATTACAAGTGTCATTCCTGTCATAATTTACTAATTTATGTAGGTTGTACGCTGTATTATAGCCACAACCTGTAGTAGCCAATTATATTCATATTATATAATTGTACTGACTACTACGGAATGCACTAATTTGTTTTGAGATTTATAAAAACCGACTGCACATATATTTAGACGTTCATTACGTCAGCCCACAATCGCAGATTATATTATAGCTCATATCATATAGAGAAAGACAGGTGTCGAACAAAAGTTGGCACAGAACAAAGGTCGCTTTTAAAGAACGCTTTTAGAGAAGTAGCAGCAGTCAGTTTCACGCCATGGCGGGAAACGCGGACGGTTTGAAATCCTGCTCCCGATGCGCGGAAAGGATTGATGGACTGGTGCTGCACTGCGGGGTCTGCGAGCGTGCGATTCACTTCACGTGCCTCCTTGAGGACGAGAAGGCAATGGACATGAGCAGCACCGCTCGGTGGAAGTGCCGGCTGTGCGCGATGCCAGCGGCCAACATGGACATCAGGGGGTTCATGACTAGTCTGGAAAAGGTGGCCATATCTCACGAAATGATGAGCTGCATGGTGTTCTTCTGTCAGCGTATGCTGGCCCTCAAGAAGGGGGTCGCCAGCTGTAAGCGCCCCCGCCAGGAGAAGAAGGAGGACATGCAGCTTGTCCGAGAAGAGGCTGCCGGCGCCCATCCGCTCGCTCAGCCACCCAAAAAGACTGCGCTTCTTATCGGTGACAGCGCTGTTGGGGCCTTTAGACCGGCACTGAAGCAACTTCTCCCGCGGAAGGCTACCATGATCGTCCGCAGCTGCTCAAAGCCGGGCATCAAGGAGATCATTAAGGAGGCCGAGGACGCCATCGAGAAGGCCGCCCCCGGTCCTGTCTGCGTAGCGCTTCACGCCGGCTTCCACGAGTGTGGCAACTTTGAGGGCAACGACTTCATCGAGGCTACAGTGGAGTTCGCCAAACAGCTCAAGGTGGTCCGCCCTGGATCCCAGCTGAGCGTGCTCTCCGTCCCGCTCTTCAACCAAGACTGCAAGGCTGCCAACGAGGCCCTCTCGCGCCGCGGCTGCCGGCTTCGTGTACGTGCCCCTCACCCAGATCCAGCGTCAGGTGGTTGAACGCGGCTCCTACAGCTACAAGGGTGAGCCGGCCAAGAAAGCGGCCCTGGCGATCGCCCGACGGGTAAAAGATTTTTTAGGGGTGTCCCTAAGAGATCCTTCCAAGGTCAGCAACGACCAAACTACCCATCAGTCCAAGCACTCGGGCACGAAGGACAAACACAGCGTGGACAAGAGCGCCGTGGACGGCATCAAGACTGCTCTCCGGCAGCTTCTGCGCGAGAGATCCTCCCAGAGCTCCAACCGATCTCCTGGCGAGATCCGAGGTGCTTAAACTCGGCGCCGCCACCGTCCCCGCTACGAAGGGACGCACCAGAAGGACAAGCAGGACAACTCGGAGTTCCGCGCGCCGCCGAGGGACACTCTGTACGACCACCTCGCCGCGGCTCTTCGGGACAGCACCCGCCGCAGCAGGCCCCGGAGCAAGGGGAGGGGCCGCAATGGGAACCGCTCCTAATTGCACAATGAAACTGCGAGGGGATTCGGACACTCGACCTCCTCGCGCCCTCCGCGTTTGAGGGCATTGACGTTCTTGTGCTGACGGAGACTTGGGCCACGACCTCCTTCAACATCCCCGGCTTCTACTGCGCGCACTCCCCCGCAATCCGGCCTGCAGGTCCCGGCCGACCCAGCGGCGGTGTCTCCGTGTGCTATAACCAGCGGCTGGGCGATGTTGAGATACTTCTTGCTGAGGAAGACATGGTCGTAATCCAGGGTTTGCGGCTAAACATAATCGCAGGCTACGTGCGTCCGCCGTCCAAGGAGAACTCGACGGTGCTGGTTGAAAAGCTGACCCGGTGCTTCAGTGCGCTGGACAGCGATGCGCCCATCATCGTCACCGGCGATTTCAACAGTAGGCTGGACCGCCCGGCCGATCTGCGCACGAGAATTCTCCTGGACACCCTGGCCGACTCGGGCTGTTGGGTTGTCACCGATCCTGCAAGCCCAACCTTCGAGGGGCACATGGGATCATCTGTCATAGATGTATTCGCGGTAAGCTTGCCATCCGAGCAGGTCTCCTACCTCGGTGTTGACAACCCCCTCCGCAGCGGAGGACATTTCAAGAATCATCTGCCAACGGCTGTGAGAGTCTTCCTGCCAGCTGTTAGGACTCCTGCTCCCCGCCCACCTCCGCTGGCCAAGCATATTAACTTGCACCATCTACGGGAACGCCTTCACGAGATCTTCCCCGTGCCGGGAGCTCCAGGCATTGACCAATATGCCAAAGCTTTTACGGAGCTGTTGAGATACGCAGCTGGTCTTAGTAAGCCAAGAAGGGGGAGTCCATGGTTCAACAGTGCGTGCAAAGCAGCCAACTAGGCCCAGCTCAGCGCTCGCCTCCTAGCCGCACTTTACCCGAAGATGCGGCCACTCTTCATCATTCTTAAAAGTTGGTGTCGCCGGACGTACAAAGCTGAACGCGCCAAGTACCTGGAACAAAAGGAGTCTGCGCTGTTGGATGAGGCAGAGCGACAACCGTACAAGTGGCTCCGCCGACAGGGATCTTCCACCTGCCCTATCAACTCATCGGCGCTCATCTCCCACTTCAGCCGCATGTTTGCGTCGGCCGACACCATCCCGCGCGGCATCCTCCACTACGAAGCGGCCTGGGACGAGAAAACAATGCTGCTACGGGATTCACTCTCCGCAGAGTTTTCTCTCACCGAGGTGCTTGGCGCCATGCAACGACTCCGTCACAACAAGGCCGCCGGTCCCGACCAAGTCCGTAATGAGCACCTCAAGGAGGCCATGGTACTTGCTCCTTGCTGGACCGCCCTTTTCAACGCTAGTCTGCGCGAAGGTCGTCTCCCCAGCGACTGGCAGAGTGCTCATCTAGCAGTCATCCCGAAGGGAAAGGGCAACTCCAGAGAGCCCAGCTCGTGGCGTGGGGTCGCCAAAAAGAGCTGCTGCTACAAGCTGCCCTCTGCCATCCTCACCGCCCGCCTGTCTCACTTCCTCGAGGCTCTCGGCGCCATCCCGAAGGAGCAGCACGGCTTGCGCGCAGGCAGGTCCACACTGACTGCGTGTGAGATTCTGCTGGCCAGAGTTTGGGGAGTGATGCAGTCTAGGCACGCCAAGCAATTCCTGTACGCCGTCTTTGTGGATTTCCGCTCGGCCTTTGATGGAGCTCCCGGAGACAAGATTATCTTCAAGTTGGCTGAAGCGGGCGTGCCTGCCAACATCCTCCAGCTCATCGGGGCAATCTTGCAGGAAAACCCGATCACCATACAAGATGGGGTGGCTGAGTTGTGCCCCTTTGTGCAAACGACGGGAGTCGCGCAGGGGGACAACTTAAGCCCGCTGCTGTTTTCCATCCTGCTCAACGATCTTCCGCGACGCATCGTGGGCACTCGAGAGTCCGTCCGCCCAGACATTTTGCTATACGCAGACGATCTCGCGATATATGGAACAAGCCGATTCGAGGTGCAGCAGAGCCTAGCAAGGCTCGAGCAGTACGTGGCGGATGTAGGACTCGAGATCAACATCGGCAAGACCAAGGCCATGAAGTTCCGTAAAGCTGGTCGACTTGCAACCAGCGATGAGCTACGGTTGTACTCCACACCACTGGAGTATGTCAACAACTTTCCATATCTTGGCCTCTCTCTCCCGACTTCCGGCACGTCGTTTACGGAACACATCGCCGAGAGGGTCAGAAAAGCCCTCGTAGCAGGCGTCGGAATAGAGAAACCCACGCTTCTCTCTTTTAACGCGGCGCTAAAACTTTTCAACCTTAAGATCGCGCCCACGGCATCCTACGGCATACAGCTCATTTGGGAGAACTTGAGCGTGGCCCAGCTCGCGAGGCTTGATCGAGTGAAACCCGCCTTTCTCAAGCGAGTGCTCGGCCTCCACACGTCATGCCGCAATCGTCTGGTCTATTTACTCGCCGGTACCCCGCTTTTCATAGAGGACCTGCAACGCCAGTTCCGGTTGCCGGAAACACAGGCCTACAGGGACTTTATCTGTCAGTGGGAGGTGAGACTGTCAGACGTGGAGCCCGACTTCTTTAGTACGGGTGCAATGACAAACAATGCGTGGAAGGGACTGCATCGCACCAACCGAAGTGTGGTAGTGCGCTATGCAGTGCATGGCTTCCACCATGTTCTCTGTAATACTTAAGGGTACCATGAGCCGACAGAAGAATGTATCTGTAACAAGTGTGGGAGAGCTTGTGGGAGATATCATGCGGGGGAGTGCCCCAGAGTTGAATCACTGGCCAGGCTGGCTCAGTGACCGTGTTTTTATGTATAATATTTGACTATATACCTAACAAAGGTGATTAATAAATGAATGATAATGATATAATCTGCAACTCCTTTTACCGCGGATAGCTTTAAAATTGACCTGACAGTTCTCCATAAAACTACGTGGCAAAAGTTGATAAACTACGTGGCTGAGCTCATCTGCAAATAGCTCAGCACATCACGCTTTAAAGAACTCAAGCGCCTGAAGAGAACGTCTATAAAATTGGCTATGGGTATGCACCGAAGCAACCACAACCAATTGGTGTGTCTGGCTGCACCACACCGTTTACACACGACCTCTCGCGCCTTTAATCTGTGATTATCCCATAAGTACCAAAATAATTTACTGAAATACGAAGTTAAAAAAACCTTTCGGGGCTGACTCTCAGCCAAGATTTAACGTCCATGGGACTGCTCTTCGCATTGCTTCATAGACGGACCCCCACAAATACAAATGTGCAACGGTGGGGCTCGAACCCGCGCACCTATGTGTCTTCTCCGGTCGCGAGGCGCAGACGCATGCCATCACGCCACCAGGCTCAACTGAAATACGAAGTTAAGATGTGTCAAAATAACACGGACTTTGATAGGACGCAAGCAGTGGTAAACAACTCGTAAAAAGATGGCTAACACAAAACTGATCACCTACTTATATGTGACGCAATGCACGGCTTTCATTACGCAGTGTGAAGATCCCATGAAGGTTGGCTTCTACGAGACCGACAAACCTCCGTCGGCACTGTGGAAAAGCTTGCTTAACTTGCCGAACTCTATAATCTTCATATCTAGCTTATATAACATAACCTTGACTTGAGAAAAATAAACTATATATATAACCGAGCAAGATGGCTTAGTGGCAAAAGCCTTTGCCTTGCATTCGGGATGCCTGGGCTCGAGACCCAGACCGGCCACTCCTAAATTAGTTTTCATGGTTCCCAATTTACACAAGGTGAATGCCGGAGTGGATTTAAAATCGTCCAGGGTCGAAAAAAAAACTGGGAGCACAGATGTCTTAATAAAAAGAGGTGGTGCATTATAAACCCCCCCCCCATATATATATATATATATAGATATATATATTCATTAGCATGATCGAGGAAACCCTGACCGTGGTTTTAATATCGGCACCCGTATGTATTTGATTAAAAAATGGTACAAACGAAACTGGCTCTTACCAGATGGCCCCAGAAGATTCACTAGTCCTCAAGAGATAACTTGCTAGGGCATACTAGCGACCACACCACCGGGATATGAAATCTCCGTAACCCCAGCGGAGATCCACAACACAATTAGAAAATACTCTAGTTGCTCCGGAAGTCCCGGCTTTGCCCTCGCCACCTAAAATAACCCATTAACGGCCAGGATCACAACAGTAATCATTTGTTGCTTTCTCTGTGTAGTTTTGTTGCTTTGGCCGTCAGCGAGCACCCACCAGATACTACATAGATTTTTTAGTGCTTCTCTGATGGACTTCCGAAGGACGGATGGCAAATTAAGACTAATTGCAGTACACAGTTGCAAGCTCCACAAAGACTTGTTGGCACAGTCCTTGTCAAGAAATACATTAAATATTTGTATTTATTATTATTATTATTATTATTATTATTATTATTATTATTATTATTATTATTATTATTATTATTATTATTATTACTATTACTATTATTATTATTATTATTATTATTATTATTATTATTATTATTATTATTATTATTACTATTACTATTATTATTATTATTATTATTATTATTTATTAATGTTGTTTAAATTTACAATTGTGAGGTGTGAACGTGTACTCCTTGTCTTCTTCTAACTCCTAAATATTATTCCATGGAACCGACAATACAGCCGGCGTTTCCTCAGCACACAGCAAGCGACAACAGTTGCCGTAGAAACTCGCCTTCGCGCCGATTCCCTGTGAGATCTGTAATCCGTTGGCCCAGCTCACTGATGAATCTCTTGGTTCCCTTGCTTACCGGGCTCATTGTTTCCATCGATATTGGCACTACGATATAACTTGTCTCCAGTTCTTGGTACTTGCGTTTTTCCCATTATCTGCGCGCTCGGCAACCCATCCCGCTTCTAGTGAACTGTGGCGTATATACGAGGGAGCCACTATACAGGAAACTGTAGCATCCCATACCAAGCATCTGCCGTTAGCCCATAGCGGGATTGTTACACCGTCTGGTCTTTTGTCGTCATGAAGTCCTAATCTGGGCTTATATTATTATTATTATTATTATTATTATTATTATTATTATTATTATTATTATTATTATTATTATTATTATTATTATTATTATTATTATTATTATTATTATTATTATTATTTAGTTAATACAATTGTGAGGTATGAACGTTTAAATCATGTTTATCCTGCTCTGACTTTGATTGGCTGAGATTATTGACTAACATTTAATATATTGTTGAGGTAGTTGCTCCAATGCAGCTTGGCTTTAATATTAAGGGGGAGGGGGTACCGAGGCTGCAGTGCATGCCACCACTACATATATTAAATCACACAAAGCATGCAAAAATAGAATCCTGGTAAAATTGGATTTTCAAAATGTCTTTTACTTGATTCGAAAAGACAACGTTTTAAATTCTGTAAAACAGCGTTTTACTCATCAGCATGGCTGTTTGCCTCTACTCACCAGATGCATCGTTCCCCATCTTACCTCTGGCCGTCTTACCATTGGCAATGATAAATTATACACTCAATATGTTGGGTGCAGCAGGGCATTTGAATATATGCGCTTTAAGCACGATTGCAGTCAGAATTGCGAACGTGGTACGTAAAATATGGACTGCCTGCAGCCCTCTCCGATATTAAGAAGGTTCAGGACTTCAAGGCTATTTTGGATCTAATGCTCAACGGCAAGAAATATGAGCTCCTCGTCCTAGTCCGGCAACAGCATGGAGACGGTCTCCGAAGTACGAGCAAAACTAATCGATATCAAGCGCTTAAGGAACACGTGAAATTTCTAGGCGCGACATGAATTGACGCAGCATTTGTGGGCGCTCTCAAACAGCAACTCACGAATGCCAAACGGTGCTGCAACAAATCAAAACATTTAGACGCACATCCAGCCCTAAACCTTCTACGGCAAATGCCTCTTAAGACCTCGCTTAATTCTTCTTCTTCTTCGATGCTCTCCAGCGTAGAAGAGAGATGCCCTATTTCACGTTATCGACGAGCTCCACCAAACGACACTTGAGTGCTTACTACGTGTTTACGAGACAACGCATGGGCCAGCCCAAGCTACGTTGCTTGCAGTTGACCCTGCGTCCTGGGCCGAACCACAAATTTTAAACATCTTCCATCAGCCCGAAAGGTATATTGGAAATAATCAAACGGGCTTTGCGTACGGGCCTGCATGGATTTGTAGCGCGATGGAGGTTCCTACCGGCCTTTCCAACGCCAAAATGTTTTGACCCCATTATTGTGGAACGGAACACGCCCTGTTTTTATCTTAAGCACAAACTACGATAGACAAGGCTCTGATAAGTGGCAAGTGGCAGCAGGCTTTTTTTTCGCTGGAACTAGGTTCAATGCTGGACAATAAAACACTTCTCGTCGTGTCTAGTCTGTGGCTGGGGGAGATAGTCTATGCCGCACATCTTTGCAGCCGGCGTCGGTTCCCCGTAACAACAACAAGGAAACACGCTCTATCGTGCCGATACAGCGCCGGCTGCCACCTACGACACTACGCAATAAATAACGTCGTGCCGTGCGCCAGTGCCGGACCTCAAAGGGCCAGTGGACCCCCGCGTCAATAGTTCGTTACGACAGGACGGTAAGACGCTAACCCCTTTGGAGAGAGGTCGCTATTTTGTATGGGTCGTGACCGTGTAGTTGCATGCTTGTAAGCCAGAAGTTGTGTGATTGGAACCAGCAAGAAAGCTAGTACCTCTGCTTGTATTGCGGAGGACCGCAAGTAGCATGATAAGGAATGGGCCAAAAAACGATGAACATTTTCATAGATCTCGGAAAAAACTAAACCCCGTTATAAAGTATTTCTATTCTGGAGAGAGTACCTACTGCGTATCGATCAAGGTTCAGTGAAAAACGCGGCGTCAGTCAAAGGGTTTCTTCCCTTTGCCGCAGGGCTTTCTGAGATTCCGTAGATTAACTGAACTTCTGAATACTATTATGATTAGTTGAATATATGTGTTCTTTATAGAAAAAAGAATGGCTCTAACTATAGTAATAAAAACTGAATGGGTTCGAGCTGACTCGGCAATGTAGTTATGGATCTAAACTTTTCAGCTTTCGTTTTAAATTATCGATACGATGACGACTCTAAGAACAACTGAATACATCAAATGTTTTTCTTCTATAAAAGTTTCTTTATACACATTACAGCTATTTGCTACTACATGTTTAATAGGCCTTGCCGTGGCCGAATCCGTAGCCGTGGCCGTAGGCGGCGACGGGAGCGGCCACCACACCACCGTGGCCGTATCCGTAGCCGTGGCCGTAGACGGGAGCAGCGACGGCAACGGGGGCGGCAACCTTAGCCACGGCGACCGGGGCAGCAGCAACGTGCTTCGTCACAGTCGAGTACGACGAGACGACAGGGGCGGCAGCCACCTTGGCAACGGCACCGTGGCCGTAACCATAGCCGTGACCGTAGCCGTGGCCGTACGTGGCGACGGGAGCGACAGCTACCTTAGCAACAGGGGCGGCGGCAACGACCGCACCGTGGCCGTATCCGTGACCGTAGGCGGCTACAGGGGCAGCAACTCCGACAGCATGGCCGTATCCGTGACCGTAAGCGGCGACGGGGGCGGCAGCAACGACGGCACCGTGGCCGTATCCGTGGCCGTAGGCAGCAACGGGGGCGGCTACTCCGAGATGAGCTCCAGCATGAGCTCCGGCCACAGCAAGGGCAACGACGGCGAGTTTCTGCAATAGGCAACAGTTACATTGAAACATGAGCTTCTGCAATGCAAACATAACTGGTGCGTATTGTTAACGTATTCCTATTCTATTGTCGTAACTATGAGACAATTAGCAAAAATCTACAAGCCCTACTACAAATTACATACACCGACGTTCAGTAGCAACTTACAGCAAACATGTTGATTTTGATGGTTGTCTGTGTGCGTGTGAACGACTGACGCCGATACACTGGTAATTACTGCTTTTATACGATAATCAGCGCAGGACGCACACGAGAGGGTTATTCCGACCTGCTCACCCGAAACGATCTAATGCAATCATGCATGTTTAATTACAGATGAAGCGTACCGTCATCTGCTAGCGTAACAACCACGAAACAAAGTTGAACCATATTGATTCGAATATAACATTACGATTTATATGTGGTGCATTCGTCTGTGCCTCGCGACCAGAGGAGACACAAAGGTGCGCGGGTTTGAGCTTCACCGTTGCACATTTGCATTTATGGGGGTCCGTCTATGAAGCAACGCAAAAGGCAGTCCCATGGACGTTAAATCTTGGCTGAGAGTTGGTCCAGAAGGTAGGATACTTCGTACAGGCTTGAGAGCACAGTCGACAGATGGACCCTGTGTACTCCTCGTGGAAGTTTCAAACAACCAGGTGACGATAGCCATGGCCTATGTTTCTGGTATAGACGTGGCAGTTTTTACATGCAAGAGCAGACGAGAGATGAAAGGCAACAAAAATATCTAGGTATCTCTCTTTGTTCAGCTTTATTGCCCCATCTTAAATCAATGCTCTCAAATTGTACTGTAGGAAACGTCTTCAACCTTAGTCTAATTAACTCAACAAACGGTGCATAATCTGGCATGAGGTACACAAAGCGGCTTCTTACCTACACTGATAAGCAAATCACTCGTCTTATGTACATTGTAAAACAGCTTTTAGACAAATAAATGCCCGAGTGAGGTGTCCCGATACTCTGTCAAGTCCATACATCAGGCTTGGGTATATATTGATGTAGAAGAGTGCTACTGCCGTCGGAACGGACAGCCACGTTGCGCTGCCTACCATCATATAAAACAAGGCTACGCTGCACAAGCAAACGCTAAAAATTGGTAGGCAGAAGCGTGAAGCAGACACAGCTCAATGAGTCATTTTGAAAAATGTCCATATTTTGCCTTTACCGCAGCACATCCTGCCCATCCTATAACCTCATTCTATACCACTATAGTGTCCTTACAGAGAAGCTGGAAATTACGCTCAGAAGAGTGCCACAAATCAGTGCGTATTGGAATAACTTCACCAGGAGATCTCGAGGTGCTTTGTCGAAACCCTTAGTTAGACTTCACCCAATGCTCGCAGTACACTTGGCCTGGCGCCGCACTCTTAAAAGTGTAAGAACCACATGCCTCGTGGCAACCAAGCTGACATCGGGAGATGTTTTCTTGCAGCCACCTTAATGGTGCTGCTTACCTTGTGGCTTACATACGTGAGGCCTTTACGTAAATTTGCACACCCCAGACGTGAACAAAGTACTCCATCAGCTTGAATAGGTCCTCTCCATTTTCGTTAGTACCCTCACCATCAATGCGGGTATTATATGTCTGTCACCACACGTTTAACCCCCTATTAGTCCGTGTCGTTGCTGAATTTGTACCTGTGGACGTAAGCGGCGACGGGAGAGGCGACCACAGACCACAGCGTTGCGGCCGTATTCATAGCCGGGCCCGTTGACGAGAGCAGTGACAGCATCGAAGGGCGCAACCTTAGTCACGGTGACCGGGGCAAGTTGCGAGTGCAGTACAACTTTTTTGCAACAGACTGTTTGAAGATCAACTTAAAAGATGATGAGTCCGTGCAGCTTAACTAAAATATGTGTACTCGCCGGGCACACACCCAGTTACCTGTAATTTGCTTTGCTCATTGCCTGCATATTCTGCACGAGTGAAGAGAACATATAAACGCTCATAAGCTAATAATGCGGATAACTTTATGAAAAACTATTGCAATTTTGATGGCGCTTGCTAAAGTTGAGCGAGGGCGTAAGGTTACAACTAGCGCAAAAGCGTTTAAGTTAGTTAACGTTTATACAAAAAAAAATGATTGCAGAGGTCGACTGGCTTACATAGAACATTTAGATGTGGGAGTCCAACTGAACATTTTGTGAATTCCTTTCCAAGTTTGCGTTGCGGATTCACTACACGGAGGGCCGGTGAGCTTCTAAAAGCCACGGTATAAAGTATACTCGGGTATTCTCAAGCTGGTGACAGATACTGCTGTTAGAATTATTGAGTTACACAATAACTAAGTCAATGGCATCTAACAAATATGCATCGCGTCGGGATCGAGTTCAACATTCATGATCTTCGAGTTACAGGATATCTCCGCCATACCGTCCAGCCACAAAAGCAACATAAAGCTACACGGCCAATCTGTAGGACTTGCTAACCAGTTTTCATATTTGGGCTTTGCCCATACGCCAAGCGACGTCTCGTTCTCCGTGCATATAGATTTAATGGTCCGTAATGCGTTTATTGTCATCCACTTAATTAAGAATCCGCAACTTTTTTTTACTGCAAACGGCTTTCAAATTGTTTGATCTGAAAGTTGCTCCCCACGCAACCTACGCGATTGAGGTAATGTGCAAACAGCTCAGACCCTCGAGCTTCTAAGAACTCGACCGCTTGAGGGCAACGTATACATCATGGGCAATAAAGTGTGCACCGAAGCAGCCGTTACCGATTAGCGCGTCTGTCTGGAATATAAAACTAGGTTATTTTTACTGAACTATTTTTCTGAACTATTCTCCATCTCTTACGAGTTTGGAATCGCCGCGCGGTATGTATTTAATACACCGAGCGCCGTACATTTATATACATGTTAAAATATCTAGGGTTTTCTTAACAGTTTTGTGGTAGCATGGCGGCGTTATATAGTTTATCATCTATTCTCATTAAGCATCGCTCAATAAAAATTCGATCACCATCGGGGGTCGAATCGGCGATACCCCGGTAGATAACATCCATAACTAGCGCACTAGATCACTAGACCACGTCGCCACTGATGTATCTGGCTGCGGGCACCACACTTTCCCCAGACGACCTCCAGCGCCGCTTTATCGCTGGGATTAACCCGCGAGTACCAAACAATTGATAAAATGGAAAGTTTAGATATAAATTTGACATAGATGTTTATAGGACGCAAGTCAATTAACATGATGACTCCTGGCCTCGGGTTTAACATCATTACGCGTATCTAATTGGTTTAATCTATAGCAAATAAAAATTAAAATGGTTTAACAGACAGCTGCACTACTATATCTTTTTTACAAAATAAAGATGTAGGCACTGGCGTATTTACAGTCAATTGTAAAGGTTCGGACTAACTCAGCAATGTACTCATGGAACTAAACTTTTCAGCTTTCTTTATAAATATTGAAACGATGGCACCTACAAGAACAACTAAATACACGAAATGTCTGTCTTCTATAAACATTTATTTATATAAATTACAGCTACTTGTCACTACTGGTTTAAACGCCTAGTAGGCCTTGCCGTGGCCAAATCCGTATCCGTGGCCGTAGGCGGCGACGGGAGCGGCGACCACACCACCGTGGCCGTATCCGTAGCCGTGGCCGTAGACGGGAGCAGCGACGGCAACGGGGGCGGCAACCTTAGCCACGGCGACCGGAGCAGCAGCAACGTGCTTCGTCACAGTGGAGTACGACGAGACGACAGGGGCGGCAGCCACCTTGGCAACGGCACCGTGGCCGTGGCCGTATCCGTGACCATAGCCGTGGCCGTAGGCGGCAACGGGAACGGCAGCAACCTTAGCAACAGGGGCGGCGGCGACAACAGCACCGTGCCCATATCCGTGACCGTATCCGTGGCCGTAGGTGGCTACAGGGGCGGCAACTCCGACAGCATGGCCGTATCCGTGACCGTAGGCGGCGACGGGGGCGGCAGCGACGACGGCACCATGGCCGTATCCGTGGCCGTAGGCAGCGACGGGGGCGGCAACTCCGAGGTGAGCTCCAGCATGAGCTCCGGCCACAGCGAGGGCAACGACGGCGAGTTTCTGCAAAAGGCACAACAGTTACAATCAAACTTCTAAAACGCTAACAGAACTTGTGGATATTACTAACGTATTCCTACCGTCGTAAATATAAGACGATTAGCAGAATCCTACACGCCCTAGTACAAATTACATACAACGACGTCCAGTAACAACTTACAGCAAACATGTTGTTTTTGATGGTTGTCTGTGTGCGTGTGAACGACTGACGCCGATACGCTAGAATTCACTGCCTTTATACGATAATGAGCGCAGAAAGCAGATGAGAGGGTTATTCCGACCTGCTTACCCGGAACGATATCATATGTGGATACAGCGCAGATCTAACGCAATAATGTAGCAGTTACAGAAGAAGCGTAATGTAAGCTGCTAGCATAAAAGCAGCAAAACAAAGGTAACTGCTGGAACACTCCAAAAGCACAGCTTGTGGAGTCTTTGTCTACAATTACACTTACTTTAACAAGAGTTTAATAAACAATTTCATAGCTATGATATGTAGACATATGTTTATGTACATGCACATGTTTATCATCATATTTATTTCATTCATAATGAGTATGAATATAACATTGCGACCTATGCTGTTGTCAGCTGCTAATGATTTATCATTCGAGAGATGCAGTGTATCGATCTCCTTCTAAGGACTAGGCAAGCAGACGCATGATACTACGTACACGTTTAAGATCAATGCACTCTTCGTAAAAGTTCGTGTTCGGACAGATCAGGTGATGATAAATATGGACAATGTATAGACGTGGCCATGCAAGGCCTGCTGACCATATGCGAAAGGCACTGAAAATATCCACGTCTCCAAGTTTTTTGTTGAACTTTATTCACATACTCTGTTATCTGACATTTGCTTTGCTCATTGCCACCCCGGGTTTGCGTTGCAAGTTACACCGCATAAAAGTGATCAGTGCAGGTCGTTTAGACCATTTATTTTCCGTATATCACATCATATACGTGGAACACGGAGAATTAGCTAAGCCAATGTGTCTAGCGGGCGTGTATTGTGACTATTACGTGTCCGTTTCGTTTAGACCAGGCCGAGATCGCTTCAGAAGTGTGCCCCGAACGGAGGGCGCGTTGTATGTCAAGATCCAAAACTTGTTTAAAAAAGTACGAAAATCTGCTATCACCGGTTTACAGATTTAACAAAGTGGCCACTTTGTGGATCAGCTGCTTGGTCCGAATACCAGGAGCACCCAAGGTCTCCCACGCAAGAGGGCAGAACTCGTGGGAATACTCGATTGGTCGTTTATAGGTAACTTTCACACTACGGAGTTCAGATGTTTTGAAAGCTGTCGCCAAACGGTGCTCAAATCTTTCGAGCTTAAATCCGTACAAAGCTGACGTAGAATGTAGAAAAAGCTCTCGACTGCAAGGCATGTGAAGTTTGAGAAGCGTTTTAATAAATAAATATATACCCTGCTATATCTGCAGATGGAAATAATAAGCCGTTATGCATATTTTTTTCATAATAGATATAGGGAATTGTAGAGCTCGTTAAAGCAAATGTTTTTTCCAATAGAACATGACCTCTAAGAAGTCTTGTTTTGGAGTGAGAGTGAAATTACTACAATTTGTAACACTGGTGTTTTTGACCGACATAGGAGCACAAAATGTGCTATTGCGAGACAACCAGTCCTCCAACACAGAAACTAAGCACACCGTCGTGTTCCTGAGGAGAATTCTCCAAAAATAAAGCTGTTTATTAGCGTTCACGCCAAATACTTCGAAATCGTAACCCTACAACCACTTACAGCGCTCAAAACGGACATATTCAGCACATGCGCATTTCATGACGATCATTTTGGTTGTAAATCTATGTAAATGCGAGGTGTGGTTGCGGAGTGATGACGATTTTTCGGCGAACATGTCGAGATTAAGTGCATGAAAAATGACGCGCTGCGGCTGTCGCGCGACACGTCGGCGGTAGTGAACGTCGCCACACAGTCATTTCACATGCATTTAACCTGGACATGCCCTCCGAAAAATCGTAATTACTCTGCAACCACAGCTCGCATTAAAAAAGATTTACTACCAAAATACTCGTCATGAAATGCATTTGCTGAATATGTCCGTTGTTTTGAGCGCTGTAAGTGGTTGTAGGGTAATGATTTTGAAGTCTTTGGCGTGAACGCTAATAAAGAACTTCATTTTTGGCGAATTCTCTTCTAAGCGACCATGTCGCGTCTTTTGACCGGCCTTGTATATTCTTCAGATGAAGCAGAATTTGTATAGGAGGACTGGTTGTCTCGCAACAGCACATTTTGTGCTCCTATGTCGAGCAAAAACACCAGTGTTACAAATTGTAGTAATTTCACTTTCACTCCAAAACAAGACTTCTCAGAGATCATGTTCCATTGGAAAAAACATTTGCTTTAACGAGCTCTACAATTCCCTATATATATTATGAAAAATTTCTGCAACACCCTGTATATATATATATATATGTATATATATATATATATATATATATGTAAATATATATATAGATATATATATATATATTATATATATATATATATATGTAATATATATATATATATATATATATATCTAATATATATATATATATATATATATATATATATATATATATACAGAAAATGTATTTATATTGGTATATACAGGGTGTCCCTATTTGTGTGTCCAAAACGCTAGGGCATGGTCAAACTCGGTGAGAAATCATTTTTGCCAATGGAAAGGGGGAGCGGAAATGCTCCGTATAGGAGTGAGATAATTTGTTTTAATTGTTATTTTAAGGGGGGGGCTGTTCCGTCATACGTTTGCAAAATGCACGATTGTGAAAGAACGCCTTTCTCAATTGAAAAACCGAGCACACCGGCGCATTCGGGAGAAAATTCTACATTTTTTGAAAGCTATACCTGACCTAAGCGAGCGCAATGACTATTGTGATATTAAAAAGAGATTGCAAAATTATAATTTTACTTTTGCATGTTTAAACTTTAACGCCCAGGTTCTCAAAAAAATTACATTACGCGTGCAAAACTAATACGTCCAGACGAACGTGCATTTCTCGTAAATCATTTTGGTACCAAATTGGTACGGCTGGCGTCTGTAATTGCAGAGTAACTCAAATCTACATAGGACCATATCGGGTGTGAGTGCACACATGCAGCTACTATGATTGTTTTCTTTGTTAATCAAGTCACTCGTCAAACCTGTAGAAGCTCAAACAAATATTTATTTTACTTTAAATATTGCTCGAACGAATGCCCGCCAGCCAATAAGCACATTCGGTATCGATGGCAAAGCTCGCGTTGCACGCGTTCAAAGATTCCAGGCGTCTCCCGAATGGTTCCACCAGCAGTTACTATTCTGCCGATCAGATCCATAGGAGACTCAACGGGAGTTGCATAGACTAGATCCTTTAGGTGGCCCCAAAGGAAAAAGTCAAGACTGGACAGATCAGGCGATCGCGGCGGCCAAGCTTGTGGACCGCCTCGGCCAATCCAGCGATTAGCAAACGTCTCATCCAGATAATTCGTACCGAGAGGGCGTTGTGTGCTGGAGCACCATCGTGCTGGAACCACATTCTCGATCGAACATTCTGTGGAATGTTTGCCAAATGTTCTCGCAGGGTTGTGCTCAGAAACAGGTTGTATGTTGGTCCATTCAATTTATCTGGAAGTAAATGAGGTCCGAAAAGATAGTTGCCCAAATGCCAGCCCAGACATTCACGGAGAACCGATGCTGGTGTCTATGCGGGCGGGTCATATGCGGGTTCTCCGTAGACCACCAATGCGCATTGTGTGCGTTGAACACACCATCTTGCGTGAAGGTCGCTTCGTCGGTGAAAAGAACAAAAGCAGGAAATTCCACATCGGCCGCGGCTTGTTGCAGAAACCAGCGACAGTAATGAATGCGTGGCTGGTAATCAGAATCCCGCAAGGCTTGAACTCGCTGCAGCCGGTATGGGTGTAGCCCTGATTCATTTAGCACCCTGTGAACAGTGGTACGACTTACACCGACACTTCTAGCCACCTGCCTAATGCTTGCAGAAGGACGCGCAATTACTTGCTCAACAATGTGGTCCTCCGTATTTGGGCTTCTCACTATCCGCGGTCGTCCCGCTTCGTATTGACGGCCTTTAAATGATTCTGTTTCGCAGAGCAAACGATGAAGTCTCGAAAACATTTTCCTGCCAGGCATCCGTCGATTTGGGAAACGCTCTGCGTACAACCGATGTGCAAGACTTGCGTTACCGTCTGCTTTACCATACATCAAAATCATGTCAGCTTTCTCGGCATTTGTAAACCGGTCCATCACGATACACGTGGCACAAGCGCCTGCACTTTGTAATAGAACTAATTGGAGAATGTAGACTCAGCTAGGCGATTACGAGAGACTTACGAACGATGACCGAAAACAAACGAGGTACGTCTAGTGCGTAGCGCAGCCGAGCAAAGAATGGATGTTAAGCCATGCTTCCTCGGCCTATTTGTTCACTCAAGGAAAGCTGTAGCGCTCGTATAGTAACAATGTTAAACGATGGAATCGGATCTTCTCTTTTTCTCGGAAGACAAGATGCACGTTCGATGATGTGCTCGGTCGACTGTCGTGTCATTTTACAGAGTTATTTATGACGATGTTGATGTTCTGGCTGGTGACAGTACCTTAGTCGTCGAGGTGTACGTTGGATTGGATGCTCGGTCGACATCGACGGCGTCAGTAGTGAGCTGTTTTGTTGATACGTTGTGTATAACTTTGTCACCATATCATAAATTGCCTGAGCATTTTGTGAGCCTCCGCGTTTTTGTTACTGGAGTGCAGGCATTTTCTATTTCCCACCATGGGTTTAGCTTGCTTTGCTTTTGCTCTAGTCAACGCTATGTATGCTCGCGCTGCTTAACGAAGGCTGCTATCTTACAGACACACAGCTCAGTGTGCTTCTTGGCTGGCGGGCATTCGTTCGAGCAATATTTAAAGTAAAATAAATATTTGTTTGAGCTTCTACAGGTTTGACGAGTGACTTGATTGACAAAGAAAACAATCATAGTAGCTGCATGTGTGCACTCACACCCGATATGGTCCTATATAGATTTGAGTTACTCTGCAATTACAGACGCCAGCCGTACCAATTTGGTACCAAAATGATTTACTAGAAATACACGTTCGTCTGGACGTATTAGTTCTGCACGCGTAATATAAATTTTTTGAGAACCTGGGCGTTAAAGTTTAAACATGCAAAAGTAAAATTATAATTTTGCAATCTTTTTTTAATATCACAATAGTCATTGCGCTCGCTTAGGTCAGGTATAGCTCCCGAATGCGCCGAATGTGCTCGGTTTTTCAATTGAGGAAGGCGTTCTTTCACAATCGTGCATTTTGCAAACGTATGTCGGAACAGCCCCCCTTAAAATAACAATTAAAAAAAATTATCTCACTCCTATACGGAGCATTTCCGCTCCCCTTTCCATTGGCAAAAATGATTTTCTCACCGAGTTTGACCATGCCCTAGCGTTTTGGACACACAAATAGGGACACCCTGTATATATATATATACTGTCATACCCAGTCATCGGTCCAAGTTGCGTATTTACTTATGCTTCAAAACAGGTTTGGTTTTAAACCCAAACGAGTCTTCTAGAAGACAGAACTGCTCAAGCCAAAGATAACAATTTTCTGCTCTCGCTTATTTAGTTTCAATGCAAATTTCATGACCCTGTAACTTGAACAAGTATTTACATATACAAATATTTTCTAGGTTGATAAACTTCGCTGAGATAAAAATTGATAGAGTGTATGCATCATTCTTATAATTTATCATAGGCTGGGTTATCCGAACGTAAATGGTACCATTGTATTTATGGGGGGTCCGTCTATGAAGCATTGCGAAAAGCAGTCCCGTGGACGTTAAATCTGGGCTGAGGTTCAGTCCAAAAAGTATTTAGTGTTTTAAGATACTCGGGGAGCCCGATCCTGAGGCATGGTCGCTTTTTCGGGAGATTGGCAAACGAATCGAACTGGCGATAGGGGACAAAAGAACTCTTGTTTTTCTACTTCAGCGACTGTTTTCTGGCGGTTCAGCGCGGCAATGCGGCAGCAATATTGGGCACAATGAGGGGCTGCCTCGAGGATAAGCTCGACTGGTAGGGCTCCTCACAAGCCCTAGTATAGTTAGATCATTTCATTTCCCTGTAACCATATAATTTAATAATACATATACCGTATACTTGTTAAGTATATATGTATATATATATATATATATATATATATATATATATATGTATGTATATATATATATATATATATATATATACACATACATACATATAAATGTTTTTGTTAGCTAATTAACACGATGACCCATAACGGTAGCTTCAAAGTCTACCCGTATCTAACTGGTTCACGAAACCGTAGTCATAGTTAACGAATTGGTTAAAACTATCACAAACAGCTGCAACCAGCATATTCCATGTGTAGACTTTGAAGGTTTGGACTACTTTACCAATCTACTTCTTGAACTAAATCTATGACACTGAAACAAATTGCTGTTTAGATAACGATAACGACAAAAACAACAGAATACATCAAACTTACTTCCTCTTTAAATGTTTATTTATACAGGTCACAGCTATTTGTCACTACATGTTTAATTGCCTAGTAGGCTTTGCCGTGGCCGAATCCGTATCCGTGGCCGTAGGCGGCGACGGGAGCGGCGACCACACCACCGTGGCCGTATCCGTAGCCGTGGCCGTAGACGGGAGCAGCGACGGCGACGGGGGCGGCAACCTTAGCCACGGCGACCGGGGCAGCAGCCACGTGCTTCGTCACAGTCGAGTACGACGAGACGACAGGGGCGGCAGCCACCTTGGCGACGGCACCGTGGCCGTATCCATAGCCGTGACCGTAGCCGTGGCCGTACGTGGCGACGGGAGCGACAGCTACCTTCGCAACAGGGGCGGCGGCAACGACAGCGCCGTGGCCGTATCCGTGACCGTAAGCGGCTACAGGGGCGGCAACTCCGACAGCATGGCCGTATCTGTGACCGTAGGCGGCAACGGGAGCGGCAGCAACGACGGCACCGTGGCCGTATCCGTGACCGTAGGCAGCGACGGGGGCGGCAACTCCGAGGTGCGCTCCAGCATGGGCTCCGGCCACAGCGAGGGCAACGACGGCGAGTTTCTGCAATAGGCAACAGTTACGATCAAGCGCGATCTTCTAAAAGGCATGAGTGGATGGCAAACATACGTTATCCTTGTGAATATTACTAATGCATTCGTATTCTGCCTTCCTGGACTGTCATGAATATAGAAAGATTAGCAAAGTCTCGTAAGTCCTACGACTAAGTTACAACAGGACGTTCAGTAGTAACTTACAGCAAACATGGTTATCTGTGTGCGTGTGAACGGCTGACGCCGATATGCCGGCGACTGCTGCATTTATGCAACAGTACATGCAGCGTGCAGGGGAGAGGGACGTGTCAACGCACTTACCCGGATCGGCTTCAAATGTACATACCATGTAAATGCAACGCAATATTGGATGGGCAATTATTGACGGAGCGTAATGTCATCTGCTGTGTAACGGAGCATTGCTCGATTGCCGAAGGCACTCCAGAATTGCTTGACTTTCTGAATAAATAACACCTTATTTTAACAAAACGCGTGATTGACCATATGCTTCGGTAGTGGCTTCTGAAGAGGGTCGAGACAGATCTGTAGGTACACTAGCAATTTTTTAAGGGAGGGCTGATTAGGGTCTCATCATAGGTAGTTCAAACTTTCCATGTTTGCTTATGTTGTAATGATTTTATGCTAGGCTGACACACTCCTGATTTTTTATTTAAACAGGGTACAACAGTCTATAGGCTTCTGGGCTCGAGGAGTAATGCGTGTTGGGTTCATGGACCCTTCGCTTTAAAGCCAGAGTACACAGTTTGAGTTCAAAGTTGAGCCCGGAGGCGTGCTGCATTTGCATGCGCCTCGCGACCGCAGGAGACATAGGTTCACGGGTTCGAGCCCCATTGTTGCACAAATGTGTTTGTATATGTAATATGGGGTCCGTCTTACAAAGCAATGCGAAAGCAGGCCCGAGGACGTGTTGGAAATGTTGGCCCAGGGCCAGCCCAAAACAAGTTTAGTTTGAGTTCAAGGGGCGGAAATATTCGTCGGGAAAATGATAAAGCCAAAACAAGATGGGTGTCGCCGGTTTAATATCTGCGCAGTTTCTCGACAAGCGGCACTCCGCGGCACCCCAGCACCAAATTCCAATGAATCAACCAAATTCCAATGAATTTCAACAAACCGATTTCGGGATAAATTTATCCCTACGGTGCAAAGACGTATATTGCAATACGTCTTGCTCAGCCTAAAGCAAGAAATTTGCTCCGCTCTGCTTATCTATCTGTCCAAGCGTCGAAATGATCTTTGCCTCTTCGGCGATTGGCCATATATGTATAATTTATGGCATTATCGACTTATCGATACGTGATTTATTAAATAGTGCCAGGCTGGTGGTCAGTACAGCTGATTTGTTGAGTAGTGTCGGCTACCGGCTCTGCATGCAGAACTGCGCTAAATATTATGCAGCAAAGTGCAGAACATCTTGCCTATCCGTGCGCTTCCTGTTTCAATACAACGGACAATGGTGTGAATTTACATGACATGTCATATAGCAAATTGCAAGGCTTATTACCTTTTTATGTGTAATTGTGTAATGGGGGAGATATATATTACTAAATAAACACGTGCAAAGTGATGTAATGGACAATATCGAAAGGTGATGTAATAATATATATCTGTATATATATAAATATATATATATATCATTTTTTAAACTAACGAACTTGCTAAAAGACATAGCTGCTCAACAAGACAACAATCTTCTGGTATTGCATATTTTCCTATGAATGCGTTTTTCGGGACACTTTAAACAAGAACAAGTTGGTTTGTTTTATCGGTAGATAGAATTTAGCTTAACTATGTAAGCTTAGCTAGCGTGTGCATAGTTATTATATTTGTACCATAAACTCGGTTATCCAAACGTAAGTGGTACGTATATATCTAAAAATGTACAAAGGCTATTGTTAGCTAATTAAGAGGAAGACTTTCGACCGTGTTCTCAAAATCTTCACCCATATATAACTGGTTCAAAATATCCTAGGCATACTAGGCTGATTGCTTAAAGCTATCACAGACAACTGCTACTAGCATATGCCTTGTAAAGAATATAGGCAATTTCGTATCCGTTGTTGATTTTTGAACAATGTATTAATTCTAACAAAGAATTGTTCGCTTGTCGAAGGCCCCTTAAAACTTATTTTAACAAAATGCATGGTTACCACACAGCCGGTAAAGCTCCAGAAGAGGGTTGTGACGGGGCACTCGCAATCTAACTAAGGGTACACTGACTAGGGTCTCGCCACAGGTAGTTTCCACCACCCATTGTTCCGCCTTCTAAATATTTTATGCCAAAACATAGCTGATTTCACCAACTTTTCGAAAAAATGCCGCGCAATTCCGAACAGGGGTCGGAAAGTGGTTTTTGCATTTCGCTGAAGCTGTCCCTTGTGACATCCGATTAGAGACGGCAGGCTGGAAGCGCTATGGTCAACA
This sequence comes from Dermanyssus gallinae, assembly GCA_003439945.1. Lineage (NCBI taxonomy): Eukaryota > Metazoa > Arthropoda > Arachnida > Mesostigmata > Dermanyssidae > Dermanyssus > Dermanyssus gallinae. Next base: position 21,185 of record QVRM01007062.1, on the reverse strand, counting down.
AGGTAAAATCAACATAAATTTGACCAAGAAGAGGGAGCGTCAGTACTGGAATGAGAAAAAGATTAAGCTGCTGGAGAGGACGAACTAGGGCTGGGCCCATGCATTGCATGACTAAAGCGATTCGATTTGTTTATGGATTTGTAGTCTAATGAGGCCTACATCATAGGGGATGCTGAAAACGTAAATGTTTTTCTCTAGACTAAGTTCAAACCAGAGCGACTTGTGTTAGCTCTCACGTATGTATACGGTGCAGAGACCCTGCAGGGATATCATCGCCAGGCTGGTGATTAGTACTGCTACCGTCTCTGCATATAAAAATGCTTTGAATATAATGCCACAAGGTGCAGAACTTCTTGACGATCCGTGCATTTCCTGTTTTGGTAGGACGGACGATAGTGTGAATTCGCATGCTATCTCATCTAGCAAATTGCAGAGCATACAGCCTTTTTTTATAAGAAACCGTGTAATACGGTGTGTATGTATCGGTTTTATTACATTTGTTGTAGATGACTATTATAAATGAAGAGCGTGGATGCTACAGAAAATACTAAAAAAGAAATATCTATATATATACGTATTGGCATATCCAATCACTAGTCCAGGTAGCGTATTGATTAATGCATCAAAACAGGTTTGGTTTTGTACATCAGTGCGATAATTGTATCGTAAACTCTGTTATCCAAACGTTAGTTCTATCACATATATATTTAAAAGTATATATAAGCGCCTTTGTTAACCACTAACATCATTATTCAAACGTGAGTTGTATCACATATGTATTTAAAGGTATATATATATATATAAGCGCTTTTGTTAACCATTTACCATGATGAAAGTTTTCACTCGTATCTAACCCTTCAAAGTATCGTCGGCATGCTAGGTTAATTGGTTAAAACTGCCACAGACAACTGCTACTAGCATATGTATTGTGAAAAGTATAGGCAATTTCGTATATGTAGCCGCTTTGGAAGCTTTTGACTACTCTACCAATTCATTCTTAGATCTAAATGTGTGCCACTGAAACAGCTTGTTTTTTACGTATCGTCAACGACGACGACAACAAGAACAACGGAATACATCAAACGTCTCGCTTCTATCAACGTTTATTTGTACAGATCACGCCTATTTGTTACTTCATGTTTAACTGCCTAGTAGGCTTTGCCGTGGCCAAATCCGTATCCGTGGCCGTAGGCGGCGACGGGAGCGGCGACCACACCACCGTGGCCGTATCCGTAGCCGTGGCCGTAGACGGGAGCAGCGACGGCAACGGGGGCGGCAACCTTAGCCACGGCGACCGGGGCAGCAGCAACGTGCTTTGTCACAGTGGAGTACGACGAGACGATAGGGGCGGCAGCCACCTTGACGGCACCGTAGCCATGGCCGTAACCGTGGCCGTACGAGGCAACGGGAGCGACAGCAACCTTGGCAACAGGGGCGGCGGCAACGACAGCACCGTGGACATATCCGTGACCGTATCCGTGGCCGTAGGTGGCTACAGGGGCAGCAACTCCGACAGCATGGCCGTATCCGTGACCGTAGGCGGCGACGGGGGCGGCAGCAACGACGGCACCGTGGCCGTAGGCAGCGACGGGGGCGGCTACTCCGACATGAGCTCCAGCATGAGCCCCGGCCACGGCGAGGGCAACGACGGCGAATTTCTGCAATAGACGACAGTGACAATAAAGCGTGAGCTTCTAGAAGACAAGCTTGGGTGGCAAACATAAGCTATTCTTATTCTCCCCTCACGAACTGTCGTGAATATGAAACAAATAGCAAAATTTTACGAGCCCTACGACAATAACAGAGTTAGAACAAGACGTCCAGTAACAACTCACAGCAAACATGGTTATCTGTGTACGTGTGAACGGCTAACGCCGATACGTTGGCGACGGCTGCATTTATACAAGAGCGACCGCCGAATACAGAGGAGAGGGGTATTCTAACGCAATCACCTGAAACTATATCGGACGTGCACACCGCGTAGGTTCAACACAACATCCGATGGGCATGGAGCGTTATGTCGCCTGCTGGTTTCACAGAGCACTGTTTGGTTGCCGAAGGCACTCCAGAATTGCATGTCTCTCTTTATAATTGAAACCTTAAATTAACAAAATGCGTGGTTACCATATGCCAATATGGGCTTCTGAGGAGGGTCGAGACAGATTTGTGGGTTCACTAGCGATCTAACTGATGGTAGGCTGACTAGCCCTCCCCTTATTATTCAACCTTCTAAAGATTCTGTCTTAGGCTGAAACCTGCCTAGCCGATATATGTGAGTCCACTCGGCACGGCCGTGGAGGTCATTTCCCCTCATTAGAAGGGAGGGCGGACCCTATGCATAATTGAACTCGCTTGTCCTTTGGGCTACCTGGTACGAAGCTCTACACTACCTTCTATCTGAATCATAGCGTGTTTACAGTAGACTTATTCGGACTTTCTCCAGTAAAGGAATGTAACAGCAGACTAAAACTCAACCGATTTAACAATCAGGAGAAGATTTTTTTAAGCAGGGTACGATCGTTCGCATAGCAATGCCCGATTTTGTAGAATGGTGTGCTAACCACCTATTGTTCGACCTGCTACCTTGAAACAGCATCATTTAAGTTGCCAATAAGATTCGGGCAAATATAGACGATCCATTTTTGTCAACTCTTTGAGGAAAATCCGCGAAGTTTAAAGCCTAGAGGGGTTGGGAAATGGCTTCTGTATTTAGCTGAAGCTATTCTTTCTGCGATTAAAAGCGGTGCTAAGCGCGCTATGCCCACAGTTAGAGCTGAGAGCTCTAAGGTTGAGCTAGAAATGGTTTCTGTAAGATTATTTGTTTGGAGATTCTTTTTAGCTCGGATCATGCATGACATGATTAGAGTGCACAATTGTCAATTGTTGACGGAGCGCATATTCATAATGCTTCGGTTACTTGTTTAAGGATGGATGACTCGCTCACGATATATTAACTCTTAATAAGTGTGCTCTTTAAAGTAGGTAGAATTGCAGCTTCCCAAGGCAGAGTGCACAGATACAAACGAAGTAGTCCTACCAGATTTACTACGACCCCGGGCAACTAAACTTTCGGCGTTAACAAAGAGATTGTTTCAGCTGTTTATTCAGGTACTCAGCAAAGGTTGCACTTATCTTTCTCAACTCATCAGAGTTGACATCATGCTGAACGCCCTCTCTTTTAACTAAGCACAAACCGGATGATAACGTAGGCGGCCTAAATCTGCATCAGAATATCGCATTAGAATTGGCGCCTTAAATTACCACTAGAATTACCGGGTTAACGATGTCTAAACGTTGATTCATCGAGTGCGATTAATGCGCCCTCCAGTCAATATCAAACGCATAATAGCGCGATTGAGGGCCCTTGTGTGCAGTTTTTGTTGATTGCACCGGCCTTTTAAGTCAGACCTCTCGGAATCTGCTAGATGAAACAATTCAACTGGTCGGAGTCAATAGTGCAGTTTAGCAAACGCGGTACAACTTCGTAGCAAAGGACTGCGTGAAGAATTATTTCAGGGAGGGTGAGACCCTTCATATAAACTAGAATAGGTGTATTTCCTAGGTACACTCGCTCGGTTACCTGTTATTTGCCTTTATCCTTTCCTACTTATCCTATCTGGGTGACTTTGTAAAAGTCTATTGCGATGCTGGTTTTAAACATTTATTCTGTGGACAGTGCATTTTACCCTCATCTGAAGACGGATTTAACGGATTTCATCGATAAAGAGATACAAAGCAATGCATAACCTGGAAGCGGAATTTTTTGCCCAATACGCTGAAACCTGAACATGCCATTCGTAATGCAGTGCCGCTTATATTGTTGTTGTTGTTGTTGCGGCAGATTTTTGCGACCCTCGAATTGCTTTGTAGGGTTTCAGACGGAGCCTAGTGGCGGTTGCCAATCCCGATATTTGGGCCTACCTCTAATGAAGTACCGAATTTGTGATCGTTCCAGACTGAAAAACGGGAGAAAAACTAAAAACTGACTAGAGAGTGTCTGCTTGAAGAGTGATGCGTCTGGCGTTCATTGGGCCGTTTTAAGCCAGAGTACCTAGTTTGAGTTCATAGGGCGGAAATAACGGGAAATTGACATGAGCCAATAACAAGATGGGTGTCACCGGTTCAATATCTGCGCAGTTCAACGGCAAGCGGCGGCCTCAGCAGCGAATTCCGAGAAAGGCCGGTTTCAGGCACAATTGTTTTCCCTATGGTACAAAGCGTATGTTGCAATAGATATCGCTTATCTCAAAGCTGAAAATTTGCTCCGCTCTGCTCTGAAGCGTCCTAATGATGTTTTAGATTCGGCAATCTTCAGCAATTGGCTCTATCTTTATCATTAATGGCGTAATGGACTTATAGATGCGTGATTAGTCGACAGCCGATACCAGTTTAGCTGTTCAAGCAGTTAAACAAATCTTAAAAAACAGTACAGGAGTAACTCTGACATATACGGAAAATGTGGGGGTGAAAGTGGATATTTTTTGCCAATATTGGGTTGTGGGTTCACTACACGAAAACAACGTTTGCACACTAAAAGAATGATAAATTCAGGCCATTTATAGCTAACTTTTACTTCCGACACAATGACCTTTGATTGTGGACTTAAAGCCTTTACCGTAAATTAACTGGTTCAAACTATCATAGGTGTAGTAGGTTAATTGATTAGGACTATCACAAACAACTGCTGCTAACATATGCCATAATTATTATAGAGGGAATTCCGTATCAGTAGTTAATTTTGAGGGTTTAGAACACTTTACCACTAAAGGCATGAAACTAAAACAGCTTGCTTTTTAAATATTGTCAACAATGACGATAACATGGACAACGGAATACATTAAATGTCTTTCTTCTATCAACGTTTATTTATACAGATTACAGCTATTTGTCACTACATGTTTAATTGCCTAGTAGGCTTTGCCGTGGCCGAATCCGTATCCGTGACCGTAGGCGGCGACGGGAGCGGCGACCACACCACCGTGGCCGTATCCGTAGCCGTGGCCGTAGACGGGAGCAGCAGCGACGGCAACGGGGGCGGCAACCTTAGCCACGGCGACCGGGGCAGCAGCAACGTGCTTCGTCACAGTGGAGTACGACGAGACGACAGGGGCGGCAGCCACCTTGGCGACGGCACCGTGGCCGTATCCATAGCCGTGACCGTAGCCGTGGCCGTACGTGGCAACGGGAGCGACAGCTACCTTAGCAACAGGGGCGGCGGCAACGACAGCACCGTGGCCGTATCCGTGGCCGTAGGCGGCTACAGGGGCGGCAACTCCGACAGCATGGCCGTATCCGTGACCGTAGGCGGCGACGGGGGCGGCAGCAACGACGGCACCATGGCCGTATCCGTGGCCGTAGGCAGCGACGGGGGCGGCTACCCCGAGGTGAGCTCCAGCATGAGCTCCGGCCACGGCGAGGGCAACGACGGCAAATTTCTGCAATAGACGACAATGACAATTAAGCGTGAGCCTCAAAATAGCCTAAAAGGCAAGTTTGGATGGCAAACATAAGCTATCCTGAATACTCCTGTAAATATATAACAATTAGCAAAGTTTTGCGAGTTCTACGACTACAACTGAGTTACAACAGAATGTCCGAACAATAGTAACAACTTACAGCAAACATGGTTATCTGTGTGCGTGTGAACGGCTGATGCCGATTTGCTGGCGACTGCTGAATTTATACAGCAGTAAACGCAGAATGCAGAAGAAGTAGAAGGTATTCCAACACACTCACCCGGAACGGTAGCGGATGCGCGCACCGCGTAGATCGAACGCAATAGCAGATGGGCAATTACTAACAGAGCGTCATGTCGTCTGGTAGTATAACAGAGCATAGCCGCTTGCCGAAGGCGTTACAGAATTGAACGTCTTTCTGGGTAATTAAAACCTTTTTTTTTTTAACAAAATGTATTCTTACCATACGCCTGAAAAAGTCGAGACAGATTTATGGGTGGACTAGCGATCTTACTAAGTGTAGCCTGACTAGGGTCTCGCCACAGGTAGTTTCTACTACCGATTATTCTACCTTCTAAAGGTTTTATGCCGGGCTGAACCCTAACTGACCCTTAGACGTGACTACTCGGCACGTGGAGGCAATTTTTTTATGGTTGGCTAGAGGGGGGTTCTATGCATTATCAAACTCGCTTGTTCTTAGTGTTGTCTGGTACAAGACTACCATATGCTATCTTTGCCTGTACATTATTAGAGCAATCGTAGCATGTTTACAGTGGACTTATTTGGGCTCTTTTCAGTAAAGGAATGTTACAGCATACCAACGCTCAGCCGATTTAATAGTCAAGGAAGAAATGTTATTCAAGTAGGATTCGATCCCTCGCATAGCAACGTCCGATTTTTTTTAACAGTGCGCTGACCGCCTCAATATAATATCATTGAAGTTGCTAATAAGAGCCGCGCTAATATGAAAAGTCTACACTTACTCAACTTTTCAAAGGAGCGCCACACAGTCCCGAGCCTGGAGGGCTTGGCTTATGCATTTAGCTGAAACTATCCTTTCTGAAATCTAATTAGACGCGGCGGGGTGAGATCGCTATGCTTAACAAAGCACTATCAACAAAAAGTTGATCCAGAGTAGCGAGCGCCGGTACGGGAATGAGAAAAAAAGGTTTAGCTGCTGAAAAAAAGCCGCTTGCCTACCTAGGGCTAGGGTCATGCATAACATGATTATAGTGTTGATTTGTCAACCCTTAACGGATCCCATCTTTTTATTGCTTCTGTCTCTGGTTCAAAGGTTGAGTATCCGTTAAGGATAGAAAATAAAGTTTAACACCTAGTTAAAACCTTTCAATCTCCGCCTTCCTGTGTTCCCTTTTGGTACGACGGTGACCATTTGTTCCAAGGTTTTTCAGGGAGAACGAACGATGTTTCAGGTGCTTTACACTTGAAGGCAAAACACTGGACTCATTGGTTAGTTACAATTCTATCAATTGAGCTTCACGCCATGCTAGGCTCCCTCTTTCTCTTATTTCATTAAAGGTAAACCGAGCCACAACGTTGATAACTTCGAGCCGGAGTATCGCATCGGAACGCTTTGAAATATTTTCTGCAAGATTATCAAATTGAAGGTACGTTTTGCTCTCAAAGGCAGCATTAGCAGAACGTCTACTATACCTAAGACTGGGGAAATGCATGTTTAATAACTGCTGTCCAACACAAGTTTATAAAATGCACGATTGTGAGAGAAGGCATTTCTCAATTGAAAAACCCAACAAAATAGTTTTTGACGGATGAATGAAAATTCGGCGTGCTTGTTTTTTTAATTGAGTAATGCGTTATTTCACAATCGCGCAGTTTATAAACGTGTGCAGGAGAACCACCCTAAATGAATTTTTATATCACTCTAAAATAACAGTTTAGAATTTATTTTATATTACTCCTATACGAAACATTTCCGCTCCCTCTTTCTATTGGCAAAAATGATTGTCTCACTGAGTTTAACCATACCACTGAGTTTTGGGCGAAATGTTCCGGACACCCTGTATATATATACATTTGATTTTGCATATGTGTATTTATATGTACATATTGGCATAATTTAGTCACACAAGTAGTGTATTTATGTACGCTTCAAAACAAGTTTGGTGGTTTAAACCTACGAGTTTGCTAAAAGCAATAACTACTCAAGCTTAAGACAACAACTTTCTGGTCTTGCTTATTTTAATCTGAATGTACATTTCTGGACACTACAAACTGCAGACAAGAATTTATCTTCAATAGTTTTCTAGGTAGATACATTTTAGCTCAGCTAAATAAAATGGACGCGGCATGTGCATTGTTTTAATTATACCATGAACTCGGTTATCTAAATCTAAATTATACCGCGTATATATATACATATGCTGTTCAAAACGTATCGCGACTGTTGTGTTTTTTTCAAAAATTATTTATTTATTCATGAATATCTATTTTGTCCCCTTTAAAGTAATCCCCATGAGATATTATACACATGTGCCAACGGTTTTTCCAATCTTCGAAGCACTTCAAAAAACCATTTTTTTTAACCTTGTTCAGCTCCTCCTTCGATGCCGTCTTTATCTCGTCAAGCGTAGCGTAACGTCGTCCTTTCATGGGCCTCTTCAGTTTAGGGAACAAGAAAAAGTCACAGGGGGCCAGATCTGGGGAATACGGTGGCTGCGGCATCATTAGTGTGTTGTTTTTGGCCAAAAACTCGCGCACAAGCAACGATGTGTGAGCAGGGGCGTTATCGTGGTGCAAAAGCCAATTTTTGTTCTTCCACAAATCCGGGCGTTTCTGGCGGATTGCTTCGCGCAAATTGCGCATAACTTGCAGGTAATATTCCTTATTGACCGTTCTACCCTGTGGCAAGAACTCATGATGCACCACGCCCCTGCAATCGAAGAAAACTGTCAGCAAAACTTTCACATTCGACCGAACTTGGCGCGCTTTTTTCGGTCTTGATTCGTGCGGCAGCTTCCATTGAGATGATTGAGCTTTGGTTTCCACGTCATAACCAAAAACCCACGATTCGTCACCAGTTATGACCCTCTGGAGCAAATTTGGGTCGTCGCGGACAGAGTCCAACATCTCATTAGCAATGTTCATGCGATGCTGTTTTTGGTCGCAATTGAGCAATTTTGGTACAAATTTCGCGGCGACCCGTCTCATGCCCAAATCATTGATAAAAATCGAATGGCACGAGCCAATCGATATGTTTAGGTCCTCAGCAACTTCTCTAACGGTGATTCGACGATTGGCCAATACAATTTTCTCCACTTCATTAATTTTTTCGTCTGTTGTTGAAGTGCTCGGGCGTCCGGCACGCTCTTCGTCGTTCACATCTTCTCGGCCTTCTGAGAACATTTTGTATCACCGATAAACGTTGCTTCGGTCCAAGGTAGCTTCTCCGTATGCCACAGTCAACATTCGGAATGCATCCGCGCACTTAATTTAGTTTTTCACACAAAATTTGATACAGGTTCTTTGATCCATTTTTTTGAATAGGTAAAAATCGAAGACGATCCAAAACACGTGCAAGCAAAGCAGCTGTCAACAATTAAGTGAACATTCAAAATGGCCGAGCTTGTCGGCATAAGTGAGAGACATGAGTAACAACCTAACGCCACAAAAAAATCGAAATTCGAATATACGTAACCCGCGAAAATTTTTCCCCCCGCGATACTTTTTGAACAAACGGTATATATATATATATATATATATTATAACAGTTAACAGGAGCACCTTTGATTGTAGCCTCAACGTAGTCACCCATATCTAATTTGTTCAAAATATCACAGGCATATCAGGTTAATCGGTTCGATCTATCACAGATAACTGGTACTAGCAGTAAATCTTGAATAGTAGTAAAGCAGTAAAGCTGACGTCCATGGAAAATGAATGGATTAATATCAAAATTAAAACTGTCATGTGATAAGTATATAAAAAAAACAACCTCCTTAAAAATGTTTTTAATTATAGATAAGTATAAGCACTTCCGTATCAGTGGTCGATTTTTAAGATTTTGACTAATTTATCATTTTACTTTTTTAACAAAAATGTATGATACTGATACAACTCGCTTTTTAAATTTTGACAACGGTGACAATACCGAGAACAATGGACATCATAAGGCTTTCTGGTATCAACGTTTATTTATACAGATCACAGCTATTTGTCACCACATGTTTAATTGCCTAGTAGGCTTTGCCGTGGCCGAATCCGTATCCGTGGCCGTAGGCGGCGACGGGAGCGGCGACCACACCACCGTGGCCGTATCCGTAGCCGTGGCCGTAGACGGGAGCAGCGACGGCAACCTTAGCCACGGCGACCGGGGCAGCAGCAACGTGCTTCGTCACAGTGGAGTACGACGAGACGACAGGGGCGGCAGCCACCTTGACGGCACCGTAGCCATGGCCGTAACCGTGGCCGTACGAGGCAACGGGAGCGACAGCAACCTTGGCAACAGGGGCAGCGGCAACGACAGCGCCGTGGCCATATCCGTGACCGTATCCGTGGCCGTAGGTGGCTACAGGGGCGGCAACTCCGACAGCATGGCCGTATCCGTGACCGTAGGCGGCAACGGGGGCGGCAGCAACGACGGCACCATGGCCGTATCCGTGGCCGTAGGCAGCGACGGGGGCGGCTACTGCGACATGAGCTCCAGCATGAGCTCCGGCCACGGCGAGGGCAACGACGGCGAGTTTCTGCAATAGACGACAGTGCCAATCAAGCGTGAGCTTCTAAAAGGTATGCTTAGAGGACAAACATGAGCTATCTCTGTGAATACTACTAACGTAGTAGTCTTCTCCGCCAAAAAAAAACGATTTGCAAAGTATCACAAGTCCTACGACTACAAGACTACAACTGACAAGTTACAACACGACGTCCAGTAACAACTTACAGCAAACATGGCTATCTGTGGGTGCGTGTGAACGGCTGATGCCGATACGTTGGCGACTACTGCATTTATATAACAGTTAACGCAGAATGCAGGCGAGAGGGATATTACAACGCGCTCACCCGGAAAATTATCGGATGTGCACACCGTGTAGATGCAATGCAATGTCGGTTGGGCAAATTGTAAGGAAGCGTAATGACGTCTGATAGTCTAACAGAGCATTGACACGTGCCGAAGGCACTCCAGAATTGCATCTGTTTTTTGAATTATTAGGTGCAGGTGATTAAGTGCAATTGGATACATATGACTATAAAAAGATTAGTTCGAAATGCTAAACACTGGAACAGCCGTTTAAGTTAATGGAAATCCCTAGGCCAACTACAGGTAGATATTAAGTCGAACATATTTGTTTCTGAAATTTTTAAACTGGCGCAACAATTTTTCGACAGTTGTTCGCTAGATATGTGGTCTAGTATTTTTTTGGCTGGCTAAAGATGAAGTTGTTCTAAGACAAAGCAGTGGTGCAGAAGCTTGATGAATACAAGGATAACAATGTCGAGTAGAAAATCAAAAAGAAGAAGAATGTCCGCTAGAAAAACGGCAGCGCTTTTCCAGTGGCTGGCGCATGCACACATGGTGAGATGACAAGAAACTTAGCGGTAGAGGTACTAGAGTGCAGGCTTTAGATGACGACGATTTCATCGGAGTCTCTAGAGAGCATGTGTTATTGTCGCTGGTTGGTGTGTGTAGTCGCCGGTGCCCAGTTAAAGCTAATTCAGGCTAACAAGCAGGGACAGATCAATATCAGGTGCAAACGGCTGCTGTCCGTAAATATGTCAGTGGTTTATCTAAAGCTTTTGGATTTGAGACTGGCGCGATGGTTAAATGAAGTGAATGACGTTGCACTTCTAACATGGCTGGTGGAGACCATTTTCCCAATGAACTCGGCGCATTTCCCAGCTCAAAGGGGTTGGAGGACATTTGGCTTTAGCGGGTTCTGAGTCCTGCACTAACTACTGTTAGCTGCCAGTGACGCAGGTGCATTACACATTCCCGTGTTTTCATATATAAGAAAAGCAAGGCACTAAGCTGCTTAAAAAGGTGAGAAAGTGGCTTTTGGGTTTAGCGAAAATTATTCACTCTGAACCCTGATTAGAACCGTTGAGTGGGTTGAGTGCGTCATGCTCAACAAAGCATCATCAACCACCGGGCACGAGAAGGTGAAGGTCGCTTATACACAGTTTGCGTTAACTCTGCTAGAACTTTTGAACGAAATTCTTGTGGTCTGTTTGTCAAAGTCAAAATGTGGATACTCCTCAGGCAGATCCGCTTACTTGCTAGCTATTGCCGGCTTATTCCTGCATGCACAAGACGCATTTAGAAGCCCTCTTGAATTTATGTGTGTGCATTACATTGTGGTAGCCCATCGTGATTTTAGTGCCTCTTCTGGCATTACAATGGGCGTGCAAGATTACTTTCACGTCAGCTTAAGAAAGACGAAATCAAGTGTCGTTGCCATTGCAAAGCATATTGACGATCGATGCAAGACGCTTATAGTATGGCTCTACACTGGGGTAAGAAGGTCTCGAAAACGGTTAAAGCTTATTGAGCTTAAGAGCGTAACTAGCTCACATAAAGTGGGGAGCTAGCTCTCGGCAGAAAAGCTTTGCTCGAGAAACTTTCCAGTATATAAATAAAGCTGTTATGTTTTCCGATTTTAGCAGAAGGCTTTTGTATGTAGTTGTGCTATCGGAGTTGGAATAATGTCATCTTCTACCGAGCTGTTCCGCGATTCCACGGCAGCAATAAAAGAGTGGCTTGATAATCACACGTTGCCGTGTCCCACCAAACCGCAGAATATACCGCCTCTGTATGTGCAACTGTAGAATTTGGTTTGTAACTATGGGTTAACTGTAGGCCGCAACTAACCAGACGCAGCGTCAAAAATCTTGCTTATTTTAAGTTAAACAAACACTTTAGACATAGATTCCTCTAAACTGGCGCAATAAATTATCTACCATTGTTCGCTGGATGCATAACTAGCTGGATATGTAAAAATGTTTAGTTTTCTGGCCAGACTTGTGGCTATATTTAATTATTCTTACGGCATCGTAGCCTTGGCCGTATATGACAATGAGAGCAATAGCTACCTCAGCTAGGTAGCTATCTCAGCAATAGGGTCGACGACGACTACAACAACAAAAGCAGCAGCACCGTAGCCGTAGATGGCTTCAGGCTAAGTTCCAAGCCCGTAGGAGACGGAAGATGGTCTAAAATTAAAAACAACCTTCTTAAAAAATATATTTTTAATTCTAACCGTAGATGACTATGGGGGCGGCCACTCCGACAGCAACATGCCTGTATTCGTGACCGCAAGCGGCGGCGATGGGCGCACCAGCGACGACACGATGGCATCATGGCCGTAGCCGTGACCGTCGGCGACGAGGGCGGCGTTTCCGACGTGATCTCCGTCCACGACGGCAAGGGCCTGCAATGGGCGACAGTGACGCAGGCGACAAACGCGAGCTTCTGCAGGACAGGTGTGGATCCTAAACTTTAAACCGATCTTTGTGGTGAATTTTCCTTTTTTTTTTCTTTTTTTTGTGAGAGGGAGAAATGCGTTTACGCAGACCCAGAGCGGGTAGTGTGGGACTCGTTGCCGATGTTGTTGGCATAATACCCACTAAAAACCTCCTCTCACCTAAATGGCCTCAGGAAGAGGCGACGAGCTGGAACCATTATTCTTTAATATTACTTCAACCCCTTGGTGGTGAATTTAACTAACGTGCATAGTACTTCGTTGCCCTCTCTACCAATCTAAATGTCATGGCTAGCAATAACGTACAGCATGTTATTTTCGATGCTGGCCGAAATGCGTGCGAACGACTCGATACGTTGGTCACTACTGCCTGTATACGACAATAAACGCTAAAGAAACAGACAAGAGCGCTATTCCGACCCTGCTCACCTGAAGCGACATCATATTCGTACACCCGGCAGCAAGTGAAACATGGGCATCAAACAAAATGGATACAAGAGGAAGAACCTTACTCGATTGGGCAGCTAATCATGACGTACATGTACAGAACAACGGCAAGCACCCTACCTTTCAAAGGGCAGACCAATACTCACATATTGACCTAAAGCTCTACGATGGCACACCAGCTTACATAAACATAACATAAACAGAGAATCACTTTTATTTTTACATAAAAGGGTGTATGGTACAATCATCATAGTCATACATGCACTGTTATCAATATACGTACTTCTGAAAGAAAACCGTGACTAATCGCCAAATAGGCAAGTGATATTTAAATTTGCATGCTCCCATTTGGCCATCCGCCAAGCAAACAATCCGCTCACGAACCCAACGCGGGCTACGGCTTTTGAAGTGATTGATCGTTGGCTACCTAGGTTATTAGAGCGTACATAAAAAAAACTGTCCTAACAAGTCACATTTGCGTAATTGACGTAGAGCGGATATGTTGCCTTGCATGAAAAGTGAATCAATACCAGGAATAACGTCATCTAGCACGCTTTGAGGACGTCTGATCCGATCAGGCGGCTCAGGAACGTATATTGGGCGCTTTCCACTCACTTTCTGTATTTAGACAAATGAGGCTCCCATAAATAAATAAAATAAAACAGCAGACGATAGTATTTATAATGCGCAGTGATGCTTCCATAACCTTGATAATGCAAAGGCCAAAATTAATATTAGGCGTAATATAAACAGCTTCAACGACGCACACAATATAATGCAGGATATGGTCGACTAAATTTGTCACTAATCTTTACTCGAAGGTGACGGTCACTTAGAATTGCCTTTACCCATTGCATTGTACATGTGTGGAGACCTAGACGTTCTAATTTGCGGAACAAAATATACTGATCTGCTCTGTCGAATGCCTCTTTTAGTTGCAGTGAAACGTTCTTCAAGCATTTATAAACATAGCCTAGTCCTGGGTCATCTCCAAAAGCTGGGTACATGTAGAACGGTGGGTGGTGAAGCCATGCTGGACAGGGTCAAGTAAGCGGTTTAAGATTAAAAACTTATTTAAGTGGTTAACTAATACTTTCTCAAAAATGCAGCATGGTATCGAGCATTGCAAAACTGGCCGGTAGTTCTCAGCATTTATTTTCGAGTTTTCTTGTAGACAGGGGCGACAAGACTGAGTCTAAAAAGGTCGGGCACAGCGCCGTCGTTATAAGATATTTTAAAGATGATTTTTAGCAAAAACGTAGAAAATGTTCAGCAAGAATCTTAGCTTTTTGTGTGTCAGTTACAGACACAATAGGGCCTAAAATGTTGGGAGGAAGAGATTCAACTTTTTTAAATTGTTTATTGACATATCGAAAAAGTAAGCAAGAGTCCCTAAAGTTCAGTCTGGGTTAATGTAAAATACGAAGCTTTTTGGTCACTTTCATTAGCTTGTGTTCAAAAGACTGCGATGCAGTACTACAGGACTCTAGCTTATGAGCAAGACGCTTTTTGTAAGTCTTAATATCCTTAATGAAGTCACTCTAGTCAACCAGCGGAGTAAGTGAGTTCAATAAAAATAAACAATAGTCAACGAATTTGGTGTACCTGGCATTTACATTCGAACAGTGCATAAAAAACTAGCCCAGTTTACAACGTCAAAATGGCTCGCAATGAGAGCGGTATTCATTCGTTTGTAATCGAGCCGACCATTTGACGGCACTGTGTCACTAAATGCGAGTACAATAATGAAACAAATGGCGCGATGATCGGGTTTTATGGGAGGGGGGAAATAGCCGCATTTTCAATCGTATTCAAGTCAGTGGTAAGAAGGAGGTCAATTATGAATCCAGACGCATGAGTAGGTGAGTGAATTAGCTGGGATAGCCCATTTGCCGAACAGCATGCTTTAAATTTCGATTCCATAGTTGAGAGTAAGTTGAGATTGCTAGTCAATTTTCGGAAAGTTAAAGTCACGGCCTAATATAACAGTATAGTCTATTTGACAACAGGTGGCAAGCTAAAATCTGCGTTTATAACGCCTATCAAGTTTGTGACGAGTACACAGACAAAACTACACGCGAATTTCTGTCTTTACGAAACACTCTATATTTCTTTGTAAAGCTGATTTCAGAATCACGTGTGCTTCTGTTAAACCATGTCTCACATATTACAACAACGTTAACGTCATGTAGCAAACAATGACTTCTTAGCGCATCAATTGCACCTGGCTTGAAGTGCAGTCGGGCCGTTGTTTTTAAACACATCTTCTTTTGAAGCTGAAGAACGAAAAGACAAGTAACATATAGTGAAATCTTTTTTAAATGATGATTTATTTGTTTTTGATGAATTACCTATATTGTGACGTTATCGCTCAGTTCTTACACTAAAGTTCATTTGCCTGGACATCTCTTACATCTAGTGCTCCCCGATTGTGAGCATTGCGCTACTATTAAATAATTAGCTTGTATAAATATATATATATATATATATATATATATATATATCACCCACACCACAACACAGAGGGGGAATTTAGGCGCAAGCATCTCCTGCTTAAGAATATTAGAAAAGAGAATATATTTATTTTACTAGCACCCAGGCTGGGTAAGTGTGTTTATGTTAATTCAGAGTGTTTCGATACAACTATTAATCCGGTGGTTTGTCAGTTCTGCCATGGACCGAACCGCCGGACATACCGCGGCGTTGGTTCATGAAACTCTGCACGTTCTACAGGACGTGATGAAATCCATGGGCTGCAAACGCCGTAGTTTAATGCCGATTTTCATCCCGCTGGTCCTTTACCCAGTGCTCTTTATTGTTGCTGTTTCATAAATACCTATGTCCACCTCACTAATTTTGGTTTGGCAGTTCCGCATATAAACTTCAAAGGCGCACGATTCCTTCAGATTCTATCATTTTTGTAGATATTCCGTCAGCACCCCCAACACGTGAACAACCCTATTCCTGCAGGTATTTGATGGCGCAAAAACCCTCTTTAAAGGAAAACCTCACCCCGTCAATTAAACACATTTCGTCTACTCCCATCTTGTCCCATATTAGTGAAATACTATATGTGGCGATGGGTGCTATCTGTATCCCGAAAAAAGCTACTTCTGCAAGGACCAAAAGCATATGTGGGTATTTAATTGCCGCAACTGCGATTTTGGCATTTCTGATCTTCTTCTGGATGTGTGATCCAAAGCTGCGCCCTCTTGTTGATAAGGTAAGCCTTAGGTATGTTTTTTTAACTCCGTTCTCCTGATTTGAATCGCGTCACCCCTGGTCACCCCAGACGGCCGCCCTTTTAGAATTTAGTGACTACTGTCTTTTCCGAATTAACCTTTAGACCCTTTCCATCCGCGAAGGTAATTAGTCAATCCATTGCCTGTTTTACTTTGAAAAGGCTGCAACTAAAAACTACCTGACGATCTGCGTTCAGTAAAATGTTGGCCCATTCTCGAGTCCAGCTCGTCGTTATCCGTTCTGGCAGTCCACCCAGAAGTACGGGAAACAGCAGTGGACTCAATCCATGGCCTTGCGCAAAACCTGTTTTTGAAGGAGGAGGTATCATATGCAGTTACGCACTATCGCTGCGAGTCTCTCTCTCAAGCAGTGTGGGACTTGATTCCAACGGTTGGATGTTACTCCGTTGAGACCCACACCCACTAAACGCACCTCTTCCTTAAGCTTTACTCTCTGATAGCCTTGATCTTTATAGAACAGAACTACGGATTATCAGGAAAAGTGGCGAGCGCCTTTTAGATCAATTGGCTGGGGTCGCCCAAAGTGTCCCGTATATGCAAGCACGCTTTCTTCGAGCTGCACTTCTCCACCGTTGCTCTCGGGTTGAAGTGGCAGCTGTGTCTGTCTTTCTTTGCACTTTGTGTATTTCTCCTAAAGGATTTCTTTTGCCGCAGCTGCTCCCAGTCTCCAGACCTGCTTACTGAAGACGATGTATTCTGTAAACTCTATTAGGCTGGACCGAGGTAGATCGCAAACCTCGTGGTGTGGGTCGCCCGCCTGGTTCATTTCTCGAACGAGTCTGTTTGTCCTTAACCGCGCAGCCTTTCAGGCCGAGCACTGTAGTGCCCGTGCCCTGCTAGGATTTGGGTGAGGTGATAGGTGAGGTTGCCCCGTGGCGTCTCTATCTATTTAATATCTGGCAGCAATACGCACAGGGATCCTCTAGGGCCCCGGGGGAGATGCCGTCCCACTCCGCCAGCCACGTCTTAATTGTGATATTCTTTTGATCACAGGGGAACACCAGAGCAGCACTCGTGCTGACTGTCGGACACCCCTGGATAACCCTCGGGGCTACTACCCTCTGGGTCCTTCGTAGCATTTGCTTCACTTTCTTCGTCTTGAGAAACGCCCTTACCCATACTGGCGCTTCAAATAATGATATTGTTTCCGTAACTATTAGCAGTGCCCTTGTGCGGGCCCGGGGGCATGGATGTTCGGCAGAACCTTGGCTATAATCCACACTGTCCTGGCCGCTTTTGTCGTTGCCTTTTTTTATGTGGCTGAGGCCATTCATCGTTGTGCTCAGTGTGACCCTGAGGTAGCGGGCTTCCTTTACCATGTGTATGTTCTGGTCGTCGAGCTGTAAAGTGAGCGGACGGAATTTCTTTCTCCCTGTGAGGAGTATTGATTTGCTGTTTTCCGGGCCAGTTTAAGTCCCGCCGAGTTTATCCACTCTGACGTCAGGTTTATTCATGTTCAATTCAAGCCAGTCGGCAGTGTTAGCCTGCATAACTATCGCCAGGTCGTCGGCATAGGCCGCTGTGTCCACTCCGTTGGAGAGGCCTGTCAGACGGAGGACGTCGTCGTAAACCAAGAGAAGTGGACCAAGTATAGACCCCTGGGGGATCGTCCTCGACCTCTTTGAGGAGTTTCCTCCCGCCCCTAGTCTTGGTGTCGGCAATGGCTTGCTTAAATCAGGCCCGGTTTCTCCTATGTTGAGGATGCCGTTGCATAACGTAATGCCGTGGCTGTAGAAAGTGGCTTTGTTTGCATCGTTTAATACAGCAGACACGGGCGATAGCCTTTACTGCAAAATGCCCTGAATAGTTACAGTTGTTCGAATTTGTGTAATTATGAAAATTTCAAGCTCAATGAATAAAAAAGAAAAATAAATTTGTCGTTTGGAGAAGATGGTCCCATAAAAAATACATGAAGATTGAGTGATGCTGCCCATTCTAGTAGGGTTCTGGCCTTTTTGTCGGCTTGAAGTGATTCTGAGACTTTTGACTAGAGTTAAAATCCCCTGTTATTAGCACTCCGTTTCCGGGCATCGTGTCACGTATCGGCTCCGCGAGGTCACCTAGGAATCGCTTGGAATCCTCGTGCAAGAAGTTGCGACTGATGTAGGTAGAATATATTCTGCCGACCTCTTTTACTCTGATCTAGCAAAACCCACTTTCGTGTCCTCTCTCAAGCACCTTTACATTCTGTTTAGTTATGAGCGCTATGTCTAGCGTCGGGTCCTTGTTCCATATCTCTGATTCTTTGGTTTTCCTCCGGCTGGGATCGCTAAGAGCTATTACATTCGTTTTTTCTCCATACTATTTCTTCTATCATATCATGGGCCGGCCTGCTCCTATTGCAGTTGGCCTGATGTATGCTTATTTTGCATATCACTTTTATGCGCGACACCTGTGGTTTGAGTTACTTCCCCGCAATGTCAATCCTGTTGTCAATTAGTACCGTGTTTTGCCTTAGACTGCTGATGAGTAACTTCAGCATTGCTTCCGACACTCCTCTCTTCAAATATCTCATCCACACCTGAATATATGCTAAACCAGACGATTTCATCTTCAATAAAACTGTTGAAAGAGCTCAGAGTTTTATTGCGGAAGGCACTAAAAAGTATACTACCAGCATTTTGCTTTTCAATCTTCTACGGAGCAACTCCTGTTGGTCTACGAAAAAAAACAGGTTTGATACGCCCAGTGGCATGCGGACTGACTTTAAGGCAACTGGCAGCAAAGATAGCTTTAGTTGCGAATAAGAGAGCAATACTAGCAGCGATAAAACTGCACCGGGTCGATGTAGCAGTTAAGGGCGGAGCGGAAGCGGCCGTTCATACTGCCCGAGCTTACGTTAAAGCAGAAGGACCTGCGCGTGTAATGACTAAGATAGGCTTTTGCAATGCATTTAATACAATCCGAATAGATTTACTCCTGCAAATGTAGAACAGCGTGTTTCTAGTCTGCCAACGCTGCAAAGAACCCTCACAGTTTCTTAGACACGATGACGCCTATTACTTCCGAAAATGGATTTCAACAAGGAGATCCGTTAGGATTCTCTCTCTTTAGTTTTAGTCTATAACGCCTGGTTGCTAAAAATCGAAGTCTGTTTAACGTTTGGCACCTAGATGACGGTACACTCGGAGGACCGGTAGATATCGTAGCATCGGACATACGGAAAATGAAAGAACTTCAACAACGAGAATGCCCATCACTTACCACACAGAAATGCGAAGTCACTGCCTTTGGCAGATCTCGGGAAAACAGAACACATGCAAATCGCACGATCTAAGAGATTCTATCTTCAGCAAGACAACTAGGCAAGGACGATGTGGATTTACTAAAGACTCTTTTAAGCTAGCAAAGTATCACTCATGTACTACATGACTAACAGACCGTTATAGAAGGCGTTACACCTTTGCATATGGAAATGCATCCACAAATGGCACTGTGCTTGTGGAGGTACAGCCCGGGAGCGCCCCGCTTTAACTACATACTTTATAGTAAAACGACATACTTTTGCCCAGATAAACTTGAGGTATATGATACTTCCACCAGAGAAATCATGAACGACTTGCTGAATATCAAGCTGAACGGCAAAGTATAGAAGAGGGCAAGTTTACCTGTCAAAGAGGATGGACTTGGCTTAAGGAGTTCAATAGTCTGGGTTCAGTGTGTTGCGCTGCTTTTTTGAACCACTGTTAGAATCGTTAGTGAGCCACGACGTGCAGAAGCGTATTCACAACCACAAGAAGAGGAAGGTGAATGCCACTTCAGGATGAAATTGCACCCCGACCCTTTGGAAAAGCACTTACATCAGCGCTAACTAGACGGATATAGTAGCAGAAAGCTAGCAAGATATATCCAATACTTTTTGTATACGCACCGTAAAATAGCAGCTTTTAGCTAGAAATGTTTTTAGTAAAGGCTAGCTCAAAACCTACATCTAGGCACCGTGCTGAACCTAACCATCTTTCGCATGCCTGCCGCTATCAGGATAGGTGTTCCATTATGCGAACCCTTTCCTTGCGCAGCATGCGGAAATGACGTTGATACTTCCGGTTTGCATCCATTAAGCTGTCTAAGAAGCTCTGGAAGAATTTCACAGCACATAGAGTTAAATTAAAGTATTAAAGGAGTCCTAATGAAGGCAAGGTTGCCAGCAGAACTGGAACTCGAGGCCTCGGACTAGACAACGACAAGAACCCTGATGGCGTTGTGGTTCCACGGCAATTTCTTAGTCTGGGATGCTACAGTATCTAGTATATCATTGTATATCAGTCGTAGCTCTGTCAGTACAGGATGGATAGCAGAGCAAGCCAAAAATGACGCAAATACGCAGACCTCAAGCAGTTTTCACTTTGTGCCGGTAGATATAGGAGCAGTAGGACCCATCAACAGTGAAACAAAAATCACCACTCTATGTTGATAACACAAATATATGTTGTAATTTTCCGATAGTCAAACCATATGTGTATTTCGTGGGTGGGCTCATTGTTTTGATGATTTGCACATGTATCTATTTGAACGAAAGATGACAGATTGCCAACTTGTTGAGCACGTCAATAAACTCTGAT